>MIEF01008522.1:0-288653 GCA_001870725.1 Taenia solium
GATGGCCACCCAAGTGACCGAGACCAGCAGTTCAAATTAAAAGGTATTAGAGAAGCAGCAATGAATCCTGACGCAGGTTGCCACTAGAATTTAAGAACCAATCTTCGATTTTTGTGTTCTCTCGACCCATTTCACCACATCTTCAGCCTACTATCCCAGGCAAAAGAGCTTTTATTTGACGTTCTGCTTGGTTACTCTGCATGGTGATGGCATGTTCTGGGTTGATTTTCATAAAGTTCTGCGCATCGGTCGATGCGAAACTTATCATTTTATGTTGATGTTCCTTTTGCTTGTCGCACATCTACTTCTTCATTTTTAAAAATGTTTCGATCAGTCATACAGCTAAACATCCCCCCCATTAAATAATTCCCTAAGTAAGCCTCCATTTTATGTTATAATCCCATTTCCATGGCTGTTGTGTCATTACTCATTGAACGGTGATTCGCCAAAATCTGTGAATCAGTTCGGAGTTGGTGCGGTGCACACTTTGATCTGGTCGGCGCTGGTTTTCATGCTGATATCGTTGGTAGTGCAAATTGTCTTTTTTTCACCCTTTCGTTTTTCTGTTGGTCTCCTTAAAAATTATAACCCTATTTAGACTCTCCATATTGTTACTGCTTCAATACCAGAATGCTGTTAAAAGCCACTTCTAATGCATGCATAATCACCATGCCTTTATTACCGCACATTTGTTGTGGAGTTCTCCTCTACTTGGATCTGTATTCGTCTTTTGAATCAAGCCATTTTAGTCCTAAGGACCTGTTTTTTGCTTCGGTTTTGCATTTTTATCCATTGTTATTCTTATAGGTTGTTTCCCTGATATAGGCCAACAATGACAGAAGAGTTTGTCACTTCACTCAAGGCCGTCAGCGTAAGTTATTGCATCAGTTTTTACTCTCCATCATCATTTAGAATTTCTTAGGTGACCATCCCTCCAAGATCACGCTTCAAAGTCTCAAGTCACTTAGCGAATCGATTAAACTGGCACCCGACCAGACAAAGTCGGTAATGGACTTGGCACTTCGTGAACGCACCCTCTCTCTACTCAGCGGCGATGATTCTATGGCGGAGGTGCGTGCTCTCCTTCGATTGGCCGCTTCAGCTGCTGTGGGGAGCATCTGCTCCGCTTCCACGCCATTCCTGCTCTTCGCCGACCTCGTCAACACCAAGCCCATCGCGGAGGCTGAGGCTAACTTCCAGTTTCTTGAAGAGACAATCAAGGCACTCAAAGATGTATGAATGACGCTGTCTTCTTCCTTAGATATTTTTTAAAGGACCCTACTTTGGAGCAGATAGTTGCGGTGCCATTCTACTGAAGTGTTACACACATTTCGGTTTTATAAGCAGGTTTTTAGACTCCCCCGAAATAATTCCGCCTTGAAGCGGGCTCCAACGTGGGGGTATTTAAACCACTTACCTGAGAGTCATGGTGTTCTTGTCTAAGAAATAGATTTCAGACTTTTGTCCCAGTAAGCAAAGATATCGGTACATTTGTCATTATCTTTGTCAAAATGGCATGCGTGAAAACGATTTATTTCTGCCCTACCAAGCTGGTTTCACCGCTCTAAATTCCCCATTTTTGTTCCTATTCATTTTCTCAATCGCGTCCAGGGATAATTAATCTTACTTGACTACAATGTTTTTTTCTTGTCTCACCTCCAAACTAACTTGAGCAAGCAGTCGGTTTAGTGTTTTGGCATCTCCGCTGGTTTTGATGTTCTAGTGCTTGAATAAAGGTTTGACTCTTCCGACAATGAAACCCTGAATGTTTATTCATTTTATTGGCTCGTCCTCTCATTGACTTGCGAGACGAATATGTGTGTATCGCCTTCCCTTCACAAATTTGGAACCATAAAGATACCGAGGAAATTTATGTTAAGGCATGCGGGTCCTTATTTAACGGAGCTTGTTTAGAGGTTTAATATTTAATCACTATCTTTCCTGCTATCTTCCAATCGCTACTAAGTTGGACCATTATTTCTTATTTGGTATGGATGTCCTTTACACATTTTATTATTCCCATCCCTAGTATTTTGGGCATCTTAGCTTCTCCCTTCCAAGGGCCCCATTTATTAAGAGGACTTTGTATTGTAATTCCACATCAGACGGTTTTCTTCGGCAGAGTATTCTTTACCTGCTAATCACTTTTTTTTATATTCTAATTCTTTCACTTCTCTAGCTTTCACACTTAATTACTTAGGCTTCGCTGTTTGGTTCGGGACGAAACACACTTCTCCGAATGTGTAATGACCTACTTCGCCGTTTGTCCAAGTCTCAGAACACCGTGTTCTGCGGTCGCATCCAGCTCTTCCTCACCAGTCTCTTTCCTCTCAACGAAAAGTCCGGTCTCAACTTCACCTCTAACTTCAACCTGGAGAAGGAGGTGGCTTTCAACCAGGATCCCGACGAGAGCCTTTTTCATTCCCTCACCACCGAGACAGACGCTGATGGGGATGAGGGAGACAATGCAGGAGGTGGAGTTAACCCCAGCACTCTAGTCAATGCCGACCTCTACCGACGTTTCTGGCGGCTTCAGGAGCTGTTGAAGGCACCTGCTCACTGCTACACTCCTGACGGGTGGAAGGCCTTTGTGGAATGCACCGAATGTGTTGTTTCTACCTTTCAGAGCATTCGGCTCACCACTGGTTGTGGTGGTGAGGCGCCCTGGCATCAGTTCACTATGTATCTGACCAGTGAGAAGGTACCCTCATCATTATCAAACGTTTCATTTTTCACTTAATCGGCATCCTGATTTACCACGGTAATTGGATTTGTCCCCAGCTTATAGATTTGCAGCTCATGGATCGCAGCTTCCGTAGATACATACTGACCCAGTTGGTTATTATCTTCCAATATCTCACGGCCCAGGTGAAGTTCAAGAAGTGAGTGCCGAAATTTTTACTTTTCTTCAATCCTCATTTTATACATTGAGTGCGATTTTTTCTTGCACCGTTATGACTACATCGACTCGTCCATCTAAATTGCTCATTACCACTTCTTGTATTCTCTCCCCATTTTTCGCAACTTTTTTCACTACATCAAGCAATCACTGTTCCTTCTTACTTAAAAGCTTTCTCTCTGATGAATCCTCAGGACACTAGCTTTTATTAATTTTTACTCTCCGTATCGAGTTTGCCGCTTCTAAGGTTTTAAAGACGAGTCCTTGGGCAGCAGAGACAGCATCAACTTTGGTCAAAAATTACTGATAGTTGGTGACCGTAAAGTAGTGCTTGGAAAGCTTCTGTCTATGTGAATCCTTGTGGAGGGGTTTTTCAGAAATCGACACGTCACACGACAAAATGAATTTTGAATTTTCCACCGTGCTAGTGCATCTGTCTCTCGTCCGTGGATTTGTATCTGAAAAGGTCGATAAATAAGATCTCACTGGGATCTTTTGTACCGGCCTATATGTTTGGTTTAAATGCTATTCAGATTCCTTGTCTTGTTCCATTCTATACTTTATGAAATATTATGGTTTTGCGCATCAAGAGAACTTCAATGCTACCTTGGTTCATAGTGAGTCGTCGTTGATGGAAAGTATGCGGGTGACAGAGGCTGTGTGAACCTCAGTCAGCGAATAGTTTTGGACGGTTGTAGAGTTATCCACCACTAGTTCCTTCCGCCCAGAGAATTTGAAGAATAAATTTGTATAAATGGAAAATATTCGTTGTGAGACAACTGCGAATAAGTTGTGGATTTTTCCCACAGTGAAACAGCCGTTTTCCATGCTTTTTGTGCATGGATTTTGGATCGAAAGTCGTCTAAAATGTTGTTTGGGTGGTTCGATGTAAAAGCGTCAGGAATATCATTTAACGGAATTTGTGAACTGTAGCTAGAATAACATTTAGCAAACACACGCATCCCTTCCCATTGAACCATTCCTGATGAAGGTGGTACAACGCTGTTTTTTGCCTTCTTAAGTGAGAGCCAGCGCCTTAACGAAGAACAGTTGCAGTGGGTACAAACCCAACAGGAAGCGATTGTTGAGCTTTTACGCAGGGATGCTGCTTCCCCCTCTGATGTCACAGGAGCCGTGGTGGAGCACATCCTGTATCGCGAGACTTATTGGAACCACTGGAAGAACCAAAGTTGCCCTTCCTTCATCAGGGAACCTGAGAAGTCTGTCCTTCTTCCACGGTTGGTAACCTAGCAACAAGAGGAATGGTTTGAGGTCTCGAAATTAGGGCTGACGGATAATACCTCCCTTTCTTATCAAAAGGAAACGTAGAACAAACCCTCTACAGGATCGATCTGGTAGGAAGTTATATCGATTTGGGAACAGGGATTTGGACGAACTGTGGTCCGCGTGCCCAGACAATTTGGAGGCTTGTCGCGACAAACGACGTGTTTTCCGACCCCCTGATCTCCAGACTTACTTTCAGGGTGCCATTCTTGAGTTGGATCCACAGGAAAAGGTGGAGGAGCAGTACAAGTGGGTCTCATATTCTACTGTGCTCTCCCCTGTGGACACTCTGTATGGTTGGTTACCCTCATCTTCGTATCCATAGGTGCACCAATCGTGAGGAGTGGACCTGGCGGGCTCTGCGGTTGCTTTCGCGTAGATGTGGCCAGTTCTACACCAATTGGAATCCTCCCGGCCGTCCTATTAAGGATTACTTGACCAACATTCTGACGGAAAAGCTGCAAAGCGAAGTTAGAACCTTCATTGCTTTTATTTTATTGCATTCGAAATGTCCGCCTTCTGTTTTTAAGCTAAAGAGCTTTAAAACTCGTATTTTTAGTTACTTTGAAGGCATCCTTGTTGCCCTTTTGTCTTCCGAACATTCTTGTGGAAAATAATAGCCTACTAAGGAACGTCAGCTTGATTGAATTCACACGTAGAAACACAGTCCAGGAGCGTAGACAGCTTGAATTCTTCAACAAAGTACTCCCAGTGCACTAATCGACGGTTTGGAACGTTTCCCCCTATTTGGATGTCTTAATGTTCGGCCTGAGGTCAGGATTGGTAATGACAGGAAAGTCTACAGTGGTTACGACGTATGCATCCATTTCATGTTAGACGCACATCAACAACATGCTTATTATTTTTCCTATAATGGATCATTTAAAACAAGGCTAGGTGGCTGGATGAATTTCAGTGGATGAATGTAAAGGTGAACCTATTATGTTTCGTCAGGTTGGTAGATGAGTTCGAAGGTGAAAGCGGGAAACCTGGCGATGTTTCCTTGTCGAACCGCTACCACAACAAGATTTAACTTGGCAGAGTCGAGAGTTTTCGCTGGAGCAGCTGCTGAGAGGCAGATCAGTTTTCATCTGAGGAAGCCTCACGTCACCTATGGACAAGACCTGGGGCTTGTAAATTCCGTCTCTTTATCGTATCTTGGCAAAACTGTTTCTTCACTACCAGCAGATCTGAACAAGGCACTGCTAAAATCCAAAAAATGACTATGCAGTTAGTGAGTGTCTCAACGAATTGTTGAACACAACGAGGAGCACATTTTTGACTCGGAATCGAACACGGTAACACAAACTCTAACAACCACTCATTTTACTTTATAGGGCAATGAAATTCGATCAAATGGGGAGACAATTCAGAAGCAACAGCAGGTCAGAGGTCACGCAAATCGAAGTGACAAGACTTTATCATCCTCCGCCGGCGACACAGCTAAGTCAGCTGTGGGGTGCAATCAGAAGGCTCCTTACGGAGCCCTCAAAGGCATTTCTTCAAGAGAAGACGCCGCAATGGCTGATTTGCGGGCCCGGTCGCGTTCCCCACTTGTCTCTAAAACGTCTCCTTTTACCGATGCCTCCACTCCCGTTATTGTGGCCACTGCAAATGTACGTCGCCTTGGCAACACTTGTCTTTTTATTTCGCTACCTGTTGTAATGTTAGTAGCACTTATTTACTTTCCTCCTTGGGCAGAGGCCGAATTCGTTGCTTTCGGAGGAGGAAGATGAGACAGTACATGAGCAGGAGCAAGAGGAGGAGGAAGTGGACGAAGACACCGATGGAGAGGCTGCTGATGAGGATGATGACCTCGAGAGTGGCGATTCTGAGGATTCCAAATCCAGAACTGACAGACAGGAGGGAGAGGAGGCCAAAGAGCATTGAGTGGCTCATTTTTTATCTACCCCTGCACTAAAGCACTCCCTCCGTTATTCATGATGTAACATTTTACTGTGAAGTCTATTTTAGCAATGTATGATACCTACCTTCTTTGTGGCTCCTTTTGAAGGCGTGGCTGAAATGGTATTTGGTTACCATCGCGTGGCTCTACCGGTTCCATGACCTACAAATGGCATCGTTACCATAGTTTGGTGGTATTGTTATATGCCTTCACCCTTGTTCTTATGTGCCTCACCTTAGTAAGATCTAATGCGCTTCAACACTGGGCTTATTTCGAAATCACATTACATTTCCAAGGGTCAACAGCATGGAATGATGGACTTGAAGCGGATTTTCTCTCTCTTGCTCATCCGTTTCAGCTTTGATGGTGCTGCTCCATCACAAGCATTCCGTTAGAAGCCTTTGTGGAATTCGAAGGATCATGGGGCTCTTCTCCCTTTTAAGCTATCATTTGGCATAGGAGACTGTCCTTGATGTATGCGAGATATGTCTGTTGGCTTCATGGTGTCGCGGTCTCCTTAGGTGTGGAGATGTTATATTTTGACAATCGGTTCTCATACCTTTGAGTTTACCTTTATACGGTTCTCCTTCATTGCTCCCCACCCCACTTTATTCCCGATGACTGCCTGGAATGTGCTGCCAAAAGTACACCCATCTATTTCACTCACCTGTGTCGGTGCCTTATAAACACATTAATTTGTCTCAAATAGCGATTTGGCTGCATAAATATTCACTCTGTGCTTATACATCAAACCGCCTTGTTTATGTCTCCATAAAACCCTGAAAAGTATTTCCTTGTTTATCACAGACTTAGCGCCTAATCGGTCGTCTGACCAACTTCACAACTTCGGCCAAAAAAAACAAGGTGTTTGTTTGATTCGGTTCTTTCACCGGAGATTCACTACGCCAAAGTTGAACTACCCGCAGCCAGCGTCTCTGTGAGACAAAGGCCTGAAAAAATTAGGTCTTCTTTTGGATCATCTCTATGCCAAGGAGTGGAGAACATTTGGTTGATTTATGATAAATTTAAGGCGGAATATTCCGCGTGGCGTGGTGGAGCCCACCGCCACGTCACAGTGCACAAGCACGACATTGACAGCCAGTCAGGTTTCTGCGCATTCGCACTTGCGCACAGAGTTGACTGCACACACTAATTCAGAGCACGGAGAGGTAGGGCTTATCTGCCAGCTTCACTGGAACGTCCTTTTCTCCTTCACCGACTGCAGCACCACTGATGCATCACGCCGAGCACAAACCCCTCGTCCTCACCACTGGCGGTGCCGGTTTCATCGGCAGTCACACTGTTGTGGAACTCCTCGACGCTGGCTACGATACTGTCATTTTGGATAACTTTTGCAATGCCAGTAAAGGTAGGCTGTCATTCTCCTTCTTAGGCTTTGGAGTTTATGCCGTCCAACATAAATCTGTACTGTGTTGTGATTCCAAAAACTTTTATTGTCTCCCAAATCACTCTTTGAAATCTTATTCCCTTTCGCCTAAATTGTAGGAGTACTCCTCTTGTATGAATTGTGGGTTCGCCTGTTCTTATTTGTTGTTTTTTTAACAAATGAGCCTTCCTTGTTAGTTAATTTCGATTCTGGTTCGGTTAAGTTCGATCGTATCAAACAAAGCTGCTACTTTGAAGAAAATTGCTTTTGATCCACCGCCATTCGTCTATTGACGATTTTCCTGCAATAAAACGTTTTAAATTTACAAATCTGTAGCGAGGGGTTCATTTTTCCCTAGTAGTTGAATTTCTTTTTACTTAACACAAAATAAGTATTTAGCACTGGAACTCAATTGCCTACAAGATTTTGGCACTTCATAGGCAGTTGACTGACATCAATGGCGTGTTTTTTTTCATACTTGAGTAGGAAATGTGGTTTCTTGTATTCCTCACATAAACTGTGCCCCGTTGAGTACATTAATAGAAGGCGTTTTCTCGGCTTCGTCAAACAGTTGAAACACGGGCTTCCCTCCATGAGGGTAGTAAAAGTCTAACCCATGTCAGCATTACCGATCTCACCCCCATTTCCTTCTGTTTTTTTCCTGCATGTCAAGGTTGTATCGCGAATCTGGAGAAGGTGTGTGGTCAGAAACTCAAGACTCGCAACGTTGACCTCCTAGATAAGGATGCGCTCACAGCCCTCTTTCACGAGGTGAGTTGGCAATTTTTTTCCCCACCTTTATTATTGAACTGGAGAGTGTTCATCCAACATCTATGTGCTCGTCGCCTTTCATTGACTTCCTAGCCGTCTGTCGCATCAGTATCCCCTTTTGGCATGTGTATTAGGAACCAATTCGTAATATGTTTCCCTGTAATAACTCTCAACTACCGGCTGGTACTTGATTGCAATCAACCGGCAAGCTTTTACGTGTTCCTGACTTCTGTGGTAAGCAATGTGTAAAAATAGGATGTCACAATTCCAGGAAAAGGAACAAACATAGGATATTGTAGATAATCTGCCTTGGGCATTCCAGTCACCAGTACGAACGGGGTACCCGAGTGACTGACTTACTTTGATCCAATCTGCATTTTGTAGTTGCATAGAGTAGGCCAAATCAATGTTTAGTTGTTGACTTTTGTACAAAGTTTTACCGTTTTCTTAGTGAAACATCACGGTTTGAAGTTTAATTGCGCTAACAGTGATTTGTTGAAGAAAAAAGAATAGAATTACCTACACCATACCATCAGGGCCATATTGTAATTCATACCCATGTCACTAAACCACTATCATAGTAAAAAAATTATCTATCGTTTGAGATTGTGGGCTTCTTTGAGCCAATAGTAGGCTTTCTGATTGCTGTGTGTCTGGAGGTTCGGTATTTGGCTCAAACAAAGGCAGTAATAAGGTGCTTGCTTTTGTGTGATTACTTCAGTTTGTGTGCTAGTTCAGCCTTCAGCTTGTCGGGTTGTTGGTTGAGTCTTGCACCCGATCACTACCGCCTATGAGCCCTTCTAAGCATTCCATAAGTCTGACGGAGAAAATGTGTCGTTTAGGGGCTTTCTATTTCCCTTTATCCATAGTTTCGCACTTGCTCTACATGTGAGAGAACTTGTAGAATTTTTTCCTTGGCAATTATGAACCTTTTGAATTTGGCTTTGTAGAAATTGAGTATACTTTAAATTGGTGCCATTGTAACACTTTATCGCGAATGGAACTCATTTTGAAGCTGAGATCACGAACACGTTTTGAAAAATTCGTCTCCGATTTTGAATGCAAAAATGGCCTGAAAGTAAAGTGTGTTGCGAGTGGATTCTCAAGATACCCTAAGCTAGGGCAATTTTGATTATACCTCCAGGCAGGACAAAGTCCACTGGATACTAAGTGAAACGGGTTTCTTTGGACATTTAGCCTCAAACCTACCTTTTCTTCGGGATGTATTGCTTACAGTTGTCCTTAGAAGTCCTCCAGATGAAGGTTTTACATCCACTCATGTCAATCCAAGTCTTTCGTAATTTATAAGCCATCTATAGCGAATGCATTGAGGCATATACCGTGACGCGTTTTGTGATCGTTACCCGCCTTACGCTCGGTATTTGTGTGTTTGTGTGCCTCCTTTCTGCATTTTAGTTCAAATTCGACTATGTTATTCACTTCGCTGCGCTCAAAGCCGTAGGCGAGTCGGTGCAGATTCCCCTCGAGTACTACCAAAACAACATCACCGGTTTCGTCAATTTGCTGCAGGTACGAATCCTCCCCTCCAACCTTGAGCTTGACGTGGCTGGAGGAAGTCGAAAGTGAAATTTGCCTACCTTAGTATTTAGAATTCACTTCTCTCACCAACATTACTAGGAGGAAAATTGCTTTATTTGTCAAGTAGTGGTATTTTCTGGGTTTATACCTTTATATTTAAGTCACTCTGCCCTATTTGAATAATGGGAAACAATTATGGGTCATCCACTCCCTCTTTTATCCCATTGAGAGGAACTTGATAATCCAAGGATGGATTTAGTTAAGGCTAAATAAATAAATAAGACACTTCTAATGATTCTTTCATTAGTAATGTAATCTTCATCGAAATTCGCTTGACAAATTTTATGCCCTTAATTGAAAGCTGTTTCATAAAAGGTGCTTTATTCGAGTTTCAAATGCAAGGCAGATGCGCAAGCGTGGCGGTTCAGACAAGAAACTCCGAACAGAATAAACCAAATCTTCTCTTAAAGCTACGCCTAGCCATTAGCTTCACGTTTACTTTGCTTGATGGTGCTGTTTGCCTGCAGGTGATGGCAGCGAACAACGTGAAGAAACTGGTCTACTCAAGCTCTTGCACTGTCTATGGAGATCCTTCAAAACTGCCTCTGACAGAGGAGGCACCGACGGGTCACTGTGCCAACCCCTATGGACGCACAAAGTATATTGGAGAGATGATTCTTGAGGTGGGCGTTCTGTCACTTTGTCGATTTATCCTATTCTATTAATTTTCGTGGTTAATTCCAGTTTGCTTGGCTCTACTAGCTATTTCTTTAAGTAGAACTCGCTTCTTCCTATTGTTTGTCAATAAAGTGGAAGCAAGACTTGTTTGACCAAGGCCCGTGAAGGATATTGAAAACTGAAGAAGACCAGTCTTTGCTCTTTCTTTTTAACGATCACAGTCCGAAATTTCCGACAATTTCACTGGTTCTTGACGTTATGCTTCTGAAACGAGTTGAACCTCATGGCGCCTTAATACTTCACATTTGTTACTCTGTTACACACAGAGAAGTTCTGTTCAAATCCAACGACCAGCTGAAGTGATCAGCTCACATTTAATCCACCCATCAGCCATGATAAGCGTCACATCTTTGGATGTGGAAGCACCAAACGATGCATTGTTGATGCACCGTCACAACTATTTTTTGCATTTTGTGTTCAAGGAGATGTGCCACGGGACCGAATTTTCATAATTGCGACTGTTACTTTTGTGTCTCTGATTCTAACATGATCTGATGTCCTTCACTGAATATGGGGATTCAATGAAAGTGTTAAATTAGCTACTAACTGCCCCACAGTAAACCTTCACCAATTTTCCTAAAAATTTATTATCGAAGTAAAAATGATCAGTAGTTGGATGACTTGCCCTTGTCTCGTGGACAGGATCTGACCAATTCGGACCCGGAGTGGTCGGTAATCAACCTTCGCTACTTCAACCCTGTGGGTGCGCACAAGTCGGGCCTCATTGGGGAGGACGCGGGTCCTGCACCGAAGAACATCTTCCCTTGCCTCACCAAGACCGCCTATGGTCGAATGCGGGAGGTCGTCGTCTTTGGCAACGATTACAATACCCCTGACGGCACTGGTAATTCTCTCGTGTTTTCTTTTCCAGTTCGTTTTTATACTGCATCCAGTCGATTGCTGTATTTTTGCCCGCTTTTGATGATAAAATTCCCATGACTTTTGGTCATCAAAAAGGAAGTTGGGAAAGTGTGCTTCTTGATTTAGGAGCTCTGGATGTGGTTACTGTGAATTACTAAATGAATTATCCATCATGCTCTTTTCCCAAAAGTTAATCAGACCCAGAGGGCAAACAATCGGATTGTTGACAACAGAGGAGCATTAATGCTACTTCCTTAGTGTGTTCATCTCGGTATTTGAAGGGGCATGCATACTCTCAAACGAAATCACTTCTGTTGCTTAAGGAAGTGAAGATTAGGGATTCCTCTTTTGACAGTAGTGTATGAAACTTCTGTTCCCTCCTTCGCAACTTCCTTGGTCGAACGCGCTGCATTCTCAAGTGTGTGTTCGGTCATCGTACTCGCTGAACTGCTATCCCCGTTTGCGACGATTTGTTATTCCAGCGCAGGTTGGAAAAGTCAGGTTCCGAGGATCAAGAATTATTAATTAGTATCTCTAGAAGCTTTAACAGTGGTTTTGATGAGGCATTTCAGCACCCTATTAAGTGTCTAATATTTTAGTCGAGTAAAGAATCGAGCATAAATAAAGTTTTGGAGTTTGGGGCCTTCCTGTGGGTAGGTTTCAACGCTGCTTTAAATGTAGCAAAAAGGTTAGAGGCAAAGTGAAGCGATCTCTCCAGGACACACCACATTGAAAAAAAGAGGCACGGGCTAGCAATTTTGGTTACAAGAAGCCGAATGGATCTGGTGAAAACTCAAACTGAAAATCGCCTGTTGAGAGGCTGATAGAAAACATGGATTATTTGTGCGTGTACACTTTTCCTTCCTATTATAGGCATTCGGGATTACATCCACGTAGTGGATCTCGCCAAGGGACATGTTTCAGCTGTGAAATACCTCAGCAAATTTAAAGGTTGCAAGGTAATGGTTGCTTTGCTCCGACACTAAGCTTCCCCATCCTCCTAGTAAGCATCATTTGACTGTTTTTACGGTCCAATTTGCCCATTCCAACTGTCCTCAAAAATTAATAGTGTGTGCATGAGATTCACAGCTTTGGCCTGCTCTAGCTTGTCTTTGTTGCTGCCACATTTAGTCATTCAACCTGGGCACAGGAAAGGGCTACTCGGTGATGGAACTAATTGAGGCCATGGAGAAGTCCTCAGGGAAACCCGTTAAGTACCGTTTCGATGCCAGACGTGGCGGCGATATCGCCATGGCCTATGCGGACACCACTCTGGCCGAGAAAGAACTCGGTTGGAAGGCGGAGAAAGGCCTTCCAGAAATGTGCGAGGACGCATGGCGCTGGCAATGCAACTTCCCCGACGGCTACCCGAAAGCTGCGAAGGGCGACCTATAATCACTCGGTTCTAGAGGAACCCCTGTCCTGCTAAATAATCTACCGATTAAATGATTCTCCAACCCCACTTGCCCTGTGTACTTTCGGGTCACAGTAACGCAAGCCCCGACGCGGCGGTAAGACCATACAGGTAGCACCCCAGCCTTGGTGATAAGTGCTCCAATCTCGTCAAAACATGTTTACTGTAGACCCTCGCACTCAGCCAACACGTCCAGTGCGTCGCACGGAGGGAACTCACCTACTTATCATTACTACCCGCAAGTGGGAAAACAACATATCTACCAAGTCTGTAACAAAGCGGAAGAAACAAACGCAATCACACCAGCCGCTTTTGGGCAAAATAAAGGGAAAAGCTTAAATGTGAGACAAGCAAGAATGGTGTATTTATTCTGCCGTACAAAAACCGGCGGTCCAGAGATTGCAAAACCACAGCGGCACCTTTAGTCGTTTGGTCGCCGGGTCGTACATCAATTCGGAAGGATGACTGCAAGAGGAGAAAAATAACAATGAGGTGCGTCATTAAAAAAGGGCTCAGCAGGACTAAGACAGCCAAGAGAAGAGTAATCATTCGACCTCAAAAGGGGTCTCACCTGCAACTCCCACTGAGGCAGCACTGTGGTTCTCACTACCTTAAAGCCTAAAGAGACAACAAATTCGTTGTAATAACCCATGTCATTGAATAGCTTTCAGCATTTAATAAGCAAGCAAGAGGTTCTAATCATCGATGGATTGCTGAATTACCAAGAGTATCTTCATTTCACATTGTGGAAACCTAAAAATCAAAGTGGGCACCATCAAAACAGGGAGAATCAGGTGATAAGAGAGATATCACTTCTCATAGAGGGCAAGTTTCTCATCAGACGATCAAATAAACGCACCAACCAAGAGCCAGGCACCCACGCGGCACGACAGACAATGCGGTGCGCGCACCCAATGCCCACCTAACTAAAACAATTGTCGAAAGAAATGAATTGATAAAAGGGGAGAATCAAAGCAGTATTGGACCTGCGTTTAAAATCACTTTTCTTTATGTCGAGGTTCTGCTTTGTATTTGCGCGTTTCTGTTGTTGTTGCTGCTTGTACAAAATAAGGAGCATAAATAATACCATAAAGATTTTTTCTCAGTTTTAATTGGGAATAACCAGTAGACTAAGGGCCTGGTGACACAATTTGTTTAGCAACACGTTGGTGGCTGTTGTGAAAGTGCTTAGTAATGCCTTTACAAAAATAGTTTCGAGTGTATGCCACAATATGTTGAATTACCTTGCTGGATTACCTTGTGAGTCTGACAATGCAATGCAGTAATGTACCTCTTCTCTTAGTTTTTAGGCCAAGTACATCATTTTATATGGGTTATATTTTCGGGCCCATGTGCGCTTTGAGTTGCAGACCAGAAATTAATTCATGGGTGCGAATCGACTTAAGTTTGCTTGCAGGCGAAGGTGGAAGTAAGTGCCAGATTCAATACGTTCGAAAATTTCGAAATCTGACACAATAACACCAGTCTTGTGCCTGTATCTTGCTTTAGTTAGGAGATGCTGCTGTTTGATACTCGATAAACTAACTTACTGTCAAATGGCAATTTTACTCTTCAGGTAGCGTGGCCATCCAAAACACTCCTTTGCTAATGAAGAAAAGAAACGTGTGTCTTTCATAGCTTGGTTTATTGAAATTCGTTAATTTTTTAGAAAACAATTACGTTACCTTATAAGGGTATTTTACTGTTAGGGTAGCCAGTTTTATAAGTCATCTTGTGATGAAATACTTCTGAGGGTAGAGCTTAATCATCGTTACCTTAAATGACTGCCTTAGAATTTTAATTTTGACTGTAACTCCATCTAAACGCTATTATTGTAGCGTTCCGAGACTTCCTCTTAGGTAAAAGAAGGCATAGTACTAAGGCAGAATACACAGTCTGGAAACAGAGGGATTGGGAGCTACTGGCATGGCCCGGAGGTCAGCCAACCGGCTAGCCAATATGGCTACCAAGTGATCGAAACCGGTAGTCCGAACCAACAAAGCATTACAACTACTGTTGACCCTATGCTTTTCGCGTACCTTGCCATAGTAGTGAGGGCCTGATGAGGGCGTTTAAGAAGGAAATGTTCCGGTTCGCTCTCAGGCAAATAACTGACCAAGCCCAGTGACAAACCTGTTATTCTTACCTGACGGAGACAAATGGTGGTGTGTGGAGAAACGCTGCAGGTTAGTGGCCCGAAATTAGTGACCGAAGAGTTACTCCTTATGCGCACTGCTGGTGCTACTGCGCAGGAGCCCACAATAGTGCTTGAACAAAATGGTTTCTTCTCCGTCAAAGTAGAAAATAGTTTTCTTTGACTATCCAACTCCCGATGATAATATTGCAATTCCCGTCTTATTTGGGATCATTTATGCTTTAATCTCGCCGAAATTCAAAGTCGATTCCGTGTAGGCTTCAAGATAGTACAGCTTGCCACACATCCCATTTAGGTTTCTTTTGTTACTTTAATGCCCTTACAGACACTTGTTTGAATATTCGGCAGATTTTCACATGCAGAGTAGAAGTTGTATCAACGACAACAATAATACCAACACCGGCGCTGCCATGAAAAATTTAATCAGCCTCTCGGCTGAACTGCGCCAAAGACTTTATGCGTCTAAAATGGGCTAGAACTGCGCACTTTGTGCTAGGTGCCATGATGTACTTTCCAGTGTTATTTGGTTCCACACAACAGCTGCCTTTACACTTCACACGAATTAGTGTAAAAAAATCAAATTAAACACTGTCTATCACTATTACTTCCAATTTGCGAACTGATTTTGGGCAACGTCCTTAGACGAGTGGGAATTTGAAGGCGCCTCTGAACCTCGGCGTTGGAGCACTCGGTGCTACTTGTTGGCAGCGTGTGCTGCGGCTCATGGACACGTGTAGATTGCCATTCCAGAATGGTCATCACAACCTTTCTGTAAGCGATTCTCAATTTTAGTCCAAAATTATGCATGTATTATGCAGGACCTTCCTCCTAGATGCCAGTTGAGCCGCACCCAGCTCAATGAGCAGAGCATGGATTATCATCGTGCACCGGCTTCCACAAGCTACGTCAGCTGTCACTTAGACTCTAGGTGATGTCTGGATGGGTGAAACTACAAAAAGTAGCAGCATCTGCTGGTGTCGTACGCAGACTCCGAGTTCGAGCCTATGTACATCGCTGGGTCGGCTATGTTAGGTCGGCATTGCAAAAGCTAGGTGTGACTAAATGAAACAACAACGTAAATGTCTACCAACTCCTGCTAGGCAGAGAAAATAGGCTTGAAAAGAATGAGTGATTGCGGGCCTGAGCCTGAGAATTGGCTGGGCTTGAGACTCATCAACGCAATGCCAAATTGCAAAATACATTTTAATCTAATACAATTAGTAGATCCTTCTTCTAGTCCAGTGGTACTACAGGATTGGCAACGCCCTACGCATAAAACACCTTCTCAGTTGGGAAAATACGTAAAATCGAATTAGTCAATTTGGAGGTTGGATGGGGCGTACCCCTCTCTCTTCGACAATCTCCAACCCTCCAATACCTTTTACTACTAAAATCGCAACTTAGCTAACAATTGAAAGTGTTCACTGCCTAGTATGCACTTCATTTGACTAAGATGTCTGCAATTTGCTGACGTCGAGTAATCCCAAGTACAGCGGTAAATAAGTAGATACGTGGAAGGCAGAATTCGGTGGTGGGTGAAAGTGCTGCCAGCTAGGTAGTAACTACTTGGCATCAACAGCTGATCTCCACTATAGTTGAGATACTGATTAACCGTGTTTATCCTTAGTAGATAGTCTCACAATTTAACTTTTGCCATTAAGCCAGATACCACGTGATATCGCAGTGGATGAGTACGACATTGCTGCCTGTTGGACGATGTTTAAGGTGCGCGTGAGTTTTAGCCATTTCACTTGCAAGGCCAACTTCACCTCATTTTAAAATAAAGGCAGGAAGAAGAAAAATCAACCAAAACACCATTCGATTTGAGTCCTTCTTTTTTTCGTTCCAACTGGTAAATAGTCGAGAGCCAGTTGTGAGAAACGTGATTACAATGCAGTGCGCGAGTCGGTGTGAAGCCCCAATAGTCAGGCCTCCAAATCACGGTACGAAATCTTACACCCCCTATGTGGGTCACGCGGCATTGTGGTCACTAAGCTAATTATTTTTTACCCACCTCTTTGATTTGTTGATTTAGCCAACTGTTGGTTTGTTATTGACACCACATGACTAAGTAGGTTTCATTTGCTACACACGGTGACTCGACCTCCTGATGTTGCTATACGCCATCTTGGCCCTTCAAGATCCGGGGCAGAAGCTCAATGTAAGGCGAAGAGTGGCAGGCTTTGTGCGTGCCGCTGCCAAGTGATGGAGATGTGCCTAAGCCAGAGAAATCGCAAGTGTAAAGACAACTTGGTGGTAGCATAAACATGGAGCGTTAAGCAGCGATGACACGCCAAATGGGTGTGTGTGTGTGTGTGGCCGTGATAGTATATTCGAAAGCATTGTGTCATATAGCAGACGACAAGCAGAGTTTCGGCCAATTCTTAAAGGCAAGGCAGTATGTGCGTTTGACACTCCTAGTTCTTGCTGGTGTTCATAACCCATAACAAAGACTCCAAGTATTGTATTACCTTGGTAAAATAAGGTATTATTATTACTTCCCTTGCGCGTGTGGGCAATGATAGAGCTTGCAAGAGGCGAGAGTAACGATTGTAAACCGACACAAAGTAGTTTCATAGTGTCACTAGATCCACATCAGTCCCCATATAGCATTTAAAACGGCGTAAAGCTAACGGATGGTTACACTTCAGCTGAGTTGCCAGTCCATATTCAGCTCCAACAACATTCAAATAACGTGGTCATATTTAAACTTATGTGGGTTCCATTCTGAGGTCATTGTGTTTTCATTCTAAAAGTGCCCTTCAGTAGTGCTATTCACCTTAAAGTATTCAAAGAATTTACATTTATTGAATTCACCTTCAATGAAACATCCTCAGCCTACCCATAAAGTTGGGTGCGCCAAACAGCAGATTAGTGGAAAAAATTTCCACTCCTATGGTAAAACCTTACCGTGGTTTGGAATTAATCTTTCTAATCTACTGGATTCAACATAGTTCCTATTTGGTGCAAGTGCTTTGCGTCATGTTCCTCAACTCACTACTTCACAACGATATCCTATCGGAGCCAAAAATTCACTGTCCAGGCAGTACCACCTTCTCCCAAGCGATAATACTCGAACCGTGATTACGGAAAGCTGCACTTTCGGCCAGCATAGGCGTCACCTCGTTCTCCAGACTCCTCACGTGCCATCGACGCTTTCAATCCCAAACAAAACCCGCCCACCACACCGACCAATAGAAACGCGACCTTGAACGTTGCTTGCTCTAGTGCCCGACTTGCCATTACTATGCGCGTGCAGGACTTAGTCAGCCGGCCTGTGACTTTAGGACTCCGAGTTCACATTGACAGAAAAGACCGATTTGGGGTAGTGAAATGAGCGTGATAACAGCGAGGTTATCAGTTCATCACTGTCGAAACGTAGGTGTGGGTACCTCGTCTCACTTTTTTTTAAAGTCAAAATTCTATTGTGTTTGTGCGGCCGCCAAATCGCTCCAGGATGGGGCACTTTTAAACGCCGTCTGATAAATTAAAAACGACATTTGTCACCCGCATTAGCCTCGAATAATGACCTGCTAGCGGTGCATGAATCAAAATCGCAGCCTAGTTATCAACTCAGGCTTGAGTGCCTGAAGAGCGTGGATCGGCAAAACAAATTGAAGGAAAACCTAAATGATCAAATTAACTGCTGAGGCGGTGTTTACTGCTCTTAATAAAGCACGGCAATTTCAATGCGTAAAATCAGGTTTATTTTGTTCAAAAAGTCAGAAAAATTCACAATGAAGAAGTGGCTAGAATGGGAGAAGGTGGGGGAGGGCACAATGACGTGTGAAAAAACTACCACTAGGTGTCTGAGACCTCTGTTCCATTACGCAATTGCATTGCTTCATTATCGCCGCTAATTTGGAAGTGTGCGCCTGAGGCACACTAATAACTGCGATTTGATGCATGTGGGAGTGTCGACTATGTAGAAGTAATTACCCAACACCCACTGTTAAACAGGAGCTGGAGTTAACATAATAAATCATACGGATTTCCTCACTGAAAAAGGGGGCTTTAGAAGGGGATAGGACAGATTCTGGACCTTTTTAAACAATAGCCATGCACTAACTCAGGTCAAGAAGGGAAAAGAGCCGACACTCGCTTACCCGCGTGAGCACCACTCAAGGGGCACAAAATTAGAACGGGGGAGCTGCCTCAAAGCTTCGACGACACGACTGAAATCTCAATAACTACGAGCCCCCACACGCCCCGCTCCCAAATCACTGCAAAAAGTAACATCACACAGTCCTCCATTGACCAAATTGTCGTCTGTCACAGAAAACAACTATTAAATTAACATTTATTGTACAAATAAGTAACAGAAAGGTGAAAGCACGCGAAACAAGACGTAGACACTCCCTTCGGTTGTCTTGCCAGAGTAGAGGGCTCTGCCACGTGCACCCCTTCAAAATAACAAGTAGTGGGTGGTGGAGATGAAAAAGACGGCAATCGTGACGTAGTGTCTAATTTACGAATTTCGAAAAAAATTGGCATTTCGCCCCGCAGAGAGAAGACGAAAGTGAGCGACAATAATGGTGGTAACAGTAACAATCAAAACCCTATATCGATCTATATCGATGATCGAAATTATGAACGTGCGAAGATCGAATACTTTGTAGTGTACAGACGAACCCACAACGATGTCTCAAATCGCTGGAGGGAGAAGGAAGAGGAGATCGAACTCTGTGTGGAAACGCAATGGGAGGAAGTATTGCATTGGTGGAGTGATGAGGGACAAAGCAAGATGAGGAAGGGGTTGGGGGAGACCAAGTCCTAGTCCACTTGTTAAGCGAACGGGAGCAGGAGTCAAGATTATTGTACACGAGCTGCAAATATACAGTACTTCCAGTTAACGATCGCCAATAAATAATACTAGGTAGGATAATTTCAAGTTTTCGGCGTTGCTGCAGTTTCAGTTGGCTCCTTCTTTTTTGCCTGCTGTTGATGTCGCTGTTGGCCATTGTTGTGATTGGGACCGTTTTTGCGAGAACGACGACCGTTCTGGTGATGGGTGTTAGGATTTTGCGTCCTTTTGTGTGAGCCCCCACCACCGCTGGTGCTATTTCCGAATCGCCTTGCCCGATTATGCGCGCGGCTTGGGCCTCCTCTTTGCTGCTGTTGGTGATGATGTAACTGCTGCTGCGGCTGTTGTTGTTGTTGGTTGTGCTTCTGCTGCATCTGAGGTTGCTCCTGATGCGGTTGCTGAACATCAAGTTCAGGAAGATAGTGGACAAGTTGATCATAGGGAATAGAAGAGTAGGGACAAACGTAGTAGGGAGTGTCGGTTCGGTTTATCCACATTTGACGACTGGGCGAGATGAATACAGGAACGATATGGAAGAGATAATTCCGGTAAGCGTCACACAGAAGATCACGATAAACCGGTTGGCCGTTTGTTGAGAGAGTTGGAGACCGGTCCAGAAAGACAACAGAGGATCGGCAGCAAGTTTCCATCCGAACAGGAAAAACTAACAGTTTCCTGTCCGCAAAAAGTGTCCGCAATAAATGAACAACGGGAACGTCAGAAAAAACTGGTAACGCATGGGCCCAACTAATGTGAATTGCTTGGAACGCAACACGCATGTATTTAGCCCTAGAAAGCAACAAAAAAAGCAAATTTGGACACCACAAAGAACAAGGTTTTAAATAAAAAAGGAGTGTTCACCTACTTAATCTTGCGCAAATCTGTTATAGGGGCAATAGCGAACACGCCGTGATCGAGCATGAAGCAAAGAGCCAGTCGCCATTTAACAAGGACTTTAAGAATGACAACACGTGCAAAACCGAGACGATGCGCCAGAATGGCGACTGTGCCCGAAGTGACAGGCTCGTAAAGCTGCATTCGAGGTGTATTCAACGCGTAATAGTCCTTATCCAATTCCTCTTGCATTTCCCTATAACGAGTGTACTCGGCGTCCTGGATGGTCACAAAAAACTCCTTTTGACCATAGAGAGAGCGAACCATCACCTCCGTTAGCTGACCGAGAGGAAGTAATCGCTGAAAGGTAAGTTCGCAATCGGTGAATGAGCATAAGACACGCGCTTAACAGAAGCATAAAACTACAACCCACTTGCAGTTGATTAGGATTTCCGATTGTTGTTTGTGAGGGCCTTGTGTTGAGGCGCTTAGTGACCCACTCGTTAACACTATCCTTATTTTCCAGGGGACAGGTGATCTTCAGGAGGAGAGAATTCTGACACCCAGGATTTATGCTCAAAGTCATCTCCGCTTTTAGGTCTGTTCTCAATTCACGGACGTTCTTTCCGAATCGGCCAATAAGCACACCACCCATACAGGCAGGCACATTAATGGACTCCACCCAAACTTTCTCGTCAATAGCCTTGGCCAACAAATCACCAGGCACCAAGACTCGAGGAATCAGTGTTCCATCAAAGTCTTCTGGTGGAGCCTCCACGATATCGTGTTCGGGATCATTAAAAATGCCCTTGGGCACCCGAGGCACTTGGTACTTGTCATCAGTCTCTACGCTATCTTCAGGTGCAACCTGTGCCTGATCCGAATCACTAGTCACTACAACGCTCTCACAACTGCCTGATTGCGGCGATACAGCATCAATGCTGGTTGACAGAGTGGCAACAGCTTCGTCTAAAACTCCCGCAGATTCTGTCACACCTGAGGTGACATCTGAAGCGGTCATAAGTGACGCAGAACTTGCCTGAACACAGACCGATTCAAGAGATGTGAGTCCTGATGCCTCCCGTTGGACAGCATCGACGCATTTTAAGGCTCCTGAATCTGTGAGTGAGGTTGGGATGTGCAATTCAGAGGAAACGGGAGCAGAAGGCGTAGTCGCTTCTTGAACACCTCCGACAAGTTCACCCAAATCCTCGGTAACAATATTTGCCAGCCCTGACGCCTCTTGATTCCCATCGAGGTCTCCCACTGTTTCCAACTCCGTAGCAGTTGAGATTGCTGTTTCAGTAGTAACTGGAACAGTAGGCAAAGTCTCTACAGCGCTGATGGGTTCACCCAAATCTTTCACATTTGTGGATCCTACAACACAATGAGAGTCGTCATCGCACTCCATGGTTCCCAACTCTGTGCTAGTTGCAGTTTGAGGTTCACAGAAAGCCGAGGCAGTAAATGCAGAACTTATAATGTCCACAGATTCAACAGAATCCTGGACAACAGATATGAGCCCTGATACCTCCTGTCGGGCATCATTAGTGTATCCCCTGTCCTCTATTTCTGTGTTTGCAGCGACCTGTGGCTCATCAAAAGCGGAAGCCTCACATATAGCTTTCTTAGTTTTAACAGATTCAACCGAATCTCCGGCATCAACGCCAAGCATAGTTTGCGTCACTTCGCGTTGAGTAGCATTAAGGCACTCCATTGCTATCGGTTTGACAGGTGTAATTTGCGGCTCAACCACGATTGTGATCTGCACGACACCTTCCTGAGTGTTTTGGGTGGATTTTGATGAACCTTCACTAGCGGACGTTGCTCCTTCAAACCCCGCATTGAGAGACTCCAGTGAACTGCGGGTAGTTTCCGAAGTTTGAACAATAGCAGCAGATCCGACTAAATCTTGGGTAATAGGCGCGACTTCTGGAATCACAATAGATCCCACAGGATCTTCGTAAGAAACTTTATCAGATTTATCCAGGTTGGTAGAACTTGATGCAGATGACGAAAGAGCGTCAGTAAGGGCGTTGAGCTTTACTATGGGGGTGCAGACTCTGGCAATCAAAAAGGAGCTTTGAGGGATTTTGTGCGCCTCAGCAACAGGATCTATTTGAAGAGGGTGAGGTAGAGTGGAAATAAAGGGCTCTTCTTCAGGAACCTCACTAGTCTCAGCTACCTGGTGAAAAAAAACTCCCTCAGAATTATTATCTAGATGCACGAGGGAGTCAGAGGGGACGTCAGCAAGATCAGCTTGGATAAATGGTTCGTCCAACGGAGCGCCAGATGTGCTAACTTCAATGGAGGCCACAGTGACGATTGACTTCTGTTTATCTTCATTTACAGCAGACACTGAAGGTCCGCCACAACTCGGTTTCTAAACAAGAAGAAAGCCACCCCATGGATTTCAATCGATCTCAACAGATGCAAACTAGGGTGTAGTAGCGAAACTGGTGCCACAGTTTACCATGCGACACTACAATTGCCTCATCCAAACTCGTTCCTGTAACCTCCTAATGATTTATTTGCGTTTCTGAAGCAAACTTTAAGCACTGTCACCAAAGCATTAGATCAAATACCACCAAGTTTTTCCTCATCATGCGTTTGTTTTAATTGTTAGATACCTTTTTGTAAGGAGCTTTGTTCTTTCCCTTTGTCTTTTTCCGTTTGCGAAACGGATTTGTACCACAGCAAAGGAGTGAAGCGAAAGCCATGTGCGTGAAAGCCTGGTTAGAGTTAAAAAACCAAGCATAAGTGGTCTGCCAAAAAACCTACCTGATCAGATAAATTCTGAGAGCTTTTTTTCTTTCTGCAATAGCGAGACCAAAGGTAAAAGAGTGATGCGGAAACTACAGTAAGAGCGGTGATTTGACGATAACTGGACATGAGTCTGAAATTACAATTTGCAGTTACTAGGCGACTAGTCCATGCACATTCAAGCTACTTTGCAGAATTATTAAGCTAGCATGCAAAAACAGCAAATAGTTCTTACTATCTATCCATACTTAATAAATAAGCGACATTTAAAGCAGCAGAGCTAAACACAACGTATCAGCGTTCATAGCTTGAGAAGTTACCCGTATATACAAGTACACTACTGCAAGGATAAGGAATGTATTAATAGATAGCATTACTGCGTTCACCCTGAGAAAAGTGAAATCAAATGAAACAAGTGTCGAACACACAAATGGAATCAGTTCCGGTATCAGTAGCTAAAAAAACCTTATAACCCGTTATCGAGAGATTCACCAGAAATACCGTAACAGAAAAACGCCAAAAAAGACCAACAAAGAGACCTACACCCACCGATGCGACGAAGCAATGCACTTATAACAAAAGGCAGCGTGAACATGTGATTATCACGTCTAAAGCATTTAAAACAAAAAATAGCATTGTCTTATAATCGAAGTCAATATTAGAATCCAAGCCAAACAAGGAAAACTAAAAGAGCAGGACAGAAAAAGTTGATTTTGTCAAAACAGGTCTGGAATTTACTCACAAAGAATTTTGCATGATTACATGTTTTTTGGTGATTACTTGGGAGATTCAATGTTTACCAACAAACAAAAAAATAGCTGATTTAACTGTCGCAACACCTATCTGGGATAATACATCCAGTCGAGTGTTGAAAACCAATTAATGTTTATTCCTATGAAGTGCGTAGCGCCTAGGGGGTTTGCTGGCGATAGAAGTGGGTATCATACTCGGGCAGAATATATGTGTGGCGAGCAGGAGGAATCGAGACTGCTGACGTGGCATGCACCCCAGCCTAACTGTCGAGGGCTATTTGGCCAGCCAGATGATTGTAACCGAAAAAGAGTGTTAAATAAACAAGAAATATTACTCTTGTAACCGAAACCGGTGTGATACGTGTAGCGTCCCGAGGCTCCCTTTAAGGTAAAAGAAGGCATAGTATTGGGGCAGAATACATATTCTGGAAACGGAGGGCTTGGCGGCTGTTGGCACGGCCCAAAGGCCGGCCATCCGGCTCAGTACAATATGGTCACCCAAGTGACCGAAACCGGCTGTTCGAACAAACATAGTTTTACACAGCCCCTCTCTTCTTTCGAGCGTCGTCCCCGACGCTCCCCATGGTCAGCCTCCCGTGTCAGCTATCACAACGTAATCAGTGCTGCGAGAAGCACCCACGAGCTAACCGTGCAAGCCATCGAGATTCGAGCGCATGTCTTCTTGTAGTACCATCAATTCTGCTTGGCACTCGGTGCAGCAAATGCGCATACCTTAGTCCTCCTCTCCCACGATAATGCGGCCCAATGGAAGATGGGGGTACGAATCCAAGTTTTTGGATGAATGGAGACACACACAACACAAGTTGTGATTCCAGGCTTCTCTGATGCCGTAGAAGAAACGCAAGGGTATCGTAGAACCCTGAGCGAATGGGGCAGTCGGGTCTCATAGGAACGGGATGCACGTGATCCAAGTGTACAAAGCATAAAACGATGCTATCGAACGGCGTCCTGCACATTCTACATCTGTTATTACACATTTTGGCGAAGGGAGGCAAGTTGCCTGAGAACAGGAGAGAGAGCTTACAGAGGATGCTTGAACACAACGTCACTGATCCTTCTTGGCAATTGCACTGGACTTGGAATTCACGGCTAGTGTCGCTTCAGTTGTTAATAGCTTCATTGCAGAACACGAGAAGGAGGGCGATGCCGAAGCTGGACATCGATCTCAGCCCTTCTGTTACGAGATACCTGAGGTTCTCTCATCCGTAGCACATGCACTTCTTTCACACCGCCGAAGTTTGCCAGAAGCGGTATAGAGCAGGATAAAACCCATCTGAGTCGGGTCCGCTTTCTGCTGCCACCAATGTAGCGTCCCGAGGCTCCCTTTAAGGAAAAAGAAGGCATAGTACTGGGGCAGAATATATGTTCTGGAAACAGAGGGCTTGGGGGTTGTTGGCACGGCCCAAAGGCCGTCCAACCGGCTAGTACAAAATGGCCACCCAAGTGACCGAAACCGGCAGTTCGAACAAACAAAGTATTACACAATACGGTTTGTTACTTTTTTGACTTTCGGCTTCGGTTGCGGACGCTTGTGTGCCCTTGCCAAGTGGGCTGTCCTTTAGGCCGTACCAGCAGCTCCAATTCCTTTTAGTTCGCCTGATATATATGTACCTTCTGCCCAAGTATTGGGTGCTCTTTGTCTTCGAATACGTGTAAAGTTACCACAATCTGGAGTCACTCGAGTGTTACAACCGCCATAATTTTGTGCGCTAGTCCTCCGTCTTTCTCAATTTAGCCTTTCTGAAGTTGTTTTGTGGGTATTTCCTAAGCTATCTCCATTTTTTACTGCATAAAATTTATTCATGCCAAAAATGCATATGGTTTGCTGTTTTTTGTGTTTGCCCACGTATTCATGCAAAAATGCGCGGTTGTCATAGGGACAGATGTGGTAGTTTCGATTGAACTTGATGACCTGTGGTGCGCAGTATGTATCGTGGGTCCTTTAAAGCTTCTCAATCTAGCAGGTTATTTTGTGTTCAACAAAGTTTTCGAATTGAACGCTTGTTTATGCATGGGCTTACCTATTTTGCTTTGCCGTTTTACTGGATTTCCCTTTTTATCAATTGTGGTATTATTTGATTTTTTTTGACTTGACCAGTATTCTTAGGGTTTAGACGGCGTGGATGCACACTGTTATTTTTTTGGATTTTTACGGTCTTCCTGAGAATTTTTTGAAAGGCTTGTAATGTGGCAAAGTAGGAATTCATCCTGTTTTCATGTCACCGTAATAAGTAATGCCAATCGTGCCGGATAATGTCGCATCTCATTCATTTTTTTGTGTATGTCTCGGCATGAAATCTATTGTAAAGTGCTGCGATATCATGGGATGGAAACAAATTTCAGGTACTTAACCCTAACCCTAGGCTCATGTCTGGCCTACACACTTTACTAAGCCTAAGGTTGTCATCGACAAAGCACAACCAGATCGGGTATTCAGATCTTCAAAATGCCGTCCATAAGCCGAACCAAAGAAGTTGCCTAGGGACGGCTCAACAATTGATGCTCTTCTATCATGCATTCAAAAAATGCGAATCATTTGGTTCTTTTCTACGTTATTCTAAGCGTTTAGGGTTCAGGGACTTCGTTAAATTTAACCTCAAAGCTAATTACAATTAGTAACGTCTAGTTACCGCAGACTCGAAGCCTCCAACAGTTGCTGCATCGGATGAGTTTTGAACTTGCTCACAACCGCTTAAATTTTTGACACTGCTTTATTCTTATGTACTTTATAAAAGGTGAGCGAACAGACTGCGGTGAAACCCGAAATGAGTAGCGAATATTTTGAATTGCAGCTTAAACAATCACGAGGATATCTTAAAAGCATGCGCGAATTCCTTTTGAGGTTGGTTTTACGATGACAACAAAGTGATAACTTGCAGCTAGGTTTTTTAAAAGTTGTCCGATCCTTTCCCTTTCAAGACAGACTGCTACTTATCTCACTCAATTCCAAAGCGATTCAGATGCCCTAGGCGGTACTGGAGAGGGTCAGTTATGCCAAAAGTCTCTTGATCGGCTGGTTGGATTTGAAACAGGTCACACTTCCCAATCACGATGGACTTGCACAGAAAGACTTGTAAGCATACTAAAACTTTTCTTTGATATATGTTATTGAAAGTGTGAGGAAAAGTAGAATTTACAGAAGTGTCTGATAATTAATCTACGCGATCCTTAAATTACAATGTATTTCTTAAGTTAGCCGGGCAATACTTCCGCTTGTGGTTATCAAATGTGAGACGAAAAATATCACAAGGTAAACCATCATCCATTTCTTGTGATCGAAAGCTCGTGTCCAGATATTTTACTGTCTGGCGACTGGCTGTACGGAATGGGTATAGACCGTAAGCTTATTTTTTTATATACACATTGACTTCATCCAAACGGTGGATTAAAATTCGATGGTGCGCAAATGCAGCTTCCTTTTAGGACAATGAATGATGCTGCCGCCATGAATATTCATCGTATGTTGCGTCGCTGTCTTATCGCTTGGCTGATGGCAACCAGGCTGGAAAAATGCATACACATCTCGGAGAACCGGATGCAGTCAATAAAGGAAAAAATTGAAAGTTTCGTTCAGTGGTCCATGGAATCATTTTCTCTCTCTCAACCTGAATCCGTTTCAACCCTAACATCGGTGATAAATGTAAAATAAGGAGTTTGTCCTTAGGGAGTTATTTAAATTGAACCATCTCGCTTGCAGTGGATATGAAGAAATACAAAGGTCGATAATTATGTGGTGGTGTGCGGGACCTCAGTTGGACACCGCGTAATCACTCCCTTTATGTCAGAGCAGTCCAAGTTTAAAGGCTAGAATGCCTGCGTAGTCATTTAAAGTGATTTCCGTGTTGATATTTTTCTTCTCCTTGAGTGAAACATTTGGATTTTTATTCAACCCTCACTCTATTGGATGACGCCACTATTTTAGTTACTAAACCGTTTTAATAATGCGATTCGCTCAAATGCTCCACATTTTTGCCTTCTTGGGTAATTTTACTTAATGACCAATTTTTAAGCAGGAATTTCAAATGTTTCCTCTGAGGAGCAATCAAAAGTATTTTTATTAAAGGAAGGGATTGCCGGGTGGTTTTAGGAGCAAAAAATGGATTTCAAATCGGTACACTTTTTTAGGCTTCTAAAATTTTGTCCACTCTTTCAATATTATTCCTAGACTTTGTTATTGACACTGCGTTGTTCAGACCAGAGACCAAAAGTGATAGCTGCATGTCAGCCTGACATTGGCCCTAATTTATTAAGTTGGGGGGTCAGTGGATTTATTTAGTGAAAACACTGTTAACACTACAAACAGGTATTTCTGCATGCGTGCTCTGATGCTTCATGAGATGAATCAGTTCTAGCAGTAAATGTGGGACAGTCAAATAAATGGTAGCTCTTCAAGTCAACCAAGTCATGTTTGTGGAGTTATATGGGAGACATTGGGAAGTCTTGAAAATGTCTCCAACGTCCCATGTATTTCTCCTCTTAGCATGGAATGCGATAAACTGTTTTAAAAAGAGGAAGTTCACGGGTTCTCGATCGCTTAAAAGTCCAATAAAAACGTTAATCTAATCCCATTATAATGTTTTAGTTGAACCCGTGTAATGTGGACTCGGATGATGACACTCAGGAGGAGGACGCTGATCCTCATAATCGCCTTTGGGAGAGTCCAATTGCGTACCAAAACAGGGAGACTTTCTGTTTGGTAGATCTAACACTTGATTCTACTACCCCGGCAGCTCCAGGACCACAATACACGCGTAGCTTGCCGCGCATTTTAGCTCTACTCTATGTTTTATTCTTTTTTGTATACTTGACTCCTCTCTAGAGATCTGGAAGTGCACCCTGTTTTTAGTTCACCCTCCTGTAATGTTTTTAGGATTCTTCGGCGAACACGACACAAGTTAATGATCAAAAGAGAGGGCAGTCGAAGGTGGCCAACGGAGGTCGCAGGCTCGACAAACGATCAGTCCAAAATTTAAGGTCGGTCAAAAATAGGCGAAAGACATGTAGTTGGGACGATTTTGCGCAGCTCGTGACAAAAATGCATGCATTTGTGTTTTTAATCCATGGAATTGAGTTGCAGCTTAGTTTACATCTTTAATTGCAGGCAAGAGGGGAATGAAAGGGCTTCAGTCGACTCCTCCCAATCAAAGTTGCGTCTCAGTACTTGTCAGAGCAAAGAAAGTGCTGTTGGTACAAAGGATAGGTCAATCCAAATAGCTTTAAGTGAATTTTCTTCATCCAACTTTGTTAATTTCTATTTATCTCGTTAAACAAAATGAAGTTAATCTCATATCCAGAGCTCCAGGAAATGCAGGAGAAACGAATACGCCGTTTGCAGGAGAGTAATGAACGCCGAAAACAAATTCGTCTAGCAAAGTTGGTGAGGCCTTTATGTTTTGAAATCTCATTCAATATTTCCAACCAGTCGTTTGATTAATTGGAACATAAATTTCCAGTTGTTACTTATTCTGCATATTGATATCGCATCTTTTTAGGGCCTATTCTGATGTGTGGCATACAAATAAAAGCTTCATATGGATAGGCCTGAACAAATGAAGGAAATTTGTTTGTTCTAACAAGCAGGATGCAAAAGCAGGAAATATTCTAACCTGAAATGATGGCACATCACAAACATAATTATTCTTTATTCAACTCTAAAACAATTTCACCAGTCGATGTGGTGATCTATTTACTTACGCAATGATAAGTAGCATTTTCAACATTGAGACTAAAAGCGGTTTTGTCTGACTTTCACATCTTAGGGAGGGCGAAACTAAACACGCATTGGCCTACAATCATTGCTTGTTTCAGCTTCGGTTGAATGCGAATCAACTGAGCCAATTTTGGGTTGAGGTACATCTACTTTCGACTATTTACAGTTTTATTTTAATTGAAGGCTCGACTAAGGGAGGAGACGGACAGAGCACAGAAAGTGATTGAGGAGGAGAATCGAAAGAGAGAGCAGCAAACCAAAGAACGTAGACTCCGGAAGGCAGAGGTGAGTATAATCCACTCTAGAAGGGGTGCAAGCACATGGATACTCCGCATTATTGTCACTGCTTTTTTAAAGTAGCTAAATCCTGAGAAAGGCATGTTATTGAGTAGTTCCTCTACAGAATGGGTGTCCACTGAACACATGAAAAAGGTTGACCTCTGGCTTGCGAAAACTGCTGGTCATTGATATTCGACTTGAGTCTCAAAAATGTGCATCGAAAGGTACTCCAAAACCTGCTTTGAGCGTTATGAAATTGACTAGAGATTAAAATAGCATCGAATATCATTTTCGCAATGAAAGGATATCGTGGATAGGCATAAGTAGCTTTTACCCAGTTGACGGTATCTTTCAACGTCAAACACGATTATAAATTGACGAAACTCTCATCATCAGCCACTTCAAATGCACTCTTCCTCCTCAAACTTACGCGTTTGTGTCTATGTTTTTTTCGTTATTCTATAGCGCCAGAGGCGTATGGAAGCTCTGATGACCAAGGAGAGAGCCGACGCTGCAAAATCGGACAATTTTCGACGCCACCTTTGTCTCAAATATCATGGATTTTTTCCATGGATGAGATATATGCAACGGTTCCGCAATGATATAGTCCGGGCCTGTGAGATCAATCAATTGAGATTGCAGAGGTGAGTTTGATTGGCGTGTGCTGACCTTTAGCATGGGTAGCCATGCTTTTGATCATGGAAGAGCCATGATAGGCGTCAAAACAATTGGAACCGCGATTTATTCGTACTAGCTTTTGCCTTTAAGCTGCTGTTGATGTTCTTGTATGTATTTGAACACAAAATGTGTCCATCCATCTCGGTCTATAAACCACACAGCTCAACTCTTGATTGCAGTGACTCACCACTCTTGACTGCATGCAATCTTGTCACGGAAATCGTACATTTACCTCTGATGACGTAAAAGCAATTTCGTTGTGCCGATTAAAAGACTGAATAGCCTCGATGGGACAACACCTATCCAAGGTGAAACATGGAATGTTTCGGGGTGAATTTCCCCGTGTCCATCCATCCATCCATCCATTCTTGTGTGATAGTCTTTACCACTGTTATTGCACATTTTTCTACGATATTTTAAGAAGGTGGTTGCTAATTACTTTAACAGAGCACCATTTCGAACATGGCTGAAATTGGCTCAGTGGAACTCCACTCGAAAGCATGCGATCGCAAACGCCAGCTACTTCAGGATGCTTAGCAGAAACGTGTTTTCAAACCTTAGGCAGGTACTCTCTCATCATTCGTCTTTTGCTGTACGATTTCACCAATGTATGGTCTCAAGAATAGCCTCTTTTCTTTGCACCATCAGTCCACCTTTGTTCTAAAATGCTTTTTTCTCTCGAAAAAAGTAGAAGCCGGTTTTACCTTAATTAAAGTATTATCTCAGCCGGTCTTAAACATAGTGGTGTGATGTAGAATACTTGATGAGTTAGAAGAGAACTACTTTTGTTATGTTTGCATAAGCGTTTTAGCTTGTGTCGAAGGTTGACGATTTTTCTATACTGGCTGATTTGCATAAATGCAAATGCCTGCATTGACGTTTGAGGAGCAGGTGAGCGGCTCCACAGACTTCTGAGCGTTGCACCTATCTATATTCTCGATTCTCCCCCATACTTAAGTGGCATCTGCGTGGCTTGGAAATTGCTACCCACATTAAATGTAGTATTCTCCTGAATACAGGCCTCATGACAGCTTCTTCTTTGCTGCATTTTGTCAAAAGTATCCACTAACCGTGACTACAGGTTCAAAGCTGAATGTGGTAGTTGATACCTTGTTTGTACTTTCGAAAACCCCTTGTAGGTCGTGCAACTACGTCAACTCTCCATGCAGAATGCCTCAAATTTCTACAATCAAAGCGTGCTCAAGAAGTACATGAAAAATTGGATCGTCTATTACAAGCAGGTGGAGGAGGAAAATTTGGCGAAAAGCGAAATGGCTGCCAATCACTTTTCGAGGTGAGTTGACCCCTCCATTGGCACTTATCTTGTCAGCAAACATAAGTACTAACTGATGCTAATCGTGAATGACAAAAAATGTTGGTTAAGTTGGTGAACAATAGAAATGTAGTATCAAGGCCTAAGACCCACTGTTCTTTTTTTGTGCTAGAAATGGACATGAAAAACTTATCTATTTCATTGGTTGTGTGCGGAAGTACACACCATTTACTAACAAATAAAGGAGAGCAAGAAGTCTCGGTGAAATTCATGTTACAGAAGTAGGTGTTCTCTAATAAAATTGTCAATAATGTAGCGCCATGACGCTGCCCTAACCACGAAATAAGCCATGATACTCGAGCAGAATGTGTATTGCTGACGTCGAGAAGGGCTTGGGGGCTATTGGCCTGGCTCGGAGGCCAGACAAGGGTACAATAGTGGAGCTCTAGGTAAACCGTCACTAAAACTGAAAGTTAAACTAACAATTAAACTATTGTAGTAGCATCTAACAACTGCTCTAATGCGTTACACTCATGGGGAAAGTAGAATAGGGCTGTCATCCAGGAGTGCCTCCTATCATAGCTGAATTCACCAATTCCTTCTGAAGAGGATGTGCTACTAACACAATCGAAATGACATGAACCATTTTGCGGCGTGTCCAAACCCGTCCTGTATCCAATTCTTGAACAATACATGCATGCATTAAACATCAGAACTAGATGTGTGGCGTTGCCATGATTTCTACGCGTTTCGACAGGAAGTGATAATTAAAGCTCATGAACATCGGTTTAGTAGCGTAATCACGACTCCATTTGCTCTTAAAACTCTTATTGTGGCTAAGAACCTGTGAAATGCTTACAGGCCTTACAGGCGACAAGAAATTCCTTAAGTGTCCATTCCACCTCAGTTAATTTAAGCGGTTGTAAGTCGGAAAAGAAAAAAAACAACACCAAGATTAGTTCAGCAATATGTTCTTCTTCAAAAGTTATTCAAATGCCGACCACAGTGTGACTTGCGTGCCATCCACTGTCGAAATGCCAGTGAAGAGTCTTATCATCGCACTTTTGAATGTTCATACCTTTCAGAACTGTTCAACATAAATGCTTCTTGAGAATGCTTCAATATGTGTCTATTTCGAGGGCCGATAGAGCCCGCGAGAGACGCCTGGCCGATCTTCGTCTCAAAGTTCTCCACATCGTCCCCGACTTTCAGCCATGCGTACCTGTAGAATAAGGGTTCCTTCCCCCCCCCCTTTTCCCCTTTCCTCCAATCACTGACACTTTTACTACCCTAAGTATGTCTTTCTATCCGTCTACGATCCCGTTCAGCATTCCCTTTGCCTCAAGGTGAGAGCTAGACCAATGGCAGAGGCGCGCTGTGTGCACGTGATTGCGGTGTAGCCTAGGTACAATGCATTGCCCCGTTATTCCCTCTCTCCGTCTACCAATTCATTCACGCGAAAGAGCGGGTACGTGCGCGTGTACGCACGTGTCCTTGCTGGTGGAAAGTCGATGCAGCAATCTGTGTTTGATGCTACTTCACTGAGGTAGTGCTTTTTTTAGTTGTAGCGTGAAACATGCTAGTAATTCTAGCGGTGATGGTGATCTCTACGTTTGCTGCAAATCCCCACTTGGAATGGGGCTTTGTGCTGGAGTGAGCGCATTTGCATTAGCAGCTTCACCTGAAGAGTGCCTGGGAGGCATACTTAAATGCTTATTTGTAATTAAAATGCCCTTGTGTTGCTCCTATTCCTCGTCATATGCCTCAATAAATGTCGTTTATTGGCATTCGACCCTCCCGTCTGTGACATAGCATACGTCAATTGCACTATTAAATTAACTTGGTGAGTAAAAAATAGGACTGTAGGTTTATTTTGAATGAGTTTGTGCCCAGGTGGTGGAAGTTTCACCTTCTCGTCGCTTTTCAACATCCCCTCCCTATCAAAGCTCGGGGTCTTCACCTATTTTACCAGCTCTTCTTTTCTATAAATAGCTCATTGTCACAATTTTACACTTGTTCTTTTTTATGCAAAACTGGTTTGTTTTATCAATCATGAAACACTGTTTTAACTACGCTGGTCTCTACTCCGTTCACGTATGCAGTTCGTATCAAAAATGCGTATCCTGAAGAGCCTAGTGTTTCCGTCTCCCATCTCTGCTCTCGTGCCCCTGACCAGTTGGACGAGGACATGCTTTATGCGGTAGAAATAAACATAGAGCGATGTGGACATCGCGGTCTAAGTGTGATCAGGTCACCTTTCCTTCGCCCCCCTTTCCTTGAGAGCAGATGGTGCCCGACCCATCACGTGGTTCGCTTTCACTGGTCGCCTCGCCTAAAGGCTACAAATAAACAGACGCAATACTTTGCGTTTTTGAAAGACAAACTTAACTACTTGTACTACATTTAACAAAGATGTTCACAGCCTCAAATGGCAATGTCGGAATAACATTTCCATATCCACCGCTCTCCGCAATCGGAAATTACATGGAAGTAGGAGGTGGAACGCATTTTGCTTAGTTGATTGACTTAGCCCCCGGTTTTGGTGCTTCATAGCTAATTGTTTGCTATTCCAGAGTCGTCTAAGACAAATACTTTTGATGAGCTTCGTCATGGATGCATTTGTCGACAGAGCATGGACCTGGCGTAGCACAACCCAGGGTCATGGTAGTGGTGGTGGTGGTGCATTGCCAAGTGGCTGGTGAGAATAAACAGAGTTGAGATTCCAGTAAATAATAAGAAGACACGCTGCTGAAAGGTGCAGCGTTGACACGGCGACTGTTTACATGGCGATATGATGATAAAGTAGCAAATTCTATGGAGAAGGGCCTTGGAGGATAACATTGTCAAGATTAAATCTAGGGACGTGTCACTTGGTCCAAGAATTATAGAAAAATTCCTCCAAAAACAATGCAGTTGATGACCTCAAACCCTTTGAAAGTGTAACTGCATATTGTCACATGCAACCAATCTGAGCTACACAAGCGACAACAATTTTTGTGTGATTTCCCTCTCGTTGACAGGCGTGTACGCTTTGAAGGAGTCTTGCAAAAGTCGCCTGGAATGTGGTGAAAATGACGGAAATTGCACAGACTTGACTATCTTGGGAAAATGCGCTTCTTATTCCACACTGTCTTACGCACAACCATGAGTCATTACGGCACTATGCAGGATATCGTAGATGCACTTGCATGTGTCTATTTGCCATCAAAACTTTGGCGAGTCAAAGCCACATTAACTGTCTCACTTTGTACAAGCAATAGAATCTAGTGCACCCATTCGTAGATGAAAAATGGAATCATTGTTGGCATTCATTTGAACCATTGTAGAAGTGTACTTTGAGTGGGGAAACCCAGTAATACCGTCTGAATGATTTTACTAAGCGACAGTGCGGAACTAAACTCAGTGAGAACACATCACTCCAATTGTGGAAGAGGTTGTGTACCCAAAGAAGCCCATTCCTAAAACAACTAAGGGGCAAATTGATAAACCCGCATGAAACCAAAAACACAAGTCAACTTTTCAAATACTCTAGCAGAGCCACCGTTTTCTATACAGCTGACAAGAAGTCAATCTAAGGGTGGCGGTCTGATGGAATAGCAACACAAGAAGATCCGAAACAGACGGTCACTTCAAAGAATACGTTTCCACCGCGAAGCGATCCCACGCTAAACACAGAAGCATACCACCACCGGTCTGGCGGTTAAAACCGCACAAATCAAAACAAAAACGCTGATGCAGAGAAGAATCTAGATTCCACAAATGACATTCATTTTACAATTTTGTGGCATCGAAAAATTCGAGCTTCTTGTTGCCAAGAACCTTCGCTGAGTGAGGTTCACCTTTGGGAACTTCCAGAGCATCGCCTGACTTCAAAACTATCGATTTGCCGTACATGGAAAACTCAAGTTCTCCGCCAACAACGACATCCATTTTGTCGGCATCATGAGTGTGTGTTCCAAAAACATTTCCCGCACTAAAGGTATATGGCGTAGCAGAGTAGCCCTGTAGATCCGAAGAGGTATATTATTTCGATCCAGATTAGTAACATTTGTCTGAATAGGCAAAGCATACCATTTTTTGAAGTTTCGCCTTCATGGTTGCCCTCGACAAAACACCGTCCTCGGCTTCATCCCAATGATGAACGATGAATTCCGGCATGGTGCGTCCTAGAATATCTAAGAAAGAGAAATAAGGACCCTGCGAGTGGACATCAGTAGGAGGAAGAGAATCCCAGGGATATAACTAAAACCTGTTATTTCTTTCACATCTTCGATTGACAAAACCAAGGGACAAGAACACCCACCAAGACACGCAGGGCCTCACCAATTGACACTCAAAAAAGCCTCAAGTACTTGACAAAGGCGTGACCTCAAAGTTCAAATATTAAAACAAGTCAGCTCATTCAAATTTGCTCGTAACTAGCATAACTCAAGTGACACTTTTGTCCATGTTTTAAGGTTTGTTTCGTTATGCAAGATTTGCTGATATGATGCATGCTTATTTTACGGAGGTGCGAAATTTACCTATTACTTTCCGACTGCACATATTGCTTCGCATGAGCTTATGTAATCATCTAATGCAATCGCTACTAAGATTATGAGCGAACCATTGCTAAGATGCATGCAGATGGGAAGAATGCAGATGGGAAGAATGCAGAGGGTAAGAACTGAGGTGGGGATTGGCGGCGCCTCTCGCCTTTCCTAAATACCCGCAGGTTGTTCTATGCGACGTGCTTTGCACCGTACGTTGTTTGAGAGGTTCTGATCCTTTAGTCAAATGACTGATTAAACGTCTCTATTCCCAAAGAACAACTTTTTGTTGCACCATCATATGTTGTACTTCACTGTTTTACATGGATCCGCTTATCCATTGGGGAGCAATTCATGTTGAAAATTCCCCACCGTAGCCATTCATTTGAGCCATCAAACTCTAGGATGCGTGGTGAGCTCATATGCTGTACGTCAAAGAAATGAGGGAAAGCTAACGAAATGTAAGTATCAATTCATGAATGTCAGTTGTGTACGATCTGGTTGCTTGTTTGCTCCTGTGACTCCCTCTTCTCAAGTAAAGTGATTGATAGCAAACCGTTTCTTCTTTTGCGCCCTAAGCCATGAATAGAAGTTGGTCTTCCCACGTTAGTCGTCGAGAAGAATTCTTTGCAGCAGATGAACAATGTCCTGATAACCCCTCGTGCATTGCATCTTGCAGCAATACATTTGTAATACTTTGTTTGTTTGAACTACCAGTTTCGGTCACTTGGGTGGCCATCTTGTACTAGTCGGTTGGACGGCCTTTGGGCCGTGCCAACAGCCCCAAGCCCTCTGTTTCCAGGATATATATTCTGCCCCAATACTATGCCTTCTTTTACCTTAAAGGGAGCCTCGGGACGCTACACTGGTGGCAGCGGAAAGCGGACCCGACTTTGATGGATTTATCCTGCTCCATGCCGCTTCTGGCAAACTTTGGCGGTGTGAAAGAAGTGCATATGCTATGGATGGGAGAATCTCAGGTATCTCGTAACAGAAGGGCTGAGATCGACGTCCAGCTTCGGCATCTCCCTCCTTCTCGTGTTCTGCAAGGAAGCTATTAACAACTGAAGCGACACTAGCCGTGGATTCCAAGCCCAGTGCAACTGCCGAGAAGGATCAGTGACGTTGTGTTCAAGCATCCTCTGTAAGCTCTCTCTCTCCTGTTCTCAGGCAACTTGCCTCCGCCAAAATGTGTATCAACAGATGTAGAATGTGCAGGACGCCATTCGATAGCATCGTTTTATGCTTTCTCAGGCAACTTGCCTCCCTTCGCCAAAATGTGTAATAACAGATGTAGAATGTGCAGGACGCCATTAGATAGCATCGTTTCATGCTTTGTACACTTGGATCACATGCATCCCGTTCCTATGAGGCCCGGTTGCCCCATTCGCTCAGGGTTCTAAGATACCCTCGCGTTTCTTCCACGGCATCAGAAAAGCCTGGAATCACAGCATGTGTTGTGTGTGCCTTCATTCGTCCAAAAACTTGGATTCGTATCCCCACCTTTCACTGGGCCGCATCATCGTGGGAGAGGAGGACTAAGGTATGCGCATTTGCTGCACCGAGTGCTACGCAGAATTGATGATACTACAAGAAGACATGCGCTCGAATCTCGATGGCTGGCACGGTTAGCTCGTGGGTGCTTCTCGCAGCACTGATTACGTTGTGATAGCTGACACGGGAGGCTGACCATGGGGAGCGTCGGGGACGACGCTCGAAAGAAGAGAGGGGCTGTGCAATACTTTGTTTGTTTGAACTACCAGTTTCGGTCACTTGGGTGGCCATCTTGTACTAGCCGGTTGGACGGCCTTTGGGCCGTGCCAACAGCCGCCAAGCCCTCTGTTTCCAGAATATATATTCTGCCCCAATACTATGCCTTCTTTTACCTTAAAGGGAGTCTCGGGACGCTACAACATTTGCCCTCGTAGGTAGACTTCTTTTTGAAAAGCGCCTCCTCGTTCCACCCCCCAACATGCATTTTTGATAACTTCTCTACGTGAAGCTTACTACGCAAGGAATGTCGTTAGTTATTTTCGCCGAAGCATGTCAGAATTGTTAATATCACGCGCCGAAGCCTACTTTATTTTCCGTAACTGTTTTATGTGGCATGACTACTGATGCGACGCTGTTGTGAAGATCCAGCAGGTGCGAGAGTTGATCAAACAAGAGAGAAGTCTACCTGCACACCGACATCTACTTTAAAGGTAAATAAAATTATATGGTCAACAACAAAACCAGACGATATCATCCACATTTCGATTGTGTTATGACACCTACTGTCGTAACCAAGCCACCGATTATTATAAACTGTTGTTTGTGTACGCAGTGGATGGTAGTTTAGTGGAAATTTCATTATTGTTGTCATAATGTGTCAGGAAACGTGGTGAGATCAGTGCATACGAGCACAGCAGCTAGAAGGCGGTGATTGTCCGAGTGTAAATCTGCGTGTCGGTGGTATCGGTCACGCATGTTTATAGTAACCGATCTACCTTGACCTTCAGCTTGTCATCAGGACACTTTAAGCTTCACCACTGCTTGAATGTGGACCGATCAGGCGGAATGAGTGAAAGCACAGCTCCCCAGGGTGTTCCAAGCTTTGTAACTAACTAAAACTTCCTGAGTAACAAATTGGGATGTTGTTCCGGGGTTGTAGATCTCCCAATACTTGCTGGTCGACTTTCATTTCCTCCTTTCCTCTTCTGCGCTTTAACAGCCCAGTGGTATAGGTACTGGTGCGTAAAGATACCCAAGAGGCTTGCAGTCTCGCTAGCTTCTGCGACCTCAGCCGGTTACGTCTTAGAACCATTGTCGACTGCACCAAACGTAAGAGGTTTTATTGCCAATGATGGAAGAGGAGAGTGTGAACGGAATCCCCTACACTATTATACGTGTAATAGGTCCACTTTAGGCACCCACGTTGAGAGGAACCCCAAGGGGTGTCAGGCGACCGAACAAATTCTTAGTCTTAGCTAAATGCGACGCCCTATTGCGAATAGCTACAGAATTGGGGATCACATGTGACTGATTAAATGCATGCACTGCAATGCACAGGTATCGTCCGTTTGCTAGTTATGCTTATACTCTGAGTGGTTCACAATCAATCCCCAAGACAAAACAATATTTGTCTCTTCTGATTAAAAACAAGTCACAAGAACCTAGAATGGACTAAAATTGGGATTTTGATGCTTGTGATTCTTAAAAAGGATAATCACAAGTAGCCAACGAAAATAAGAGCAAAGTTTATTCGGACATTCCCTGCTTTATTCTATCTCAAAAAGCATTGAAAGATCAAAATAAAGGCCGGAATAGCTGTAAATAAGCACCAGTGATCTACTTTACTACAATCGACAAGAAAACAAAGTATGAGAAATCAAAGTTCCACTTAGTGCCTAGAAGCATCAAGAAAGCCGACATCTTCATCTCCAACAACGTGAGCGGCGTGGACGGTGTTCTTGGGGACAAAGATTGTATCGCCAGCGGAGAGAACGACGGTTTTGCCATGCATGGTGAAGGAGAATTTGCCTGCGGTGATTCCGTCCTTCTTATCGACGACATGCGTGTGGTCAGGGAACACGGTACCGGGAGAGAAGGTGTAGGGTATCACCGTAAACCCTTCCTTCTCCAACTTTTCTTTCAGCTTTCCCTCGGAGAATACACCATCGGTATTCACGTCCCAGTGAGTGATTTTCAAGTCACCCATCTAGATGGTCGATTTTACAACAGACTGGATACCAGACAGGTAAATAAACAAATAAACGCATCTCCAGTAGTATATATTTCAAAAAAAAAGAAGTACAGACATATTTCCCGGAAATAAATACCATGGCACTGTGATACACTAGTGGCCAACATCCCGATCCAAAGACCATGCTCATCACGTGGGTCTCTTAAGAAAGATGGCCTGTCATGCACTTCTACTTGAATAAGCATGAATATGCGAATGGGTCTTGATACACTAGAAAGTTTAAGGGCAAGCGAGGATGCAGTGGTCACCCAGTTAACACTGACACTAATAAGTTCAAGTTCCATGCGTCGCGAATAAAACTGGGGATGCTTGCTAAATGGGTGCCAAAGGCTTCAGTTTGGAAGGCAGTTGCCGCGGCCTGAGGAACCCGCTCCTTAAACAAATGATTCTACGCGAAGCGACTTGGCACATCCGATGATAATATGACTTCGCTGGAGTTTCGCACAAAGCATCCACTCAAACCCGAAGTCCGAACACCCGAGTAGGCTATTGGGATGTCTACTGGGTGTCAAGGTCACATTTTGTCCTAATTTTGAAGAGATTATAGGTGACTTAAGTTATAAAAAATCAGTAAATTTACATGCAAAATCACTAAGGGTCTATTTAGCCGAAAACCCTTGTCATTTTAAAAACTACAGCCAAAACATGGGCCTGACAAAGATACAAAGCAATGAGCAATTTTGAATCAAATATGCTTCCACTAACAATCATCTATTGAATTATAACCCTTTAGCTTTTTAAGGATTTGGGGTTCTACAGGCAATTTTCGGCAAATTTAAATCGCATGGTTCCTTCAAAATGTGTTTCTTATTGTAATTATGCTTCAGTTTTGCTTTTTTACTAAAGATTGTTGTAAACTTGTCATTTAACCTCGGCACTCATATGCATTTGCACTTCATTTAAGGTATGTGAAATACAAGCCTGGGCAGAGGCGTACCTCACTGAGACCTCATTCGGAGTGTATACACACGTTCTCTCAACCTCCAACTGGCTTTTTACTCCTGCTAAGTAACGTCATTGGAAGCCACAATTACAAGGATAGATGGCTTGTAGTGTTTATGGAATAAATATTAGACGTTTTAGACATTAGGCAGAATAAGCAAACTGTCAGACGCGTTCTTCTGCCCTTCCAAACGTAGAGTGATGCAACTCGGTATGTTGTTGGAAGTCAAGGCCTCTCGATTGTCGTACAAAGATGGTGAGTGGCAGATAATAGCCAGGGCACCTAGGGTAAAAAAGGGCAGCTATGCCAACTTTAGTTAAAAGAACTTAAACCTAACGTTAACAACTTTTAATTACCCTTACCTGTTAAGCAAACTGCAACAAATACGCATAGGAAGAGACGATCTGATATCATCGCTAGGTACATCCAATCCTCCTGTATCTAGAAAGTCAAAAATGCTTAAAATTATTGCAAATTGTAATGAGTTCGTTGTTTTTTTGACACTTGGTTCAGGTTAAGACCATTTGGATAGCCAGTTTGCCTTCGTTGGGTGAGCTGGCTTCTGGGCTATGCCAAGAGCTCCAATCCCTTTTTGTTTGCAGAATTTATGTATCCTGCCTAATTATCACGTCTTCTTTTTTTCTTCAGAAAAGTCTCAAGGCGCCGCACAAATTTTCAACTTAGTCGTTTTGCTCGTTAAAATAAAATGGTCTGCAGTAAGCACAAACTAACTGAGATTGGACAACTCTAGATAGAATAGTCCATTATCAATTACGAATCAAGTTAATGCTCCCAGAGGAACACTCTATTAATTTCCTGCATTGTTATCCAACTGTCTTGTTTCCATCCCTCAGCTCAAGAAGGACTAGGTCGCGGGTGCAGTTAATTATTCGAAAGCACAGGTACTGGATTTTTACTATAACTCAGGAGAAGGTGATAGTCCATTTGTGGTACAAATTGAAAGGAAGACCTATTAGTTAGAACCTCTAAAGAAATGCCATTTTAATTTACGCAAACACCTACCCGCCTTCTTTCCTCCAGTTTCGAAAAGTGTTTGGCTAGAGTGCGCAAATTCTGGATGAAATTGATGAGACGACGTGCAGCAAGTGGGGTGTTCTGGGACACAGTCCAGATCTTGTGAGCTGTCGTGAATGGCCAAGTCGAGCTTTCAGCCCACACATCCTTCAATGGATTTAAGAATTTGATTTGGACAACTCATAAAGTCAGGGAAGTGTTATCAAACCGATTTACGTCTAGAAGTAACTTTGAGCAGGATAGCAGAATTGAAAGGGTGTTAGGATTCTGCCCCTTCGAAAGGAAGAAACTTCACCTGATGCACTTTTGGCGTCTTTAGTCCAATGAACCGCAACAACCAACCCAGCCGCCTGCTCACAATCGTCGGGGCTGGTCGATTCGGGGTTCTGTTATGTAGGTTAAGCACAAAGATGGTGTTGAGGATTGAGAGGGAGACAAGACCCATTGTGAAGAGGAGGTACTTCCCAATCAGAGGCATTGCCAAACCCGTGGGAGGAATTGACTCAGTTAGGAGGAGGAGAAAGACGGTCAATCCAAGCAACACGTTGATTGAGAGGGCAATCTTCCCACCACTCTGCGAGGGCAGGTAGAAGACAAGGATGGTGAGGAAAGCAATACCCACGCAGGGGATGATGAGGTTGATGGTATAGAAGAGGGTCTTGCGTCGCAGTGCTAGTTTAAAGGTCACATCGATGAAGGGATCCTTGCAGCAGGTGTAGTATTCGGCACGACGGATGGCGGATACCTGGAGAAGCTCGAATTCCACTGAGGGATAAAAGGCCTTCAGGATAATGGCATGGTCGATATGCACGTTGCCTTCGTGTTCGGGTATGCGTTTCTGTGTGATGTGTTTCAAACTCACTGGAAGGGAAAGAGATGGTGACCATTGACGTAAGCCTACTGATGCATTACCACGGAGTCCTAAAAGCATTTGTTGAAAGAATCGCTGGGTAACAGGCAATAGAGTCAAGTAATTAACAATTTGGAAGGCTGCTCCTCATCTGAGCCATTCTCCAGTCACTTCAGAGGCCAAGGCGGGTGAATGGGGTCATGGACTCAACCACTTCAAACACATAAGGAAGATGAGCTGAGGAAATTGTATAAGAAAGGGACAGAATTACGGCCGTTAAAAACTCATTGCTACATTGAATAGAGAACCCTTTGGAATGGGCAAAATCTACGCTATGGAAACCCAAATGATCTGTGATACTGTTGGATGGTCCATACAGTGCCGCTGTTTCCGGATACACCTTAAAAAATCTTGCACCACTCTTTATTGCTGCACCAGATGGAGTTTTGCAATTACCTTCATGTCCATTGTACGTCCACGAGCCGAATTTCATGGAACACTCCTGAATGTCGTAAGGAAAGTACTGGACATTGATTGGACATGAACTCTTAAAAATGGCTGGTGGTGTCCACTTTACCGTTCCATTGTAGAAGACCATAGCTTTGGTCATTATATCAATTACGTAGGTCCCATCAGCACTGAAGTAGAAGGAAACAGTAAGTTATGAGTACTTAGGACTCAGGAGATAACAGCTGCTCCGTTGCCTAACTTCATTTTAAGGTAATTCAAACCACCGTCTTTTGATACCGCTGCGGTGACAGTTTTCGCCATCACCTCATGAGTGCAACACATTGCGTTAATGCAGAAATCTGTAGCCACTGACAAAGTGAACTCTAGAAAATATCAGGCTTGGAGAAGGGAGAGAGGAGAGCGTTCATTGGGCATTTGTTCCAACTACCGACCCGGAATCTCAAGTGGCGTTAATAAGCTTTTATGGATTCTTCACAATGGCACTGACACAAGCTACCCACTGGTGTGATAAATTATCTCTTTCCCCTATAGTTTTGACCATATTTGAGGTACCATGGGCTTATTTAATAATAAGCCATCTCAGAAGACAGCCTACTTATTATAGAGCAGTAGGTCGGGCAGCCAGAGTTGTTCCGAGGGGATAAAGAGAGCCGTGACCCCACCGAAATCTTCAGGTTCCCATATCAGCCTGGAGTCAGTCCACTCCAACTCGACCCATACGTTGGTCGTCAAAATCTGGTTCACTTCATCCTGAAAGGCAGAGAGCCGAAATGAAAGGTGTTTTCAACAGAATAATCATAGTCCCATCTCCAGTTTCGTCACCCCCTACAATTCTTGGACTTAAACGCTCCATGCGAAGACTTTGTGTGCAATTCCTGACAGCATGGAACCGTTGCCGGCACTTACAGCTCTACTTCTTTTCTTTAAAAGAAATAAGCTGTCTCTATTCAAACAAGCGTTAGGTGTTATGCATTGAGTTTACGATGAAGAAATTTAGATTGAGACCTACCAAATCCATTAGCTGTAGCAATCCCAACCCGAAAAACACAGTCAATGTCTCATTTGCGTGACTAACGGGGCGAAGGATTTTGTTGTAACCTTGCTGGTTCATGAGCACATCGTATAGCCGACTGGCCTCCTTGAAACCAAGCCCACCTATTTCGTGGCAGTTCAGTCAAATTCCACCACAAACCTCGAAGGGTGCACAGAAGCAGAGGTGCGAGATACCTTAGGGAGTTCATGATGAGGCAGTTTGGGTGTCCCAAGATGACTTTAAGCTTGCTCTCCTTACGGTTGCTATGATTGGCCAGGAGTTGGCCAATTGAATAGTTCAAATGTCTACAGCTCCTATTTATGCTCCAAGGGTTGAGATGTCAAGGTATTTTCTCATTCTTGAGGTCATATATATTCGGGGACTGCAGGAAGGGCAGAATCGATCTCGCGCTGAATAACTGTGGCAGATTAATACCGTGTTTTTAATGCTATCCAAAGTCTCTGCTCAAGATACAAATGGTATAGGCTACTAAAGTTGCAGAATTTTTTTATCACTCTTTAGATCTCTCCTATCGCTCATGCCCTGTTGGGCCAATTACGAAGGAGTAAAAATTGCACGGTGAGTCTAACCGACGTGGCATTCGGTTTGGTACCGAAATGACAAGCTAAATTAGAAAGAAACTATGCTTGAAGTTGGCAAAATTACGTTTCACACAAAGGACGACATGGCCAGAGCCGTAGACGTCGGACAGAGATCTTTCGCGGTGTAGTAAGTTAAATACGGTTCCAGGATGCTTGCTTTTACACGAAGTGGACGTCGGTCCTGCTGAGATTCATTAATGATCTCAGCCAATATAGTAGGGCAGGGAAAGAATAGGCTGAAAGAAGAAGAAGAAGAAGAAGAAGAAGCCTTGCCACTAGGGTCATGTTACCCAATTGTGATTTGCTCTGACATATGGGAGGAGAGAAAGGCTGCTGAAGGGGAATTGTCGCTCACCTTGAGAGTGTTGCATTCTTTCCCAAGTGTTGTTGCTACCTTGGCCTCGGTGCTCCAATGCTGGATGTAGCTATTACGCAATTCCCTAACGCAAGCAGCAGGGTCCGGTGGTTCTTACTACAATGGATGCGTATTCAGCAAGGAAAGGGGTTGATGAAGTAGGAAGTGAGGGGATGAACCATAGTGACTGATGGTTTTATTGGGTAGACCCGATGATTTCATAGATGGCATGAATATGATTTAACCCACTCATAACAAGAGACCAAGGTTCTCTGCATTCATTATTAACGTGTCATTTGGTTGAATTATCTCTTCTTTGGTATCCAGGTGCACCTTTGAGAAACCTGGTAAGGCAGAGGTGTTAACAAAGCCAACTTCATCTTAACACAAAAAAGTAATGTTTTAGCGTTGTTTTTTCCTTAAACTTCACCCTATGGCAGAAATGGAGCAGGGTTTTATAAATTTTAGTTGCTCAAACAGACTGATAGGCTCCATTGTACTGACTACTCTCTCCAGGTATTTGGAGCTCTCAGTTTAGACGGATGGAATTTGTGGTCTTCTGGTTTAGAGAAGTGCAAAAGTCAGTTTCTTGTCAAACTTGTGGCATAACAGAGCCTTCTCCTCCGTAAAAGGCAGGCTATATTGTTTATGGGTCACTTATAGAAACAATAGTCCCTACTTTTACCGCGATGAAGAGCGTATCCCTGTAGACAGGCTATTCGACAATTAGCATGTCAAGATAGCAAGTGATGAGACAATGTGCTGCCACCTGCATCACCCAGGTAAGGGAAACCATGGAAGTAATTAAGCGAGTCCTTTCCAGTCAGCCTCTTCCTTAGCTGCTCTTCACTCCTCTCACGTACAATATGACCATGCTCCACACCTCCCAGTGCTAGGTTGTTGGATGACTGACTTGTGACGAGGAGTGCCGTTGCATTGCAACATTCTTTGAGGCGTCGAACACATTGCACTTCATTTCCACAAGGCCACAGTCTAAAATGTTTGTGTGTGTGTGTGTGTGTGTGTGTGTGTGTGTGTGGTGGACGAAACCATTTAGCATTCTCTCCTTACTGGAAGCCAAGTAAATGCCACTGATATCTACATATGCTTCATGGCTCAATGACAGCTAGAATTCTTGTTATTGGGAAATGGGCATGAAATGTGCATGTCGGTTGGCCAAAAGAATTCCTATCCCCAGACCAGGGCCTCTCATACAGTATACAGCGTGGATCATAGAGAATGTCACAAAATTAGCTTCTTAGGAGGCCTCACATAGCATTTTAGAATGCGAGAGCAGCATCGCCTCATTTGATCCTCATTCTCCCGATTCTCATGTCTTCAAGCGATTGTCATTGCATCTTCTTTACAGCGGTAGCATTAGTAGGTCTTGACATGATCGCATGTGACTAATGAGGCAAATTCCTTCTTCGAAGCTTGAATCGCGTTGGATCCACTACCAAAGTATTCTATTGAGCTCTCTAAGACTTCCTTGAGAGCAAATGAAGACCTACTCTTCGGGCTCTATATGTATGCTCAACATACAGAAGGGTCTAGTGCTGCTGGCATGGTTCTGGAGCCAGCCCACTCGGTGAGAATACAATGGACCATGTACACAAGTAGTCCTCTACCGAAACAGAGAGTTACTTCTAAAGGCGCCTTTTAGCCGCTAAAAATCCAAAAGTGTTCAAAGGGCATCAAATGTCCAAAACTTGCCTAACTTTCCATTTCGGGTAGAAGCGATTCCAGTCAATTTGGATCTCACCTCGAAGCTGACCTGCACTTCTATCCATGATGGATCATCGTAGAGTTTCCATCTACTCTAGCTGCTCTACCTCGATGGGACCCGATGAACGGCGTGTACTTTCACAATTCCTTTGGATGATTTGTGTAAACCGAATGGGACCATTTCATCATCAAGTTGATACTTCGGTTGTCTCTGGTGTTTAAAATGCATGAAGTCCATGGAGAAAGAAAGTAAACAGAAGCCCCAATTCACATTGGTGCGATACAGCTGCGGAGAAGTAACAAACCATGATCAATTCTATGATATTCCATGTAACTAAGTTTTTTTGACCATCTCAACCAGGTTTTGGATGGTGCTTCGTGTCCTATGTCTTGCACTTGTTCCCATTTCTAGTGTCAAATATACACAGACTACAGACCGAGTTCACCACTCAAATTGCTTCCCATAATTTTACCGAGGCACAAAATTCCATCAGCCACTTTATTTCGACTGCAAGGAAGATCAAGAAGGTTATGGATAGGTTCGACAGAAGCGGATCTGTAAAGGACAATGCAAAGATGTGTTTAACGACTGCTCAGTGTCTGGGGAGAATGATATGGATGGTGCGATTGGGAAAGTGCATGTCTGGATCATTGAAGGAGGTGAGATTGGCCAACACTGGAAGAGTAGACGGAGTGAGAGGCTCGGCTGTATCCCACAAAGCGGGTGATTGTAGCGTTATGCTAAAGGTACCTGCAATGAGTTTCGAAAAAATATGTAAAATATGCAAATTCCTACCATTTGAGAGAGCGAAACCAACTGCAACCACTTACATATTATGCTCACAACACTGAATAACCATAGAGATAGTCGATCCATTACAAGCGCCACAAATTGCCATTCCTCCTTGATCTGAATGTCAGCAAGAATGAAGCGCGCTTAAATTTTTTTAAAAAATTAAAATTTTTCAACAGGCAATACGGAATATCCCAACCAGAGTCCGACTTGGTGATCCAAAATCAGCCTCTGGTGCGTCCATTCTGAGGCTATCGTCCTCAATGTTGAATCCAGTATGATTAAGTAAACTTGAATTTTAAGGTCTTGTGAATATTTTTTTTTTCAATTCTCGTACAATTACTTCAAAATAAGGTGACTGTCGGAAGTGGTTCTCTAAGGGACCAGCAATACCAGGGACCTGTCCAAACTGATTAGTGGTTTTTGAGTCACTTGTCAGCATTTGTAACAACTTCTCCTTCTACAAATGGTAATCTTTACGCCACAACTTTTGTGTAAAATTTATTTAATATTGATGAAAGTGAATTAGACGTGTCCAACTAAAGAACTTCGGAGGGGTTGCAGCACCTCCAAAATCCCAAGTCCACTCCACCAATGAAAGTGAGGATCACATCGATGACCCGAGAGGCGCATTAAATTGTCGCCTTCGAGACGCATAAATGTGCTACGTTTTCCTCCTCAATATGAATTGTTTCGATACAAAATGCAGCCATCTTTTGTGCCAAAGTCCTCTTGTGCAATGCAATCAAGCATTGCATTCAGCCAACAAATCTGATTGTGAACGTATACATCGCTACATTCGCTATATTTTTACATTTCTTGCATTTTTGGGTGAAATTTAAAGGCTTTTTATCATTCTATGTGTTTGTGACACTGGTTGGAGTAGTCAGACCTTCCATATCTCTAAGAGACGACCTTACTAGGAAATTTGGCTCCGTTCCGGACATACACGCTGAAAGAGGTAGTACCGCCCTTCCAGCACAGCTTCGGCCCACAAAAGAAGGCTGCTCCTCTGCATTTTAATGTGGAGATAGGGGTCAAAGCCTCTGTCATATCGGAATTTCAGAAGTAGGTGGCATGTGGACCAGGGCTCGTTTCATATCACACCCTCCTAGAGCATGACTTAACAGGTCATGCCAAAAGTAGAGGTTGTAGACACTTTCCAGACTTCTCTAGCACAGGAGATCATGTACCGATTCAGAACCCTGAAATGTCACCCTATTTTTGATGCTTCGACAAACTCTAACCCTAACCGATCGAGGGAGCATTGAAATAGCTGCAACCAGAAAATTGAATTTCAAAGTTCCTGTTTGAGAAGTTAAGTGGACTCTCCGTTTCTAGCCAAGTCAGGATTTGGATTTACTTTATATCCGTAAGACTGGGCTCTGTCACACCGAGACCCACCACCCGATGTAACTCACATCGTTCTCGCGCCTACTGACACGCAGTCGCTGCTCTATGAAATTTGAACCCTCAGCCACCTGTTGAAGCTTTCGCTGTAGCCGAATTTGCGCCTCATCGCTGCAACACTCCACAAGCTGACGACTGATTTGACAAATCAGAGGATCAGGCGTTCTCTCGTGGTTGGAGTCTCGATGATCCCGCAGTCTACATTCGGTACGCCGTGGAGTTCTCGTCTTCTGCATGGCCCATTTATTGCTCACAATCTCAAGCATCATCTGTTTCATCGCCTTTTTTGTCTAAAAGAATAACAAAGGCAGTTGAAATCGGCGAGCGACTATCGGACTAATTGAAATCTCGGTTTAAATGAATATGACTTATTATATTAATAATAATCACTAGTTAACTATACAAAATCTCCAAGACGACATCCATTGGATTGTAATGTCTGGGAATTATTCTCTGGTCCCTCGTGTATTACTGGAGGCCAGTTTTTTGAAGACCACGAACCTCTGCGATGCTTTTGAACCTTCTCCATCGCCACTTTCCTCTCCAGCGTAAAAGCCAACATCTTAGGGAGTAAATAATGGGATTTTTCCCAATAGCTTAGGCTTTTTAAGTGCCTGATTTGATTAGAAATGTATACACTACGATGAGGAGAGGAAATGTGGCTATGGGAGACTGGATTACCACGCCTCAGTGGTCAGATCCACTTAATGGCGGAATCTAATTTACCTGAGAGCCATTAAACCATTTGGATGATTTGTCTCAAGTGCTTGCCCGACGTCTTTCAAACAACGTAAACATGCGAGACGCAATTAAATTTAAGACTAAATTTAACGGGTTTGGGATGTTTGTGAGAACTGAGGCAGTTCTCACCACCACTCCACCACTAGGCAATTGCTTAAGCCTACTTTGTTTTCAGAAGACAAATTTTACCTTTGTTACCTTTTACTGGAAGGAGAAGAGCAGGTCTACTATTCTACAGAATGTGGAAATACTACTCCAACTTTGGGTTGCTGTAGACAGCTTTTTCATCAAGTAGTTCAGTGGGTAAGTATCTACCCTTGTTCTCCAGTGGTTTTGGAATCAAACCATTGTTACACATGCATCACTATGAAATCCAACTCTTTTTTGCGGAGAAATGTGGAAAATTGTGGGTATTTTATTGTTAGGGATTGTCGAAATTCGTAATAAGGGAGAAAACAAGCATTCCCACTAATTGCGAACACCAATGTGATTCGTTGGTTGTTTGATTAACCCTTGATTTTGCTTCTCAGGGGCTCCACTGGGCAGCTTGGCCCCCGAACCATGCCCATAGCCCTCAAACCTTCCTGTACGTCGGCAATACATATTCTGCAAGGAAGAGCCGGAGCGCTGGGTGGTACACATTAGCACGGCGAAAGGAGTGGGTTTCTTGCTCACCATCAACAACTACCTCAGTTTTGTCTTTCGCAGTAACGCTTTCTATTACTAAAGGGATACAAACCGTTTTGGGAACTTCAGTTACAGAGCTATCAGTAATACCTACATGAGGATGTCAGTTATGGGAACTCGCTATGCCTCCTGGACTTCTCAGCTAGCTGAGTGAAACCCAATTAGGTATGGCTGGGCAGCTATGAAGTGAACAAAAGCGGCAGGGAGGAATGGACGGTAAACCTTATTCACACGAAATTATGCTAAACCTCATCCGTTGTTATACGACTCAGCCTTGAGGTTGGCATTCTTATTACTACCAATGGACAAGCGTGATGGTCAGCACATACTTCCACCTTAAATAAAGTCCCAAAACAGGGCAAATCTTTAGCTTTGATAGAATTTTCAAGGAAGGTCAGTAATGTAGCGGTCAAATATCATCTCCATTTGACGGCTGACCAGGGAGGTTGACCAAGACGAGTGTCAAGGATGACACTCAGAAGAGGAGACGGCCACCTAGGTACACGGCCATCTTAGATTCGTCAGAGAGACTAGCCACTGGGTCATGCCAGGATTTTCCCAGTATAATGGCATAAATCATCTTCAAGAAGTCTCGGAACAATGCACCAAGATGGATAGCCAGCATGCGATTTTCAAATACAAACAGAATGAATTTCTGGACATAATAAACAAAAAAAGCAAATTTCTGGTATCATTTTTCGATTACAATATTTACATTGCCATTTACTCCAAGATTTTCGTAGGTTCGTGATATTTTACCTTATAGATTTGTTTAACACTATAACACTTGTGCCAGTAAATCAAGCCCCATGGTGACAGTGGCGCCGGTAATCCGAATTTAAAGGAAGAACAATGCAGAGTCAATGGTAAAATGCAATAAAGAAAACAGGTTTAATAAAAATGGGAGAATCTGTGGCAACCCGTGAGAGAGTGACGATTAGGGAGTAACTCAACTTCTTCGGAGCTGCTTCTAGTAGTTACTTTCGAAAACAACCCATTTAAAGAGCTGGCAAGAATATTTTTGCAAGTGATGATGATGAGCTAAATATAGGGGTTGTTAATCGTAGGCTTAATCTGTAGGTCTAATTCCTTCTCACTTGGCAAGAAGTTGAAAGTAGCCTACGTAAACGGCTGCTCCGCAGCACAGTTAGATGAGTATCTAAGAGTCTGGTGCAAATCCAGGGTAAAGCATTAACCCATCCATTTTATGGGACAAGTTTGATTTTGGTAAACTTATGAATAAAGTTTATAAATGTGGAGACTGTCACCGCTTTTAAATATCCCCAGTGTCTAACGCTCCTCTCCATTACATCTAGAGGTCTCATACCTTCCCGAAGTGAGAGGTTATTCAAGCTCTACAACCTTCGAAAATCGCAATACCTAAATTAACTTTCCTTCTGGGACCTCAAAGTCATTAAAGCATTACAATTTTGGTAGAGAAAATAAAACGAAATTGACCCTTGTGCTGGTGGAATGGGGTCTCCCCTAGGCCGTCGGTGCCGCGAGGCTTCCACAACTTTTTAATTTTTAAAATTATCATTTCTATATGAGCATACCTGTTTCGGTGGTTGCAGGCCCAAAAGAGGGGGCAACACCTCCAAAAAGATGCGCCTCATCCACTTTCCCATGGAGTGCGTCTCTGCAGAGCGGAAGTGAACGTTGAGCACGACCACGGTGAGAAGAATAGAGGAGGTGATGAGGACGATGGTGAAGAGGAGGTATTTAACAATCAGCGGCACCGCTAAACTCGTTGGTGGTGCCGTTTTCGAGATGAGAAGAAAAAAGAGGGTAAGCGCCAGGAGGGTGGTAATGGAGAGGGAGATCTTCTCTCGACACTCCGGCGGCAGCAGAAAGGTCATTACGGCTAGCACTGCGACAGCCACACAGGGTAGCAAGAGATTAAAGGTGTGGAAAACGGTGCGTCGACGCATCCGAAATTGAAACACCACCTCGGGGTAGGGGTGCGGAGAGTGCTGGTACATCCGATCATAACACACCGCAGACACCGAGATCACATCATACTCAATGGTGCTGCCAAAGTCGTGCATATCAGCCGCGTAGTCTATGTAGAGGGGTCGCAATAGCTCCGGTGCGTACTTTTGCAGGTGATGGCGAAGTTCAACTGTTTTGAAGTGGGTAGGGGATTTAGTAATCGATGTTTCGTTTAATTATGCATCGGGAATTTCCATTTTACAATCGTGTCAAATATCGCGGCTTCACTAACAGTTGGCGCATCAGGGTGGAAAGTAAGTGACAACACGTGCTAAGTTACGCATGAAAGAAGGAGTAAGATCCTAACCCTCGTGTCCATGAGGCACTTCAAGTACAGCACTGTACAATAATGGGACGCTTAGTTCCCCTAGGGCAAATCATTGAGTATTACCTTATTTGAGGACGGAAATGGGGAGCATTAGTGTGTAGGACTAACCCTTATTTTGATCTGAAGATGTTAACATTTCAAGCTACCTTTCGAAGATGACAACCTATGGAAAGAAACCTGCCTTTGCTGCCGTCGTAAGTCCATGAGCTGAATCGCATGGAGCAGGTCTGTTCGTCGTAGGGGAAGTACTCCATGTCTATACGACAGGCACTCAAATAGAGTGCGGGTGGCATCCATCGCACCGTCCCATTGAAGAAGACCTCAGCTCGTGTCAGTGTCGTGATTTCGTACTTGCCGTCAGCGCTGAATGTCAGGCCCAGAGCTATCTCACTCACCACAACACGCTTGGTTATAACAATAGTCGGGGCTTTAAACAGTAGCCTAGTATCGTAACTCAAAAGCCTGAATAAGTACATTGAATTGATTTGGTTCCTGAATTTGGTTTACCAAAGGAAGCTTGACCTCAGATAGAAGGCAAAACAAGAGGCAAGCAAGCCTTTGGTAGAGTAATTAAGCCTTACTTGTTGTAAAGCACAATGTCAGGTCTCCAGAGGTCCTCGGCGGGCACGTGGATCGATTCCACACCACCAAAGCAGGCGGGGTCCCACACCAAATTGACATCTTGCCATTCCTGTTCCAACCATACCTGCGTTTGTATCACCTCCTTCTGCTCGTCCTAAGTAAAACATTTCCTTGTGTATGTACACACTGAAAACTGGACTTGGATGGTTGGGTGCTTAGAGGAGTGAGAGATCCAAAAACGTGCTTGAAAAGATAACTTAAATGACAAGCAGTTGAGGGTTGTATTGTCTTTTACTGAGATTGTCACTTAATTTCTGTTTGCAACCTCATTAAATTGTCCTCTGTCAAGTCTTTTCGAAGGCTCTGTAAATGAGTGAATGGCTGAATTACATTGAAAGTGGAACAATAAGGAAACTGATAGCTTTCTTCGGAAAGTGATGCCATGGTTGACTTTGCCTTAAACAGACGAAGGCAGTAACCAAATTCTTGTGTACAATTGCAGTTTTAAGATTTTTAGGGTATTAATGACAAATCGTTGCAATAAAACTTATTTTACCACATTGATGAATTGGGAGAGTCGGAGTCCGAGGTGGACTACAGTTGGAGCCTTCGACGGTGTCTCGGGTCGAATCAATTTGTTGTACCTTTGTGGAGCCAATAACTGATCGTACAACCTCCGTTCCGTTCTGACGCCACCTTAGGGAAGGATATAACCGCCAGCATCCCCATCAGTACAAGAAAAGTGGCTGTCAGTACTGAAAATTTCGTAACTAAGAGGGGTTCCCAACACAAAACCATTGGGAGTCTCAGAAAATAATCTCTGTGTTCCAAAGTCTTAACAAAATTAAGCAAAGGTCATGGCTTTACTTTGTCAGGGAACGCTTTCGTGACCGAAACCCGCGTTGGCTGAATGAACAAGGCTATGTAAGACTTTGATTAACCTTAGCAATTGAGTTATTGTAATTCAAAAAAAACTTTTTCTCCAATTATTCAACATAATTCTTTCTGAGTTTTTGACCGGTGGTGGACCTCCGCCTTTGACTAGTTAAACTAAAGCTAAGTCGCGTATAGGTGACGCCTTGACCTCCGACCCAAAGCGGAGAAATAACGTTGAATGTCCATGCAAACAGCCAATCAAAACGCTTCCTGTATCTGTAACATTCATTGTTTTAGAGAAAGAAAAGTATGACTTTTTAAGGCTTACTCAGCCTGATTTGCTTCCTTCTCATTAGAAATGAACGATTATTCTTACATGGGGGACGGTTTGCTACAAATTTTTGTCTCCACTGTCTACATTTTCCACCAACTGTTCCCTTATCAGAAAAAAACCAGATTATTTTAACATCAAAATCCTCTTCCTCTGCATAGTACAGATATTTTTAAACAGGTAAACAGATTGGCAACCTTTCTCGCAAAAATCTTCTTCATCAGCTAACAAAATAGTCGTGAATGCTTTCAAGGAATCGAAATGCATTTCCATACCTGTGTATTGACAGGAGGACAGGAGGAGAGAAACAACGATCACGGCAGGTGACAGCATTTGAAGGGATTGTGATTACGCCGTGCTGCTCAATCTGGACAGGTTAGTGAACCACGCCGTCATTCTGATTGGCTGTCTCACTTACATGTTTCTTTTCACCCCTTCGTGAGCACCGGTATTAGAAAAGTCATTTTGAGCAACAGAAGTAGTTAAATTAATAGCACAGAAGTTTTCTCTCACCTTAAAATCAGTGGTTACAAGAAAGGGACTAATCGAGGTTTAAATTTGACTTTTTAGTCGACGTTTGGCCAGACGATTATTGCACATTTTCACCCAGTTTACTAGTCGAATATACTGAGATGCTGGAGATAAGAGTAATTTCATCGCTTACCGTCCAAAAAAAGTCAGGTTTTGGTCAAATCCAACAGATATATTTTCTAAAGTGACACCAAATTTGATCGCGATTTTTAGTAAGACTGTGCCGAAGAATGGAAGGAATCAATTTCATCACATCATTGGGTCAAAAATTGCTACTTATATTGTATAAGTAAACTGTTTTTGGGGATGAATGTCCTTGAAGCAGAGTTGAGACAAACTATTTGTTGTTCAAAGTATTTTACGTCAGAGCAGTTTCTTTTTTTTTGAAAAGTAGTGTTATGTAAGCTCTCAATAACAAGAAATACGAACCGAACTAGGGGCATTGCTTCATTTAAAGGTATCATTCGCTTCATCCGCAGCATGGAAAACATACCTCGTTCTTCATATAAAATACCACCAAGCCAACTAAAACAGTTCTGTCATCGTTTCATTAAAACGTAAGTTCAGGTTCGTATCACGAGTGGGAATTATAAAATGACACGCATCAATTTCTCAATGAGCAGCTAAATAGGATACTTTTTAGTATTTTGCTCCTCTGAGCTTAGAGATGTCCTAAATACTGCTCAATTTTTTTCACATTCAAGAGCAAAATGTAAACAGCGAAAATTTAATTGCAAAAAAATTGGCTGTTTACGTACATTTTTCAAGGCGTCAGTCCATAGTCGTACACAACTCTGCTCTTTGTCAGTATGTCTAGATTTAAGTTCATGAGCTTCAAGACCCATGTGCATGTCCCCCTAACCTTCAATCCATCACTTTATTGCCCTCACAAAAATCCCACTTTGCGTTGTGGGTGGATAGGACTTCAAACGAATGGCGGTTCTCATGCACAATGCCATCATGCAAATCCTATTCACCCTATACTCCAAAACACTGCTATAAAACCTCTAAACAATGCAAGCTAGAGTGGTTTCCATCTTTTTAAGCTCTTAGTTTTGATGAAGATAGGAAAAGATGTATAAATGAAAATCAGGTAATTTTACTCCTGAAGCATTATACCGCGTAGGGGAATCAATCAAGTGGAGGCCTCAGGCGGAATGACAACGACAGGGATGTGGCTGTGCTGCGTAATATATTTGCTCACAGAACCAAGATGGACAGCTCGGTGAATGCCTTTGTGTGCGTGCGACCCCATAACGATCATATCAGCGCCACGAATCCGCGCAGATCGAAGAATGGCCTTTCCAATGGAGGATCGGCTCTCCACCGTGATGCAAGCATTGCAGCGCGTTGCACCTGCTTCACTCGCTATTTGCAGGAAGACCTGACACACCGCCTTGCCCTCGGTGAAAGCCTTCTCCATCACCCGTGGCACCCCTTCGCTCCCTCTTCTTCCGTTCACCTCCGTTATCGATACCGACACCTCCGCTTCCATTGGAGCATTGAGGTCGGGAGAGATGACGTGAATCAAAGTAACAGCGTCTTCCCCACCTGCTCCATCCTCCGCCTTTCCAGCTCCATTAGTCTTGGCATCGCTGTGCCACATCCAGCGAAGAAACCACCGGAATGCACGGGGGCAGTGCTGGCTCTCGTCTACCGCGAAGAGGATACGACGATAGCCAGGCATGCTCTACGACCGAACGAGTGAGTGATGGTAGGCGAAAATATGCCTGTGTGTTTGCTCAGGAGGATCAAAGTACGACTTCGCTGCGCGGTAGGCATGCGGCTGTTTTCATACGCTTGTGTGAAACTCTCTATCTACGCGCACGCGCGCTCTACGCGCCTAACCGTGAAGCGCTCTGGATGAGCAGGACGATCACTCACTGGTGGCACCCTTTAATCGACAATTCTGAACCCACTATAGCTATAAGTGTGGCATCATGTTAGACAGTGTCGGAGTAGATCCAGAAGACGCTTATTTCTCATCATAAAATCAGTAAGGAGTGCAAATACCTTAATATCAACAGCAACACTGGCTGTGATTGGCTCAAATAGGTGACCAAGCTGTTGCAATATGTTTGAATCAGTTGAATACAAAGAACCCAGTAAAGTTCTCTCATTTCATGCTCTGGAGAGCTTCCAAAAAGCCTTGATAGTTGAAATTATCACGACTGCAATCAAGGATCTCCTCTCAATGGAACGAAATCCCACTACGAAGTTTACTCTTGTGAAAAGTTTTGTCTCATTTTCAAGCTTGTTTAATATGCAGCTGCCTGTGTGAACATGTCACTTTCAAGAATGTGGTTAACACTACCTGGAGACATGGGATACGGAAAGATGAAGGTGAGGTGATACGGTGTTGATATCCCCTCATGAAGTGCTGTAGGAGATCTATGCTGTATTAGAGGTCCTGGTCTTGTGATTGAACTTTTCCTTCTACCAACCGACCTACACCTTGAGGTTGTGTGGGATTGGCAGCTTGCCTTTAGCAAGTAAAGCATACTAAACCACTCCGCCTGTAGTCCACCACACACACACACACACACAGAAGGCGGCCTTGTAGGGTTTAAGTGGTGCTTGACTCAGGCGGAGTGTTTTTCGAGTGATGAGTAGTGAGTGGATCCATTGGTGTGTACATTTGCTCAACAAATCCTGCAATACAAAGCCATTCCTCATCACAAGTCTATCTACTAACTATCAAATACCAGAAAGAGTAGTGAGCCGGTATGAGGTCGGAGAGAATTGATGGACAGGTAATGGATAGGTATCTATGGATAGCTGGTAGTGAGTTGAATCGGATCTGGTTCCCTGAATGCTTGGTAGCTTCCAGAATTGCTCTCTTTAAGTTGTGTAAATGGCAGCACAAGGAATCCCTACTTAAGCCCTCAAGCATGAATGAAGGTTGTTCTTCACACTTTCATCGCCGAGTAACCTGTCAAGAGGGATACGTATTTCCTTATGGTGAAGTGGGGGGAGGGGATGATCCTCCTGAAAGTGACACATCAGTCTTTGAGTGATTCAAACAATAAAATTTGGATTATTACGTTGGTGGATATCCAGCTACCGCGACTTCATCAACTTTACTGAGAAGCCAGCTTCTACAGCTGCGGACCAGACCCTTTAAAATTAGTCAGTATTTCATAATTTGAGGTACCAGAATGGCAGGAAGGTGGCAGAGATAAGAGTCATGATTGACTGACACTAATCATTGCATGCCTTTGACAGATACCCATTCCAGACTTCAATTTGATTTTATTAGTTCTGGAATAACTATATTACTTCTATAAAGCACTTGCATTACCGTCTCACTTCTCTAAAATTAAAAGCCATTTATAAGAGTTTGACTCCTTAATAGTCTTGTACATTATTCTTGGAAGTTTTATCACTGTTATCACGTATTCTGGTGCAATAGCACTATTCCTTTGATCCCTCTCCAAACCGAAGCAGAAGTCAAAAAAGGTCAATCGAGATTGCATGACTCGATTTCAGACTTGTCGATGATGTTTGCGGATGGGGTTTGAAGGAAGTGGATGCCCCTGCGACAGCACGTGTGATCTGAGGTGGAGAGAAAATCGCATGGGGGAGGAAGGGAATGAGAGGAGGATTAGGAGAGTGCCATTTCCTTCCCCCTCTCAATTACACGCATGGCTGTTCTTCCATTCCCATTGCTCCCCTGAGGGGGAGGCGGAATGACAGTTCAGGTTGGAACTGTGTGTGCCTTAGTGGTCTACCTCCGACAACTGGCAAAATAATTGGACCACGTGAGCCTAGCTTCCCCTTCAGGTTCCGGTCAGGTTCTCCTGTAAATGATTTTTCACAAAGGATGGTTAAAGGCAGCCACTGGGTTGTTCCTTGAATCCTCTTTTGGCATTCAATTCTAAATGTTATAACAATGGAACATCTCGACTGTGGTGGTTGACTTTTCTCTGAGACGGACACTGGAGATGACGGGGTTAATAATTCATGGCTAATAGCGATTTAAAGGCAGAACGACTCGAAAACGTGGACTTCGTCTGAAATCTTCGTGTACTGAAGTAGCATAGGAAACGCTCTCTAACTTGAAAAACGAACTTTTGGATTGGTCCAATCAAATAAAGGCTACAATGGAAAGTTTTGAATTATCCAATCAGATTATTATTTCTGGCTTTTTCTAAAAAATTGAATACCCGAGCATTTACAAGTTCCTCAAAACTTTTTTGAACTTTAACGTTTTGTTTGGCATGCAAGCATTAACTTTGCATTAAACAGATTGGTGGACCACAAAATAGTTACACATATGGACTCGCAGGGATGAGGCCCTACCGCCTCATTATAACATTAATGTTAGCATCTGCTGATTAAATTGGGCTTTTTGTTACATAGCTCCTTGATATCTGAGCAAAATAAGTTAGAGAATGGATTTGTCCAACGAAAATCAAGTTATGGTGTTTGTGACTTGCATCCAGCCTTTTAAAACGGTGATTGTGTAGTTGCCTGCAGTTAACATACCGGAGCATAGATGTTTTACTCCTCTCACAATACAGTGCTTACTATTTTCATTGCTTCTACACTTCTTTAAATCAAGTGTGTCACATATACGCGACTCGCCACCTAGAGAAAGAAAAAAACCAGGTGTCACTTGTTAGTGACGTTAATGGGGGACATGCTAAAATAGAAAGGAGTATTTTGAACATCAATGTCTGATGGCAATGAGAGAGTCAAGGCTTTCCCTTTCTAATTTCAGTTATGCGAACCCATTTACGACCGGTACAGATGGTTGTGTCTTTCCTTCCCTTCCCCCTCGGCCGGAGTGATTGGATATTTCCCCCATGATCACCATCACACCAACGGCCACGCGTCGCACCACTAATCCCCTCATCCATCCATTCCCCTTCCTCTATCACACTTGGTTCATCAATTCGGCTTGTAATAAAGCCTTGCCTCAAAAACCTGCTTTCTTCGTTTAGTAACCCTTCCACAAGGCGAAATAAATTTCTCGCTTGTTCGATATCTATACTATTAGTCTCCGCTCCCAGCAAATCTCGTCGGAAGTCTACGCGACATTCCGATGTTTTCACTCATTCCTCCTTTTGAAAGAAATAATCACCACTTCGTTGCCACGCTCTCTTTCGCCTTCGTACTATGCAAGCCTTACTGGCGTTCTTTGCCTACTTTTTAAATCTCCGCCTTGAAGAGAATCTCTTCCATCATTCACAATGCTGCATAGGTATTGTGTTGGAAATGTTAGAAGAAGTGTGAAATTTGTAACAAACAAAGCCCATGAGAGCATTCTTGCTGTAAGTAATTTAGTTTGAAAGAAACTTTACAGCAGGTACCCAGAAGGGCTGGACGACTGATGCCAGCAAATTCATGCCGCCAGCGGAGGATTCAAAGAATCCGTGTGATTAGATAACATGTCAAGAGCAAAACAAAGCGCCAGAGCTGAAATGCGCATTAAAATGTTCGTGAGGGATCTATGCTTAAGTGCCGAGGGCAATCGTGCAAACTGCTCAGTAATTCAGTGATGGAAACGGAGGTTTAATGAAAAGGCCGTTGATTCTCCATCGCAGAAGGTGTACCTAGCTATGCCGAGTCATTCCATTATCGCCAGAGCCATGAGCAATGCAACTTGTGGCTTAAGGGAGAAAGGGCCTAAAGGTGTCGATGTCGGCGGGTGAAATTGCCTCCCATTAGGGGGTGGGGGAGAACGAGATGGCGAAAGAGGGGGCGGGAAGAGGTTTAGGAAGGTAAGAGTTGGAAAGTTTGAAAAACGTTTTAATCCTAGCTCCTTTGGTTAGGCGTACTCAATTGTTTATTTTAATTAACCCTCCTTCCTCCCCCCCCACCAAGTCCCCACTCACGCCCCTCGTCTCTCTGGTCCGGACACTCAAGGCGTACCTGCGTAGACAAACAATCGGAATGTGAACAATTTAAATCAACATGCTTTTGTTATGACAAGGAGGTTGGATAGCTCTGTGTGAAATCTCTTCATGATTTATGCTGATTGTCACTGAAGGTAGTTTATTTTTATTGCTTCCTGTTTAAACACAATTCGAACATTTACTTAAACTACTTTTCTGCTGATGTGCGCATTGGCGACCACTGGGCTTCAAAGAAAGGTGTAATCAAAACGGTGCGAAGTTTAAAAGAACTCAGAAAGAAAAACTTCTTTGTGAGGAATCACTGGAACTGATCAATCACCCAGTAGGAAGTGAGTCCTACTTCTTTGCCTTGTATACAGCGTAGGGCTCCGTGCCACTTATCTCAAAGGTTATTCTTGCAAAGTACTTCTATCCTCTTCATTTTCAAAGCTCGCCAGGTGGTGATTATTGGGATGAGGCAAAGCCTTCTATTAAAGTAGAACCTGCATAGTTGTGTGCCATACTTTGGCAGAATAGAATTGGTTTTGCTCGACAGTGCTCCTATGTGAGCCATTCTGGTCTCTACTTCGGCGCCACAGGTCTCTCCTCTTCCACTTTGCTAAATCTACTTTCAGAGGTGTCTTCGAGGGAGACTTGAAAGTATGTTTACCTACACAAAGTTAAAAGAAAGTTGAGATTGACGTAACAATCACATTTGCTTGACTAAGCCACTGTAATACTCCAATCTTTTGCTCACCTCGTCATTTCGGTTATGCGGGCACCGAAGGGCACGGTCATTGTACTATCACCCAGCAGTGTGAAGTGTGGGTCAGGCCAGTAGCCTCTCAACTCTTCTGTACGTCATCACGACATCTTCTGCCTTAGTATTATGTCCCCTTTCGTCGTCAGGGAAGTCTTGGGGTGCTACATCAATGACAGCGAAAAGCAAACTTTATCCTAAGAGACAATAGCTTAGAATTGCATTACTAAATGTTGTCTTACCTTGATGGAAGAAGGGCATATGTACTGCAGGTAAGAGAAGTTGTGATGACCCCTAACAGAGACACTGATAATGAGGTCAAACCCTGGTAACCACCGTGGTCTCGTGTTCTGCAGGAATGCACTTCACAGATTAACCGACACACTAGCCGTGAACCATTTGAAAAAGCTCTTCGTGGATGTGTCTACCGTACCCACATGCAGGTGTCAGTCAAGTGAACTCACGATACCTCGTCCACACTCATACCACCTGAATAAAACCCTAATAGGCTTGGCTAAGCAGTACTGAGGTGGGAACAAAGTAGCAAGAGAAACAGACGAAAAACCTCATCCTCACAAAGCTATTTGTGTCTCCATTCTTTATTAATTGACCGCTTTTAGACCTGTGTCCTTCCAACTAGCGAGAGACAGGAGATAACCAGCACATTCCCCTCCCCCCATACAGGACAAAACTCCAGATCCACTAGAATCGTTAAGAGGGATCAATGACGTTGCATTCAAGTATTGTTTCAGTTGCAAACAAATTCAACGACTGGCTCAGTTGGTTCCTGAGTGTTTCGCTTACACCACTGTCTACGTTGTGTTGAACGACGCAGGGGGTTGACCTAGGTGAGCATCGGGGACGCCGCTCTAAAGGCGTGAAGGGGTGTATAATACTTAAATTGCTTGTTTAACTCCTCATTTTGGCTCCACCAAAAGTAAATCACTTTCAAATCCAAATAGAGAATCAGTTTGTCCTAAACGGGACCTTCTTACATTAAGAAGGTAAGGAAAAAGATCCCGCCCAAATCCACAGTTTACTTAATTAATCGTAAAAAATTTAAACTGGTTTCAAGTTTACTTCCCCAATTTTTGGCGCCATCCTTTAGACAAGATTTACATGATCCAGAGCCCACTTTGTTTAATACGAGGCTCAAAAGGCACTATAAATGATTTGATCCTCTGAGCTACGTCGTCCTTCGCCAAAACTTGTTTTAGGCGCCTTCTGGTGTAAATATTAGCTACTCAGAGTTGCGAGGACTTCCATTCCGTGGATGTGTAGATTGTTATTTCAAAATGGGAAAAATTTACGATTGTAGTCTTCCATTAAGCCTTAAGTCATCAATTTCCCCCGATGAAGATTCAAAGCAATTGAAAGCAGTCTTTGCCTGCGAATGTCAAGAAAATTGTCACAAGCACTGGACAGAGAGGGTTCCAAAGAATAGAAATACAACGGAAAGTTCACTTTCATTAGTAGATGTAGCGGTCGTGGCTGATTAAAACACACTTTATTAGGAAAATTATTTTTAAAAATGGGTCTTCGGACGATCAGGATTCGACCTGCCTATGACCTCTTTGTTGCCAGGCTCACCTGTCGGCTCTACTGGTCACATATGCCGAAGATGCTTTCAAGGTGGGAGGCTTCAATAGACCTCTAGGAGTAGCTCAGACACCACAATTGGGCAGCTTTGGCGGAGCCTTTCAATAAAACAATTGATGGTGATGTGCCAGCCTCAAATTCTGTGTAAACATTTAAATACGTCGAAATCCCCCCCAAAAAAAAGAACTATTTACAAAACTGATACTAAAAATTTTGAATTTATTCGGGGAATCGTGTCTCTCATAAGGTTTTGAAGAATAAATTCGGGGCTGTCATTGAATCCGTTCTCCCACACTACCTTATGAATCCGCTTACCACTGAGAGTCCGGAGTCTTCGATGTGTTGTGTCGTATCGCCTTGAGACAGCCGAACACGGAAACTATGCATCCATTTGGCGGACTTTGGCGTCATGACGGACCCCCTCGAAACTCCTCATCATAAGAATTCACATCAAGCTCTAATTGCCCCTTCTCCTCACCCCAAATCATACTTATTCATTTGCACCTAATCATCCATCTTGTTGCATGAGTCGGAGGACAAGAGTAGTGGTAGAAGCAGTGATAGGCAGATTCCGACACGTAATTATGAACCGTATCATCCGTGTACTCCTTTACCCTCAGGGGCCATATCGCGATAATGAAGAATTTTTCCTCTGGACGAGGGTTCATGTCATTATGGATTTCCGATTCATGAGAGGAGGCATGAATGGTCTTTGACAAAGCTCTTTGTTCATCAGCCTATATTTCAAGTCGTGCTGTACCACCCTATTAAATGTAGGCCTCTTCATAACCAAGCCGTACTTCACCATTGGCGATGATTCAGCGCATGTACACAACTTGCAAAGGGAACTTGGACTTCAACTTGTTCGTCTAAAAAGGTATGCTACCATGGTGATAATATACATCACCAGTCGAGGCGCCTTTTGTGCATGTTCCGGTCCGAAACCTTTGGTCGGGATGGCAGGCGTTGTGATCAGCAAAATGCCTCGTGAACAAGGCCGCTCACCCACCAAGCAGGGGAACACTTCACTTGTCCAGACATACCCATAGCGGTCAGTCCAGTGAAAAGAACACCTGGCGCTGATAATATGACCTGCTCTTATTTCCCACTAGCGGTAAATCTACCCGTGAAACCGGTTAATACAAGCATGACAAAGAAAAACAGGCTTTCCTAAGATTACTCCGGCTGGCAAGCTCTTATACGCCGAAGCTGTTTCCACTACTAGGGAGTTTCTCTTGCCTTTTATGGAATCCAAGTCTCCGTTGGACTAGCATATTTGCAATATTTGTTCATTGGGAAAGAAATTGCAATGGTTAGAAATTTGTAATTTCGTTCCTACTGCGAAGAGCAATAAAAGTTTTCCCAAGGCCAAATTTGATTTTGCTGATGGACTATCAAGACAGCTGAAGGAAATTGAGAATGTTTTGGAACCCACTTGATTCCATTCTACGTTACAGTCGGCAACATAAACAAAACACCTCATCAAGGTAGGCTCTCATTAAGGAGCAGAGGCAATGAACTCCAATTCACCTTTCCTTTCACGTGATTTCGACATCCTCTCCTGCTACGTGTGACCAATGGGTCTGCCAGTTACGCCGTCATGGTTGCCTAAGCAACAAAGATTCACTTATGGCTCTCCTCTCCCCGCTCCCCCAGCCATAAGAGCACAAGGTATAACTCGCAAGCACGTCCAACAATTGTGGAATAGGTCTTGACGGAAGCCAAATGATAAATGTTTCAACGTGGCGGTATTGAGGTGGCTGGCCCATCGACCTCTGCCGTTCTCCTCTGCATTTTGTACTAAAGCTCGGAGGAAAACGGTGTGAAGCCACATTCAACTGTGTGCAAGTTTTGGTGGGTAAATCTTTGTCAACTATTTACATTTCTCTACTACTTCTTTGCCGAGGAAGTCGGAAAGATACGTCAGGCATGATGGTGCATTGCTGGAGGTGGATTAACTACCAAATCGAGGAATTTGTAATTGGGAGAGGATTTGGTCTGACAACTACCCACTGATCTTACAGTTTTGCTGAGTTTAACGCGATTCGGTCACAAATTGATGATGAAAAGGCACTCCGCGGAACACTTCTAGGCACTGTATGCAATCAAATTTTGAGAATTGTGTATTGTATAGCGTCCTGAGCCTACCAGAGGAGCTGAAAGGCCATAGCGCCGAGCCATAGTACACTCTGCGGAGACCTAGGTGCCGGCGCAATCAAACCCAGAGTTAAACAACCCATTTTACTATGACTAAATGAAGTTCAAACAAATTGACCTTTAAGTTTCTGTAGAAGTCCGAAAGTTCCAATTGAAAGAACTGTAGGAAACTGCTCCATGTATTAATATCACTTGGTAGTTGAAATGACATCTTGCTGCACGATACCCAGGGTGGCACAATTGCCTTCAGTTTCCTTGTCTACAGCCAATCATCGCCTGAAGATATTCAAGATTTAGGCGTCTGAAGAATCGCAGGAAATACTTGGGTCAGAAACTCTTTGGCGCACAATATTGATAGCTTCCCCACCTTTTTCCATGTTTTTGACGTCCTTCGAGGGTGTACACAAATGGGTTGAACATCATTCAAATCCGAAATAGATGAAGGCATTTACCACTCCAATTAGGGAATAGAGTTACTGGAATTTCATGGTCGAGAAAGTTGTGCCTGCAGCCTTTTAGTACATTTCCTTATGGTAAATTGAAGCTGCAAATGAAAAACAACCCTAGGATGATCTTACTGTTTGTGGCTCTTTCAGTGTCCGTTTACAGTCACTTTCTGGATTTCGGAAGGTGATGTCTGATTCGCCAGTGCAACAAGTCCTTGAAAGGCTTATTGAAATCCCCACTTAAGTACCAGGCACAAGCGCCAACTGGTACAGTCAGACTCATAATTTACCGAGGAACACAGGGTGGTCGTTAATTAAGATAGCTCAGTCAGTCCACTGTAGCTGAGTAAACACTCGGTCCGTGTTGTCGACAGACGTGTTCATAACAGTAGCGTTGCAGCACACCCACACTACTCCCTTTAGTTGAAGATAGAAAAGAGGAGTAAGGTCTATGTGATTCATTTGCGCTTGCTAGAGATGGAAATTCGGCCTCATGAATAGCCCAGTCTCCTTCAAACAACTTATTTGATACGTCAACACAGAGGGAGTTGATGGTTACCAAATCAAGTTAAAACTTCCTTGCAGAAACAATTCAATTCTTGCACGATCCATTGAAGGCGGCTTCTGTGGCCATCTGTAATTCACTTCACACTTTTCCCTCCTCAACTTAACTTATAAATTTGAAAAACCTTCCCAAACCAGTGCCCTTATTGTCTGAAGTAGCGACCAGACTAATTTATGGCTTAACTTACCGTGGTCGCAAACATGCAACGACAGCTGGTTAGGCGTTTCTACTCAAGCCTTTTGATGATGATTCCCCGTCCACAATTCCAACATGTAATAGACCACTAGTATTTAGGTGACAACTTCGCATTTTGAGGTGGTGGTTTCGTTTGAAGGGTTGGTAAGACTGTTAAACGCATTAACTACTGCCATCTAACCCATCTGAACCCGATGACACAAAAATGTGACAAGCCTTCCTTAGAAGTTTATGACAACTGGTACCTCAAACCGTGTTGCAACCAGGCCCTCCGGACTTAAATTAACAAATACATAGGATTTTTTTTATATAATTGTTTATCAGCGTCTAAGTGATGATGGATGTCATCTGAAGCATGGTAAACCACTTTCTTCCAAGTGGCTATGCGCCAATTGCTAAGTAGTCTCTAGAAATGCATCTTGACCTACTGAAGTAGTGAATACATGAACGCGTTGTCAAGTAACCCTTAAATGGTAAATTTAATCTGACAGCACAAAAGATGGCGAAAGAACTCTTGAAGAGACACCTTTCCGAAAAACTTATTGCACGCGTGAGGCGAAGTTATCGTAATCCATCCAAGTATCCTCGCTGTTCTTTGGAACCCAAGATGCGCTAGAAAAGGCGACTGTTTCGTCGATAGCATAAAGTTGCAACGCTTGAAAGAGGAAATCTTCAAATGTGCTATGTATGCGAGCTACAGAGGGCGAGGTGATTGAGTGTGGGTTGAACAAAGTAAGGAGTGATTGTGTGTCCCATCCTGTACCACGAGAGGAGGGCGTTATGACGCATCCTCATGCCCTGGCATCGAGCACCCAGGAGGCCACACGACTACAAGGTAGGAGCAATTGAAAGTAATTTGGACTAATATTCAGAATGGCAATGATTCTTCGTTCAAAATATGCCGGGAATGTGACAGCTTCTGACACTTCATTGATAACAAACTTCTGTCCTGCAAAACCTTTCGATGCTTGGTTAATCAACACTTTAATAGGCCAAGCATCAAGCTGTAGCATATTTTGAAGTCCTCTGATGAAAAGAATGCACACATGGTCAGCCCTGACTTTGCTATGCCCCATTATAGAGCCACTGCCCGTCCCATCTGCCACATGCCAGTGCAAATAGACCCTGCCGTCAACACTTTGAAACACAGCTAACACGTGGGTCGAGTGGTGCATCTAGAGTGAACATCTCATCGCAAAACCATCGCCATCACCTCCCCTACTCCGCCATACTCTACCGCCTGGAAAAGCATTCAGGGTTCTGGAGTGAATCCCACAAACACACCTAATTGCCCGCTTATCCATATGCGTCTGATGGATGAGGAGCACGGACAATTGAGAGCCGTGGCATAACAGTTTGGGTGCATGTCATCAAGAATGCAGTATGATTGTCCATATTGCTTGATTCGACTACAGCAAATTATGTATAAGGGCTTACCTACAGGACTTTTTGCTTTTATATTGTAGTTAAAATTAAAAAAAACTAAATCACTGTCTTACTTCTCAACAGTTGCTGTATTAATGGAGGATTCTTAGGCATTGAAACATATTTAATCTGAAGTTTCGCATCTTGAAATCGAGCTATTGAAACCAAATCTTGGACAGTGCTTCCACCTTGACTCTAGTGAAAACAGTGGTTCATGTATCTTGTGCCTCTCTGGACCCCTAACTTCAATTCATACTTCTCAAGTTAAACTCTCGGTTTTAGTACCGCGCCGCTCAGGGCCTATTCCATTGTACCAACCGGACGACATGATCTCTGAACCATGCTAGTAGCCTCCCAAACCTATTATGTCCAAGTATTATGCCTTCTTTCGGCTTTACTGAAGCCTTCGGGTGTTACACAATATTCTAATCACAAGCGACTCGATTCAGATTCATCTTGGTGGAAGTTAAGGCTTAAACGACGCCCATTTTCATGCACGTACTCCCTTTAATCCCCTGATTTAATGTAACTTGGAAGGAGTACTTTGCATGAGAGCACCAAATGACGTGAAGTGGAATACAATCCAAGCTGTACTCTTCAGTTGATCATTCGAGATGGCTTGGCAGAATGGTAATCGCAGTGTTGTCGTAATTTACTTCAACTCCTAATTTTCCAACGAATTTCAAGATCTTGTCTCCTTGGAGTTCGTCCCAAATATGGCATTTTATTTGAGACAGCATGATGGTTCTGGAAGGGGCGCAATGAGGTTAAAAACTCGCGAATGGGCTCGTACACAAAGGAAGACACTCGTCATTTTTATACCAACCTCACCTACTATTTATTTCATAAGAAGCTTTTTTAGTGTCCACACAGTATGCAGGCTCGCTACTAGGGTTTAAAGAGGGACGAACTATATGAACAAAATAGGGAATGCCAAATGAATTTATTCTTGTGTGAATACGGCAGCACGCGCAGAACTCGAATAAACAAGTCGCAGCCGAAAATGGCCACGCTCTCGTTCCCCTCCCACCTCCAACTAAGGAGCCTCGTAGTCACTCCTGATTTTTTAAGCATTTAGTAGGCTTATGGGCGGTAAAAGTGAAAGCATGGAATGGGGAGCGCCGCAGGTGGAACGCCCCAGAGGTGACACTACTGAGCGATGCCAGTGACCGCCATCGGACATTTGTTACGCGCCGCAAACGGCCAGTGCCAGTGAGTCACATTGCCAATAGACGACCCGAGCTTAAGCCAGGCGTTGGGATGTCACCAGCCCAACTAGGACTTCAATTTTTGAAACAACAGAAAACTAAGTAGGGCTTCGTATTTGTGAGCCGTGCTGGCCGACCCGCCAAATACAGCCCATCGGCAAACCTTCTGCGCGGCCGAAACTCGCGATGATCCGTCTGCGTGGTCCTAAATATCCAAACTTTGAACGTATTTGAAGCTCAACGACAGAGGAAGACTCCCCCACCAAAAAAACAAACGTTTATTGATAAATGAGACCACCCGATGGTACACGATCCACCGCTGGATGTCATTGGAAGCCTTGCCAACCATACGCCGTCGTGACAACCGCACTGGTGGGACCCAGCCTAAACCCAACGTAAGAACAAATATACAAAATTTACAATATCAGTAGATAGGGGGAATGAGGAAGCGCGGTCAAATGGGGACTGAGTAGGCAATATCACAGGCGAGGAAATGCAGCAATTTCCCGTGAGTATCTATCGCAGCGGTGAAAACCCACAACTACCAATTTTCTTGTCCCTCGCTTCAGCACCAAGACAAAGGGACTTCGACTTTTTCATTGACAACACAGCGCGCTGCTTTTTCCAAATGAGGAAGGGACTGGGTGCCCTTGGACGCTGGTGCTGCATCCCCAAAAACGTCTTGGAGGGTGTCCCATGAGTGGTGGTTGCGGCGGATGACACCGACGATCGTCGTGATGCTGGTGATGGTGTCCGCGAATGGCAGGTCTCGATAGGCGAGGTCTTGGGCCACAAACAGAGATGTGGGAGCTGGAAGGACCGATTCTCCTTCCCACTGGAGGTCTGCAAAAGACGAATGTGCACAGTTGCTACCGGTGACGAAGGAATGGCTTTGGTGATAGCAAAATGTGTCAGGGGCGGTGTTTGATCTGAAGGGCTCCAAAAGGTCCTAGTCTTGCAGCTACCACTCTGGTACAACCGCCTGGACGAATGGGGGATGGGTAATGGAATCCCGACACCTCACAAATGAGGTCTCTGTCACAGCCACATTACAGGGGCAATAGCACAAATTTTATGGCAAGAGAACAACATGTTCTTACCGATGACAGGTCACTAGTGTCAATAGAGACCTGGCAAGTAGCCCAGCTACGCTTGAGCGCGGACTTGTCCACCAGAACAGGACTGCAGCTGGCCTGATTCACATTCACCCGAGTGGGTTTCTTCATCGGCGAAGTGCCCAGTTTGGACTTCAAAAAATTGCGCACCTGTTGATAAATCATCCTCGGCAGAGTCTCTAAGTCCTCAAATAGTTCGATCAGATTGATCAACGTATCAATGTAATGGCCCATGGCTACTGCATCGTCGGGAATTCCGAACACCGCGACGGCTAGACATCGGGCTAGGGCCTCCGAGGACATTCGCGTCTCCTGAGTGTTGGAAGCGATTTTGTGGAGAAGGGCTAGAAGTTTAAGAAGAAGTTGGCGCTCAGGAATGGGGAGAAGCAGTTGGATGATGACTCGATAGGCAAGGAGCTGTCTCCCATGACAGAGGAGATGCATCCAGTCGGTGGTGGGGTCTAGAGCGTAGACAGGACCCCCATCTTTAAGGCTGTACTGCAGACTCGTGGTTTTAATGAAAAGGTCGGTGGCTTCGGGAGGAATGAGGCCGCTATCGGAGGTAGAATTTATGCGAGTGGAGGAGAGGCAACGAAGGAGGACACTGGCAACGTCGTAGACTAGAGCTGAACCCAGCAAATCGTAGACGGCCGCTCGACGCTCCGAGTGGCGATTTTGGATGAAAGGAATGATAGATCTGGGTGTAGCGGGTGATACACTGGAAAGGAAAGTCTGGGAGGCTCCTGAAGGGACAATACCCTTGCCAACACTTTTGGCCATTAAACACTCCTTCAAGTCACTGTACAATTGCTTTGTTCGTGATAAACTACCTGGTCGACGAAATAGACCTTCTGTTGACAACAGGTCTAAAAAGTGAGAATTACAACAGTAGGGAGTCTTCTTTAACATCCTTTCTTCAAAGACCAAAAAGCAATGAATGACGCACCGGGAGTTTGCAGCATGAAGTCGGAAATATAGCGACAGAGGATGTAGTCAGGGTATTCGTAATACGGTAATCTCTGTGAACATTTGTTGGCGTCAAAGAACTCGGACGCAGAGGTGGAGGTCAACTTCGCAGAGGTCGTTGATGTGGTCACAACTGGAAGGAGAGGGAAAATGAAGTCAGCCATCGAGCCATTTGGGCACATAATACCCCAGTTGTGTAAAAAGGACCATCTTTGGCTATTATTTGGTATTCGAAGAAGAGGTTGAGTTACCAAGCCCACCTCAAGTAACTAATGCCCCAGGACCTAAACAAAGCAGGACGCTGCAAAGGTTAGTAGTAGTTGTTTATCGTGTCCTTACAAGCTACGGGTATTCAAGCAAGAACAAGCACAAACATGTCTGCAGCTAAAGCACTAACTGCGGTCATTCACGAAGACACTCACTAATTTAAGGTTAGATCAAACTACTACTACGCTGAGGCCACCCAGCCGCATGGGTCTAAATTTCCCAATTTTTTGGCAGGTAAGTGCTAAGGGAACATCCTGATTGACCTATGCTATCTTTGTAGGCTTTGCCGTTCATTATTCCAAATAAAACCAGTAATAATTTGAGTTCACAATTTCTCCATTTTTCGCACTAATAGTCCAAAGCATAAACACCCTGATGGACTCGTATCGTGAACAGTGGGACTGGAGACTCTTTTTGCATTTAATTCGAAAAAAATGGGGCTAAATTTAACTGACTTGTGTGCAACCTCATTCGTTTCGTGAGGCGCATACGTGCCGCGTTTCATCAGGCATGAAAGTTAGGTAGTACAGCTATCACTCTCAAACGGATCTCCCCTGGTATCACACTTAACCGAGTTGAACATTCACCGATTGGCATCTCGCTTGCATCGGTTCTGTTCACACCTGTTACTTTCAGTTTGGAACACCTCGCAGAGCCGCACTACAACTCACCGGACACTGAACGGTTCATGTTCGTCATTGGAGCAGGTGATGAGCTCGGTGTAAAAACGGACAACTTCGAGGGCAACAAATACTTTGCCTTCAGCCAGGCTAGCCTCTTAGACGTCGATTTGGACGTCGCAAATGCAGAACGCTCCGTTCGATTGGCCATTGAAGGCTGCCTTCCCGGCGTCACTGTCAGCGTCTCCTCCGCGGTCTGCAATGATGGAGGCGAGCGTGATCGATGCCGCTCCGCCTTGCTTTTCACTATGCAACCATGTCGACAAAAGGAGGACGAGGAGGAAGAGACAGTAGGAGCGAATGTGGAGGAGCCGACCAGTCGGGACTGAAGCGGCCAGCCCTTGTCAAAGTATTCGTAGCTTAGTTCTAGAAATGTGGCTAATGTGAAGTGACAAATTCGAAGGAGTTCACGGGGTTGCGTGCGCTGGAAGAGGTGCACCAGGTACCAAGCCTCCTCGCCCTCTTCGCCAGCCGCTAATCCCGCTGCTCGCTGAAGCATTTGCACCTGAAATATACACCACATTTGCTTCATTATTTGCACATGGATTGAGGATATGCTGAATTAGGTAGGCCGGTTTTGCCACTTGAAAAAATACAATGCCGGGTGAGGTCACTGGGACGTATCAATTGCAGTGTTGGCTTTCACCATGACAACCACTAGGACTTGAATTTGCGATGCAGGGGAAAGGGGCTCCACTGTGATGTCGCTGACAAAATAAACTAGCTAGGTGTACAAAACAGCAACAGACATGTCATGCATGACACGGTGCGCAAATAACGAATGACACCGTATTACTAGATTTTAGTGCAAATAATAATAAATGAAAACGAGTTGACTACCTTGATAGAAGTGCTGTCAGTTGTCATAGCATCCGATCTATTGAATGGATGTGCACTTAACCCGATCAGCTTGGTATACAATTGCTGGGAGTGGAAGTAGACGCCCTCACGAAGAGATCTATCGCATGCAAATGTGTGTGTTTTGTCACATCAGCCGTTATGAATCATACATCGCATCCAGCGACCAATAAGAGCTTCTCCCCATTCCCATTGGTCAGAAGGATAAGAACGACAGCAGCCCTTTGGAATTCTCAAAATCCTATTGGTCAAACGCCTGTTTGCGTGCCTACTTTAATAATTGCTTTCGGCTAAATTAATTTTCGAAAAAAATAAACCGATGCGATTTTTTTCGGAAGTTTGGACCTTGATGTGCAGAAACCGAACTGTTGGTGGTGTTTGGGGCTGGATAAATGGAAGTATCATTGTGTGTTTCATTCAAATTCGGTCAGGCGAGACCTCAGCACTACTTTTTTTCAAAGCAGCCCTTTCAAGCTGGAAGCAAACCCCATTAAGTTTTGTTTTGCGTTGTATCTTTAGTCGTGTGGGATGTGTTACACACATGTTGTCAGCTGGATTGGGGTTCTTACTTACAGGAGGGTTTTAGCCTGCAGTCATAACAGAGACGAGAGTTTTACTAGCAGTGGTTTTCGAATTAAATTATTAAGGTTATGGTCAACAATTTCTGATTTCGTGGAAAACAATGGCTATGAATCACTGCTTCAGCTGCCAATCTCATGTCAACTTAACAATCAAGACCTTGGAGAGGTGTAGTCTTTGTTTACATTAAACAGTAATCGGTTTACACTGGCAAAATACGCCTTTTTAGGCTATTTGATTGAAATTGCCATCAGATCCGGTGTGGAATTTCCTGAAGGGGAAAATTGTGGAGATTTATTATCATTTAGGGGATTGCCAAGCTGTAGATAACAGTTTTAGTTCTTTTAAGAAGTCTCAAATTGGTTCTGGAGCATACTCTCAAATCAAATATTAGAGAGCTGCTAATTTAAACTAATGTGGTCCTCCAAATAAAGTATGCTCCTACTAGTGTCTGAGTATCCGTAATCTGAGCGCTTCAGCAAAGTTCGCTACCCTCAACGCCTCTCAGAATTGCCTTCCGAAAGGTATAAGAAAGTCTTGTACTTAACAGTTCAATGAGTTTCGGGAGCCCTCAAAATAAGTTTCAAGAAAATGACTCTGTAGCAAAGTTGGCTTACAGAATAGGACGAATAAGCGTGCTATTAATGAGAGATAATTACAATAAAAACAGTTTTTGCGTGTTTCACGCAGCAAATGCTGGATGTCGCCCTCAGTAACCGCTGTGGGGCTGAAAAGCGAAGCCCGGCTCAATCCATGCAGTGCATGGAAGTGAGCACATATTGACACGATTCTAGGGGACCCACACCTACTAGGCATCCATCGGCAGCTCTCTCAGCTCCCCATGTGTTCTATTTGCGGGAAACAAGATTAGCCTTCCGTTGGGGTTAAGACCGTCCTTCATTAGCATAGACCCCGCTTTGAATTGAAAAATGTTAGCAAATTAAGCCGAATTTATAAGTAGGACAGATTGTTCGGAATATTAATCAGGGACCTTTCAACTGAAGGTTTGATTAAACTTGATAAGCTATGCTTCGTCATCTACAGTGATTCACGTCTTATTGAAGAACCTGTTTCGCTAGAAAATTGGAATTACTTAAATCATTGAAGGAAGGCCAGATTCATGCACCGATTCCTTTTGCTACTGGAATAACCTCACGGTAAAGTTTTAAATGATGCGGCAGCCTACTTCATGTATTCCTTCCAACCGTCCCAACTTGAACTACTTCCAGCCTTCCTTCAATATCTTACTCGACCATTCAGATCCGCCAGCGCACAACAGCAATTTCATGGAAGATTTCAGAGAAGTAAACTTCTTGGTAGATTCTCTTTATGTACCGATGCTCATTTACACTTCTATGCCATTCCCCGTCTACCTAATTGGCACTAGAGTTGCTGATCAGAAAAGCCAAGAGCACGCCAAAGTTCCCGTCATCTCCCACATTGGCGGGATACAACTGATCCGCCTAAGGTAGACTCGTCAACGCATTGCAATTGGAGCCTGTCAATCAGCCCCACCTAGTGAAAACCGGAAGGATCTTAAGCTGAGTTAAGCGCCATGGCAATTCCTTAATTTATTAGCCGTAATTTTAGCCACTAATCCGTGATGAGCAATAAAATGGAGTGTCGGTGTAACCAAGATGAATCCCACTGAATGGTGGCCATAGGCTTCATCGTCAACTTGACCCAATGAATCTGTTCTAGCCATAATTCTGCCTTTTTTATAATGGTAAATGCTCTCACGAGGAAGACGCAGTTTTTATCCACTTCACCGACGCCTCAAAAGCTCAATAGGCTTGCCTCAGTAATTACCTTCATTTTTATCCCTTCACTAAGGTGTGACGTTTGTCATTTTCAAAGCTGGGTCGTACAGTACAGTACGAAGTTGATTTTAAGTTGACCTCCTGTAGCCTACCAACGGTGTGGCCCTCTAAGGAAACGGTCGGTGCCAAATACAGTGCTGTGCATGTGAGTGTGAGTGTACAAAACAGGTACATATATGGTCAGCCAGCTCATGTGCTTAGGAGACGGGTTAAACTCCAATTACGACTTTTTGTGGAGCACTCAACCTGCATGCTCCTCTCTCTTAAATCATACATCCGTAGAGGTTTGAGCATTGTGGAGTAGAATGAGCTGTGCATCCACTTCGTATCGCATTCGAAGGTAGGGTTTGGCTTAGCTACCGAGCCTAAGATTTCCTTCTCTTTCTATGGTTACAGATGTCGAACGGACCAATAGAAATGGACTTGCTGTCTTGCACACAGTGGGCATGATCTCTAGCAAAGTCAGTCCCTTTGTCTGAAAACAAAGGCTAATGCTCTCGACGCTGTAACAGTAAAAAATTTTGAGCAATTGGACTATAAAGCGAAAGACCTGAGCATTGAGTGGATAGACGAGGGATCTAGAGGTCCTGAAATAAAATCAAGATTTTTTTGTTTTAGTCACACATCTACTTGAAATGACAATCCAGAGAGCTTCACGTGTGGCCGAAGTGAACACACACACACACGCACACACACAAGACTCGTCGGAAATTGAGGCCTTCATTCTTAACAAAGAAGTGGGTCTTGCTGACCACCTGTCCGGTCTTCGTGATCCCCTTTTGGGCACTTGATATGACGGCACGAACACAAAAACTGCGTTCTAATTTTCGCCACTGGGCCCCCAATCCAATGACATTAAAATTGTGGGCTTTTGTGGCTTGAGATGACTGAAGTGACCACGTGGAATTGCATTTGTACTGAGTAGTTAGATCCTCAAAGAATTGACTCCTTTCATGGGTAAATCTCTTCTCATGAAAACCCCTTAGAAGCTTTAGCCTCCTCGCCCAAGACAATGTTGACCTAAGTGGGGGATAGGGACAGATTTAAGGAAACATTTCTTCATTGGTGTTCACTTGACGTCGTGACAGGCAAGGCGAACACCTACCAATGGACCAGTGATGAACCGTCTGTTGAAACAGTTACGCCTTCACTGCGCAAATTTTATGAACCCTGCGAACGGAAGCAGCGAAATTGACTAGTCGTTATGGCTTGATCGCAAGATGTGGGTAGGAGAAGGGGGGCGGGGAAAGAGGTCGAGAGCCTGTCTCTCACACATCCACCTCAATTTTATATGCGCACAAGCATTAATACGCCTGTTGCTGAGGCCTCAACACCACGGTAGGGCTTGAAAAGGCCGAGACTGAACCATTCGGCCATCTGGTGAGTATCGAATGAATACTACGGAGTTGAGAAGTTATCATTACCTAGGCAGGATATCTACTGACCTCGTCCAGTAAAGCATCACTCTTGTAATAGCGCGATTGAGATGAAACCATCCAAACCAGCAAGTTAGAAAGGAGGAGGCATTTTCGACCCCTAGCAGTCAAAAGATTGTTGCAATCACAGCCCATAAAGCTTTTGCCTGTTTGAACATTGTGAGAGATGGCGGTACCACAGTAGTTTGTTAACGGAATCGCCAAAGCAGCGATGAAGATGAGATACTATGGGTTGCTTACTGATCATCAATCATGAAAATGAGTTACAAGTTATCGAATCTTTACCTTAAGAAGTCGTTCTTCTTGATTATACTACTTATTCCCGGCCATAGGAATGTGTCGGATTCGCACTATCATCCGAGATGGAGTCTAATCTACCTCTCGTGGTGCACTTGGTGTAAACGAAAAAAAGTGTTATGCCTGACAAATGTCAATATTGACTACCTATTTTGATTATTTTCTTTAAATGTGAGGAGAACCCAGGCCAACTTTTAAGTGGAGAGAAAAATAGCGTGTCTATTGCCACTAATTACTGGTTTGGTGGATGGATTGACTGCTGATGTTCTTTATCCGGGAAAGCAGTGAGCCCAAGACAAGGTCACCAGGACAGTTCGGTGGGAATTTGATTCAGATAGTGGAAATAGTAATTGTTACTTCCAGCCTCTCCTTATCCACTCATTTGTAACACCACTCTGCAGTTGTTTAATAATTTCAGTAGGTGGCATGACCAACTTGGCCCTAACAATGGGTCCCCTCCTCCCAGCCCCTTACAACCCTGTTACTGGCGGTGATAACCACTGCGATGACAAAAACATGTGCTTACAACCCGGACATTTTGGAATTATCATTGTACCTCGGCAACAATTGAACCTGGCAGAATTGGGTTAGCATGGCTGGTGTTTGTGTTGTAATTCTACGCATTGCTACGAGGTGGAGTATTCAGTCTACCACGTGACAGAGACGGTCTCCATGGCCGACATCTGCGACCGTGGTCAGAGTGCTCGCACCGACACGCCGTAAACTCCCTTTGTTATTGTTGTTGTTATGGTTTACATATCACTATTTATTAGGAATCCGCATATTTTGAAGATGCCTAGGAACAAATCTAACAAGAATTTGCAATATGATTGGGACTTTCTTCTTTATAAGGGGTTCAGAAGACGCGAAATGGTTGTTGGGAGTGGATTCTATTTTGTCAATCATTGTACACATAATGTGCATCAACGCCCATTCTTTGCAGAATGCCTCAGCAGGAGTAAGTCGGTGAACAATCACAACTTTTGAGCCCTAACCTCCATGATGATATACACATCAGAAACTCGATCATTGCATATAAGGGGAAAGTTGCACCTTTGAAGCATTAAATCCTGATAGATGACAATACTCACCGCTTACTTTGATAGCCACACTTAAATTATTTACTGTTATAGTCAAACAGTCTAACAGAGTGCTAACTATGGTTGTTTGAGTGATGAGTTGCCTGCTAGACAGTGCTCTCATTTGTTGCGGAAAACTTTTGGGTGGCCAACAATTCCAGTTGCTGACACGGCCAACGTGGCCAAAACAATGCACCTCATTTTTTCTCTTCCGGCCTTTCAATCTATGTTACTGGTGGTGATAACCAAAAAACATGTGTATACAACCCGGATATTTTGAAGTTATCATTGTATCGCAACAGGAACCCCAACCGAGATTGATAACATGGCTGGTGTTTGTGTTGTAGTTCCACACACGCTGTTACGAGGTGAAGCGTTTAGGCTACCACGTGACAGATCCGGTCTCTGGGACCCTTGTTAGGGTGTTCGCACTTCCATTCACTGCCTCCCCTTTGCTATTATTTGCCTAACATCACAAACACCCCAAGGGATAGGTGGGATTGAGCTCTGGTTTTGATTCATGACCTAGCTGGGGCTCAAAAGACTCAATAATATGGTAGGAACAGGTCATTACTTGACGACATCTATACTTTGAAAAGTGATTTCTCACATGAGGAAACCTGTTGGAAACCGTGGATATTGAGCTGCTCATCAGGTATGCAATCAGTCGGAAGCGCGTCAGCGCCATTTCCAGCCTTCCTTTAAGATTTGACTAAGCACAAAGGAACCTTTCATGCTATGAGATTTGGAGTCGGCTTCTTGAGTAAACAATACCTCAGGGTTTGCGTTTCGCAGGCGTAACAACGTGAGGTGACTCAGCTGTGGGCTTACAGTGTAGGGACTGACATTCTGATCTCACACTCTGATAAGGCGACATGCAGGCTCCTCACAGCGGATCCCAAGGTGTGGCACGTTCTCGACATGGCAACGATGATGCTTGAATGTGCCAACACTTGGACGATACACACAGTGGTAAAGGTATGTCTAAACCAGGATTCTTAACAATCCCCCATAAGAGGTACCAAAAAGTAGGAAAAGACACAAGTTTTTTTTTGCAGGCTGATGTGGCTGTACACTTCAGAATAAGAAATCCAAGTTAGCCTGGAACATTGAAAATGCATTACTCCAAGGTGATGGGAGGGGGTAAGGGTATTTCAACCACACTATTCAAATGCCCTTCCGGTGATAACGACCTTTTTGACTAAAAGATCACTCCATTCAAATAAATTTTGATTCCTTTTCTTTTGAACTAATGCCACTCAGGACCGGTTGTGGCATCACCCTCTAGGCGTGGTCTGAATGCTAGCGTAAGGCATTGCCAGTTGCTCACAAAAGAGGAGCAAACAAAGCACGGGGTCTTTGAAGGTCTTTAAAGTGATGTGGTAGAGACTTCTATCCCATTTTCGTTCGACAAAACACTCGAAAACCATCAGCCAGTTCTGTAGAATACTGTATATCCTAGTGTGTTCTATCAAGTCTACTCATTTAGATCATTCAAGCAGAGTAGTCGGCTTTACAGTAAGATTTACGACTAACTAAATGTTTTTTTATAGAAATCGGGTTTTCTGCTAGTACTTTTAATCGTATCCATCTTGCGTATCACAAGCCTTTTCCATTATGAAGTTAACAAAGTATCCTAACAAAGAAAACGGTTGATTGTATAAAGGGCGGAAGAATGACTAAGTTGTATGTCCCATATTTTCTCACCCACTGACAATGACATCCATACCTACTCACTTGAAACCTGACTGGTATTCGGCTGTTTCTCATCAAAAGACAGTTCTGGCAGGTGAGGAAGTGAATGAGTGGGGCTCCGTTGTACTTAGGGCGGGGACCAACGAACTAGGGGATGGTGATAACACAGACTATTGGATAGAATAGAGATCGCCCCCCAATACACGACTCCTATTGATGTCATTGTGTCAACGCGTGAACCATCCACGATAGCATCAGCCACATTTTGAACCCCATCCCCGCCGCCCGCACAGCTGAGATCGGGAGATTTACTTACGGGTATACTCGCTTAGTTAATGAAAATGTTTCTCCGGATAGGATTGTGACGGCCTGGGAATTTAAGTCGATTTTGAAGGACTAATGGGGAAAAATGTTCCTACTCTAAATATTCATGGGTTTCACTCTTCAATTGTGCCTGGCTTTAGAAATTCAACCCTGAAGCACCCCTTTGGTTCATTCAATAAGGCAGAATAAGTTGAACTCGCATTTTTGAATGCTAGCAATTCATCGCCTGTTTTGATAGTGTGGATTATTGTACCTCCTCTGACAGTTAAACAGTTTTGAGCTCATCATCAGAGTTAATCATGCACCTGCAAGGTGGGTGGCCGTGAGTAGCACTTTAATAACTTTGACACTGTGTTTGAGCGGTCGTCAGACCTTCTGGTACTGTCCATAGACGTTGTCATGCTGCTTGCGAGTGTGCCCAACTCCCTTCCCACCTCCGACACCATCTCCCACACATCATCACTAGGACTCGTCCCCGCTTTCTCCTCAACCTCCGTTCCGGCCTTCAATCCTTCTGTCGAACGTCAAAGGTAGTTTGTGAATCTCCCTCCCGTCCAAAAAGCTAAGACGTTGAGGGAGGAAGATCCCGACGGGACCATATGGTCTTCTGATAAAGTCAATAGAGGTACATATTGCCAGTTAGTGTAAATAAACTTTTTTAACTAGCTAAGTTGCTTATCCCAATGAGCCTCTGAACGAGTGATCTTTGTAACTTTAGGAAGGGTCCAATAGGTCAAGGTATAGGAACACTACTAGGTGACATAATCGAACATCTGAAGGGACAAAGGCACTTGTCATAGCCAATCCTCCTCCCCCCCTTGATAAAAAGGGGAACGATTACTATAATGACAGCTGCAATGGGCCTCGTAAGTCCTCATTCCAGTATTTAAAAAAAAATCAAAGGAAGACGAAGAAGCCCTCATAGAATTGAAGCAAGGCATTCATAGCAGTTCGGATGTTCAGTCTGTCGGGACTCTCAAAGACGAATAATTTCGAGTTTCAGTTTAAGCCTTAAAGCTTGATTTTTTTCCGAAAACGACATTAAGTTTCTATTAAGACTTAGATTTGAATTAATTGACAGGCGTGCTTTCGAAACCATTCATTTTCACCTACTGAAGACTGATAAGAAATTGCCTCGGTTTCCGAGGTAACAAGTCATGTCAAAATAGTCTTTTACTCATAGATCTTACAACAATATTTTCGCTGTTGCTCGTATGTGTGACAATTTTAGACATGGTGTAGGGGAAATCTCGGCTTGAAAGCAACGAGCAGAGATGCAATAGCGAATCCACCTAATGTCTTCATTGCGGGAATCGCATCAAAGCCCCATCGTCAGTTAGATGGAGAGCAAGCCCAACTTTACTGATCAAACATCCTTTCAATCAAGCTTATTGTCTCCGCATAGTAAAGAGGGGCTAAAGTTTGATGTGCCAAGCTTTAATGAGGAGAGTGACATCATCGCAGGTGGAATGTGAGCTCCCAAATTGGATGGTGCTACACTACTTACTGGGAAAATGAATCATTTGGAATGCAATTTTTATCACACAAAGTCATCTTGAGGGTAAGGGGAGGAAAGTCAATAACATTGCTTACCCCCTTTGGCACCCTCTCCTCCTCCCACCCATCCGTACCCCTTCGTCTATACATAAACCCCAAGTAGCCACCGGGGTCATCTCGAACACGTGCCACTATTTACTTTTCCCTTTCTTGTACGCATGATGTTTGGGTGAGGTCACTATTGCGGTGGGATGGGCACATTTGAAAGGCTTCCAAGTCATCGCCATCTCACCGCCATTACCAACTTTTTTTACCTTACAACGTATCCATCCAGTACGGAGAGGGTTTCACTACAGTGTCTCCAAATTGTGGAACTATGAGTAGGGCTAATCAACTCCCATCCCCCTTGAAGGTGCACACAAGGCAGATTTCTTGAGACGACTCAGAGGGCCATAATAGAGGGTTTGAAGCGTAATTAGCCAGTGGTTATCGCAGCAATAGATGGTTCCATCGAAAGCGGGGTGATGAAGAGATTTACTCATCAAACTCTCTCAGACAAAAACAAATGAGGTATCAGGAATTCATTTGGTGCGGAAAAGCATGCAACTAATTATCCATCTCCCTTGCATTCCACTTTCGCACTCGCTTTCTGCTTTGTTGAACCAACTTTAGTCATCCGGACTAAATCCAGCTATAAGAAAACGGGCAGAATTCAATCTTAGCTGCTCATTTCTTGGTGGCTATTCAAGTGGATATCTTATGCATCAAATCAAATAGGTAAGGTAAGTTACAGCTGAAAGAATAGAATTTCATTGTGAACTAAGAGAATACGAATGGTCCTTCAAAAGTGATGCTTTGCGACAATCGGTCTCACCAAATCCGGTCTCAAGATAGATTGAATAAATGTAGACCGTACTTGGTCTGGCAAAAGCTTCAATTTTAGTTGAAATTATCAAAGTGATTAATGACAAACGACTCTGCACTGGAGAGACATTGCCCTCCAAGACACATCTCGGTTAGGCAGTGATTCCAGGAAGAAGAACATGGATAGCATGTAGCATGTCGCCCTACAGACTGAATTCATCTTACGTAGTATAGTCATGAATCTTATGAATGTGAGGTGAGGTGTTTTTCATTGGAAATTAGTGTTTAACCGACTTTTTGAAAGGACAGTGGTACGGGAATGTCTTTTACCTTGGTGACAGCGTAGTCTTAGTGCCTTCCCCTAACGGTCGTATCGAAAAGTGAGTAAAAGAAACTTTCAGTATTCTGTTATGAATCTCCACAGTTTATTCGATGTTCACTCCAATGCGTTCGTACTGAGTGTCTAACTACGGAGAGTGAAGTAGGTAAATGAAATTTTCGAGTAACACCCTAACCCACGGGTAAGATGTGCAGGAGGATGGAGTTCCATTCCCCAAGTAGATTGCTCAAACCAGTGGGTTGAGGTATTACTAATAGCCAGAGACAGTGGTGTTTCTTTTAGGGAGGTCGAAACGAAATGAGCGTTAAGCCGTCCAAAGATTTCAGTCTGAGATTGATGTCTGACCGGAGTTGTCGAGACTGCTCCTCCCCCTCACAAAGAAGGTAGCAGTTTTTTTAACCATGATTCGAGATCATGTTTAGCCCCCCTCTTCTCTCCTCCTCCCTCCAGTCCTTTGTGCATTGAGGGTTAGTGAGACACAGAAAGGTGTGTAAATTTGGGGGGGGGGAATGGAACCTCATTTTTCTCCACTGGAGGTCAGATGGTATTCTGGGAAGGGAAGTAAATTTCCTGACTACTTTAGTGTGAAAATTTAAATACAGGAGATCCAACTAGGAACTCACCTCAGTGAATGCACCACTTTAAGCTGAGCCCTCTGTAAACAGCATTGCAAATGAGTTGGTCCCTCGTCAAGCAACTAGTACCAAGTATTGGGACTGATTAAATATTGATTCAAGGCGAAGGGTGAAATCTGCAAATGAATGGCTGAACAGAAGGCAATATGAAACCCCTTCGGCTTCCTCATGTCCAGCGAATCATAGTCACATTGTTTATGCAAATCCTTTATTTTGTTTATTGACCACCTGGAATTTCAGACACTGAAAAAGAGCTGACGTTCACGTGGTTGAGAGATGCAGGAAAACTTTTTGTCATTGTGTTTTGTGGACAGCGAGCCTTTCAACACTGTGAACAAAGTGTCAGGACCTGCCTGACAGGGGGTAAAGTGTTAGACTTACTTCGTGAACCCTTCATACAAAGTGAGACTGTTTTGTGCTTCTCCTGCCAGACACTCAATTCTGTGCACAAAGATGTCCACTTTAGTGCATCTACTTGTTTGTGACAACTGGAACTGCAGATTTCTTGTGCTATGGAGTTTTGATTCACCTAGTCTCAGTTTCTGGGATGAAAATCTAATTATTTATTGCCTAAATTAAATGTTTGGCATCCAAATGAAGACCATGAGCTACGGAGTCATTGCCTTCTACTACTTTGAAATTGTAAATAAAATTGCTGTTCTACTTTGATTTGAATATGAAATTATCGGAAAGAAACTTAAATGTTTTTAGCAATTGGTATTTAGCTCCCTTTCAAGAAGTGATCCAAAGGTGAGAATTTTGAGAGTTAAATGTTCCTATCTTACTTTTCCAATAGACCACCCCACAATCTATACTTACGCATTATTAACTTCTTGGAATCGAGATGAGCGGATGATTTGAAATGCGATGTCCATTTTGCTTATAAAAAAGATGGTCAAAAGGTGGCTGAAAAAACAAATGGGGTTATGCCCACCTCAGGTTATGTGAGGTACAATGCCATCAGCGGCGTGCAGCTGGATAAGCACCTTCATTGAGATGCCGCAAGCATGACGCATGCATCAAATCGACATGGCAGCATAGAGCCAATAACAACGGACACAAACGTCCACTAAGTGAACTGCACACCGCGTTTGAACACGAATTTGATGGTGGGTGTGGGCGGACGCATGAGTGGCAGCTACTCACTGTAGCGGCCACGTGACTTCCCCTCACTCAGACACTGCATGCAATGGTTATGTCCCGATGATCAATTAATTTTCAAATTCAAAACAGCTCGCTTTGTTCGCCGTGACTACGTTGTCTGGACACATTTAAAGAACTGGTAATGCTTTGTGATGTGTAGCGTATTTCATCGGCTCATAGCCTAGAAAAGTAGTTCGAGCAATTTAAGTCTAATGACAAAAACCCACTCAATTTGAAGTTCTCAATTATAGCTTGTGAAGAATTCCTCCTATCAAACATAAGGATTAGTTTCAAGGTATTTCAGGGATATATTTCTAATTTCACAGAGTTGATTTGTTTAATCGCACCACCAATTTTGTCAGATCTATAGAAGCGCTTAAACACTACAAATTTGAAGGCGATTGATGTTTAAATTGACATATCGTTTTAGGTTGGTTAAATTTATTTAAAACTAAAATGAGCTTATAGAAAAGGGCTTATTTATGCGCACAAAAAGGCAACGTTCGAAGTGCTCAGCATTTGGCAAGGAAACTTGGAGAAGCGCTTCTGAAGCAGCCACTCTATTAAGATGGAATCCTCTTTGACTAGACCTTGAAATAAAGTAATCATTAAGGGGAAGGGAACCGCTCATTGCATGATATGCATATGATTATAATCTGTCGTCTAGCCCTGATTTCCTTCGTTAACTCGTGAAAATCCTCTGTAGTCGTTTAATACGCGAATGTTTTCACCTGTTTGTAGTGTTCTCTTTAATGATTTATGCTTTCAACACTATTCAATTGCGTCCTTTTACACACTCACTGCTCCAGTCCGAGAAGGTGTGACTTTAAAAAATACGAATTTCCATGTACTCAGTAATGGCACATTTATTTCATTGTTTTGAAGCCCTAGTCGCTTATCAAAAGTAGAGGTGGTCAAAGTTTACTGACAAACAAAAATAAACTACAATGACCCAAAGCTTTGTCCCAAAGAGGAACTTCAAATGACTGGCAGTGGAACCATGACAGTGTACCGTCTGACAAGGCTTAACTAGCCATTGGATCGACTTCCTTTTGCGCCAGGATTTGGCTAACTGCTCCAATCACAGCATTATACTTCCACTTAAAGTGAAGGGAGAAACATGCATTTTATCCTTGCTACACACTTTTTGATTCCTATTGAAAGGATAGGTGCGTGCTCAACACAATAACATTCAAAAACTCCCTCAAATACCAAATTTTCTTACCTTTTATAGCATATAAAATGAGGCATATTTGAAGTACAATGAACGACCTGTATGTTGTGAGAGTGGGCAAACCGGTGGCGCAAAGATTTGGGTCGGACACTCTATGTGCAGTGAATTTACGATCTGTGTACCAATACCTCCAACCTCCCTCCCTTGTCCCCTTCCTCAATCCACCGTTTTTAATTAGTGTTCTCCTAGAGGTCAAGACGGGCTAACGACTCGGTAGTCTCCACATTTTTTACGGTTGGATCGCAAATCAGCCCCTCGTCTTGACCCTGAGCATCTTAGTTGCTATGACGTGTTTTAATCACAAAGGTTACGCTTGAGTCTTACGCAGTCGTTTCGTTTTTTGGTTAAGCAAGTGAGCTGCTTCGTGGTATGATATAGTGCGTTATAACCATAGTCAAAATGAAATAAAACACGAAAAAAGGGGCCTTAGATATCTCACCAACTAAAGTGGTTTCTAATCTCACGCAGGGGAGATTCACATAAATTTCCACCAGACGATTTTAATAAGTTGGAATTTGGGGACCGCAAAGCTATACCAACTTGTACTAGAGGTCTCAAAGGTGGAAACTATGGAAAGTAAAGTATACCTACATCATGGACTCGTTTTCCTCCAATCTCATCTCACTTCACCTCCAATTGACGCAGTTATGTCTAAGCCCATTCACGTCCTCTTTGTAGTAGTGACAACAAACTCACAAGAGAATGAGTTATAGAGAATATCTTTACACGCATCACGAGGACTAGGAGGTAGGACTTTGAAACCCCTTCAACTCTTTTTGGCGTGTTTACACACGCTCTGTGTGGCAGCCGATCGGATCGTATTTCCGGCAGCCACCACCACCACCACCACTACTACCGGCACCTCCAAACGCCACCTCAACAGCTGTCACGTGTAGCCACTACTTCGAGGGCGCAGGTGTCACATGACTACTACTAGCACAGCCCATCAGCTATTGCCGGTTATCTACTGTGCCATAGCATCAACAGACGATCTTTAGCATTGTATGCACGGCGGAGGTGGAGGGATGAAATACAAAGGAGGTGGAGGGGATGGACTCGCTTTGCAGGTCCGTGCGGGCTTCTACGGTACTCTAGGGGGGGGGGGGCAGGGGGGCAGGGGGGCAGGGGGGCAGGGGGGCAGGGGGAGGGCTAGAATATATTTTGTTCTAGCCTTCGACTGTAGTTTTTGTACTCTTTGTGATACATTTTGATGTACTTTTCGCACACCTTATTTGTGTCTCTCAAGGCTCCGCTTTTTAAAGAAACGCTCGTACTTGATTCCTGCCTTCGTTCAGGTAAATGCTAGCCAACTTGCAGCGCTGTATCAGATGGATCAAAAGGCTGTCGAGACAAGGCTCCAGAAACCTGGGCAATGAAATGGTTTAAAACGAGGATCCACACAAAAGATATTTTTCAAAATGTTGAGAAAAGGTGGAATTTTGGTAATGTGATGACCTACTAGTCGGCCATTTCCTAGGCAAATGTGATGTAGCCAAACCATTACCAACCAACTCAGATTATAGAAGTGAAAAGGGACCCAAGATGAGGCAGTCTCGAAACAATGAAGACTGCGATTAGTTCGGCCGTAGCCAAGGTACTTTAGGTTTTACATCCAGGCTGCCGATTAGGGCCTTTTACACTAGTCCTGATGTTCACGTCACCGGCTTCCGGAGCGCACACTCCAAATCCGCAGAATGCATTTTAAAAGTTCATGCATTCTGTTAAAGCCGCGTTGACACTCACCATGATCAGGTTTGCAAATTGGCTTTTACTGAATGAACCCTTCATTTCTTCCATGAGCGTATTGTTATTTTTAAACAAGCAGATGGAAATTAGGCCATTATTTTGTTAGAGAAGGATTCATTTACATTTGTTGTCGACGGTGCAATGGCAAGCCCGAAGAGATTTCATTTAGTTTTGATTTTGAACGCACCTTGCGAAACCTTTTCTGGCAGCACAGTGAGGGTGACTTTGAAATCTTGCCCTAGTGGACACGGGGAGCAGTGAATTGGACGACAACGGTCTGGAGTGGTGATGGTTCACCTCAATACCGCCTGCACTATCGCAGCATTCCGACAGGGAGCCTGGTAAAGCCATTGTTTCCACCAGCAAGCTATATCCCCATCAATTTTGATTATTTCTGCTCTTCAACACAAACCGAACTATAGTGAAAACAGGCAGAGGTTCAGAAGAAAAGTTGAACTGTTTGACAAGTAAACTCCACTCACTTGATCAGTGGCATAAAAATTAGCCAATGCTTAGTGCAATGTGATAACGGCTTGAAAATCATGAATATAAAGAGCGATTGACATGGAATTTCCTTATTCGAACCAGTGGATGTGATTCCGAAGGATACGATCCTTGCATTACATTTAACTGCTTGTATTGGATTACCGAGTCGGATTACATTGCTTGTCCAGCTTGATTTAGGTGGAAATGCCGTCATCTGAGAAGATGTTTCCAAAACGTAATGCTGGGGATTTTATTTAAACAAAAACGAGTTCAAACTATTCAAAACGTTTTGCGATCTTTTTTCCCCCAACGGATGGGATTACAAGCCCTTCTTTCGCACCCATTGGGACTGAGACCACAGGAGTATTGCGTGTCTTCAAACAGCAAATCTAACTGCCGAAAAGCATCTTTTTAGGGCTTTACTTCAAGAGAGCTGGGGGAATAAAATTTTTATTACTACTTATGTTGTAAAGTAGACAAGTTAATAATAATTGGTCCAAACCATTCCGGTAGGTAAGTTCGTGAAGGTGATTCATGATTTACCACTTTCATATGCTTTAGATTTGTATTCAAGTCAGGATTTGAATCGTTTTAACTTAAAAAAGCCTTTAGGAGAGCTTCGAAGGGCTACACAATCTTTTATGTGTCGTAGTAATAACTAAATTAACGGACGTATCACCAGGTATATGATAAACATCTATTAACAAAGCATTAGTACTAACTGGGGGTGACTTTCCACTTTGTTGAGCTACAAAGTCCCTTGAGTGTGCCCAACGGCGTGGCATTTAGGTCATGTTGGTAGTTTTCAAGTCATTCTGTAATTTAATGTGATGTGTTCCCGATAACACTATGGCTTACTGCAACTTTGAGACGCTGTACACATTTCGACAAAAAATAATGCTTCAGAAAAATTGCATTAGACAGTGCAATAACTCACGTGCCGTCCAAACCATTGAAGTAGTTGTTTTGTTTGACTATTGGAGAAAAATGGACTCTTAGCAATGAATGGTCCAAATAATTTAGTGACCAAAGACCGATTATCCGTCACAGTTTTATTTTATGCACAAAATGACTTACATCTGAATTGAATAGAAACGTAAGATCTGTAGCGCCGAGTCAAAAAATTTGCGCAGACATTAAAAAAGGAATTTTAAGTAATATGCAATCTTGCGTTATAGCTTTAGCTACCCATGCGGACAATTTTTAGTAAGAGATTCCAAAAAAGAACTTTAATGAACTTTTTTGTTTTAATCGAGCAGGGTCATTTTTTAAAAGCAGCGGTGGTATGCCTCTACAAGCCCTACCAATGAATGGCTTAAATCCTCTAGTTTCATACCGCCGCCTTAACGGTCTCTAGTTGCACGCGTAATTTTAACCGTGTATCGGCGATTGCCAATGGGAAAGGTATACTGTGAGGTTTGCAAAAAGCGATGCAAAGGGAATGTTTTGAAGGCCAACGATAAATATTTTCACAAAGATTGCTTCAAATGTTCAGGTAATCTAGTTTTCAACACATTTTTTTTGTTTAGAATGTAAATGCAGCCTCAAAGCCGGAGGGTTCTTCATGAAAAATGACAAATATTTTTGTCAGGAAGATTATCAGAAGTTGTTAGCTCCAAAATGCAAAGTGTGCGGTGAAGCTCTTAGTGGCGATATTGTATCTGCACTTTCGTATTCATTCCACAAAGGATGCTTCATTTGCAGTCAGTGCAAGTAAATCATTGGTTTGCGACTATATATCCTTACTTGATTCCATACCTTTTTGTTTTCTATCCTAATTTTTCTTTAGCCACACTTTGTTTTATGGTTATTATGTTTTTTACAATCACTCCAATTCCTTTCATTTGTGGTTATCTAATCTGAAAATCAATTCATCTTCCAATTTTACAGACAGTAACTAAGGTAATTCGCCTTTGAGACGAAGCACTTTGTTGGATTGCATGCATTACTGTTTTTTATTGCAAAATGTAAATGCATCCAAAGTGTGCTTACTTGTACAATGAAATAGTACTATATTATACCTTTTGTTGAGCGTTTAGTCAACCTCTTCAAAAGATCACGACAAAATACCTAATTTTTTTCTGCGAATCAGACAAGGTTGGACTATGGCATTTGTTTCAGTTGTTCGTGGAAAGGCGAGCTGGCATACTCCAGAGTCTCTTAACATTGCGTCGTTATTTGGTTTTTACATTTTCTCCAAATGGCCAAATGAATTTCACCAAGAAACAACCTGTTTTTAGAGCCCACCCGTCTTCCCTAGTATTACCTTTAAATTATTGACTCGTCAACATTCTTCTTCATCGATAGCCTCCGTTTCCCTAACATTTTTTAAGATTTCGACACCAATAATGCTGGTGAATTTGTGGTTTTCGCGTAACTTGAAAGCGTGTCTTAAAGGATAATTGAGCCAAAAATCCGTAGTTTATAACCCACTGGTTTTTTTGGATTTAAGAGTGAAGTTTTATCTTGGAGATGCCTTTTTATCAGCTTCTCTTTTAAGGCCTCAACCTGGTTCTTGCAAACGTAATCCATATTTCTCTACCTCCTAGCTGTGCAAAAGTGGTTGTCAATTTCGTTGAACTCAATAAGCGTTTCCATTAGTAAAAACACTCATTTTACCATGAGTTTGTTTCTTATTCTAGTCTTTTAATTAGTTCTTTTGTGCAAAGCAATAATCTCGCTTTTGAGCCGTAATGCCATATTGTTAAAGGTACAAATACTCTTCCTTCATTCCGGTTACTCATTTAATGGACTTAAGTACATTCATGTGATCGGTAACACCTACTTCAAATAGCGCGTCTTCTGGAGCCAAAATATGCGTCGCTGTGGAAAAGGATCAATTCTCCTAGTACCTTCTTTTTATTACACTTTTAATGCTACCAACAATGAACACCGTTGCTCACTAAGGCAGAGCATTGCCTGGTCACCCTCTCTATCTCACGCCGGATTGCATTTCGGTTCTGCACATGCGGATCTACGCGGTCATGACTCATATTCATTGGATTTAGTGATTCACCAACTACGGTATTTACATCTGCATTTTAATGGGAAGTTGCACGCTCCTGTGACCTAGGCTGAGACGTTTTCCTTGTGGGGTCATCGGCAGGTCAAGTTCATCTGAAATTATGCTTCATTTGAACTGACAATTGCTGTGTGAATTAACAATTTTTCGGCATTTCTCTAAGAACAGAATCCACTGACAGTAGGATATTAATGCAGGGGACGAACTTTCATCGTGGTCTCAAAATAACCCATTATAAAATCCGTGCCTTTTTCCCCCATCTCTAACAAAAGTAGAAATTCCATGTAACTTTGAACGCGACACACCCAGGAGTGCTTCTGTACGAGAAAACCAGTTTTGTAGACCCATTGTTGTAAGAATATTTTGCAAACGCGAACACCATTCGTACTCTCCTGCGCATTACAGTCATACTGTTCTACTTCTGCTTAAGCAGAATCTTGTAGAAGTTTGAACACTACAGCGAGCTCAAGGCGTCTTTGAGAAATTAGCATCTTGTTTTGGGTAAACAACCAGCTTAAGGGCTTTTCCCGAGCGACTAATTATGATAAAAATAACCACACGCACACTGCGATGATTGCAACTCAGCCTCCATTTGACCGCTACCGAGTTGCCTGAAGAGTTGCGTGATCTTAGTCTTGTTCTTGCGATCGCCCCTCATGGGACTGTGTCACTCTTGCTGTCTGTTGTATTTGATGACGATTGAAAGGCCTCAGTTTAGCTCTAATTGTGTCAACCGATGAAAATAAATCAATCGACATCTAGCTTGTAGGTCTCTTTGCTCTCCTCCCATCTGGGATCCTGAAAATACTCTCAAAGGTGTTATTTTGTTAGTCTCTAAATCCTCCCTAAGAAATTTGTTTGCAACCTGGAAGTATAAACCCGCTTTCTCTGTAAAGTTAACAAGGCTAGCTGCAGCGTAGAAATAACAAAAGAACATATTTCCAGAATGAAGGTGCATCTCAGTTGCTACAGAATATACTATGTATCCGTGCTATTAATGGGTGAAGCAAAAGTGGCATTTCTTTGGGATGCGGTTTCGATTTATTTATTTCCGATCGCCGTGGACTTGGTTAAATAATAGCCGTAAAGAGATTATTTGTGGAGATCTTGAATGATGGACAGTTTGGCCAGAACCTCGTATTTTTGCTAACTTGATCTAGCGCTGGTAGCATCTCTAGAACCATCAGCGTTTTCAACAAATTCGATCTTTTTAACCTACTGCGGGGAAGGGGTACTCATATAAGTCCTGATATGCTTGAATAATTAACAGAGATGCTCAAACAGAAAAAACGGTGGCCATTGCTAATAGTTCAATGGGTTATTTGCCCAAAATAGACTCAAGCCTCGGATGATAGGAGTTTTCTCCTTTTTGCCAGGTTGTTTGTTTCTGAACCTTAAATTTTTCTGTCAGAACAGACGGGCTTTACTTCAACCATTTCGTCAAAACCCGGACCCGGGGTCGGTTGAAGCTCTCTTTGGATGTTCTGTGTGATAGGATTCTTATAGCCTCTTTTCAGAGACCGATATTAACAGTCTTTTGATCTCCTCCTTTGTTCTTTCCTATGGAGGCTAGACTGTTTAATCGCTAAACACGAAAGCTCGCTGAAAGTCTCTTGTGGATCTAATTCCCTTCTTTGGTGCGATTATAAACACATTTGTTGCTCGAATCCCAAGGAAAGGTAGACTATCCTAGACCGGGTATCTTCTTTTTCCTCTTAAGTCACGCTATTCATCTTTGTTGCGGCGGTGTAAACGTAGTAAATTTTGCGTTCCGGCTCTTAGCACTCTACAGAAACTGAGTTTTTTGACGATTCTACAACTTTGTAATCAGAGTTTGGGACGGTTGAAGTGTCCTGTTGATATGGAATGTAGCAGAAAATTCAGACTGCGGTTTGATTGAGTCTGTCATTTCGTCGTAGCTATTCTGAACCGTGATCTTAATGCCCATCTCCTCCTTTTGAATGGAAACTGAATTATTAACTCATTAAACATGTGCATATATTTCATTTTTAAGTTGGACGATTCTAGCGTTCTGAACTCTGGATCTTCGCGCACGAAAGGAGATGTAATCGTGAATGTTTTTACACTTCTCTCACTGCGATTGAGCCAAACTGAAATGCCCTTTGACCATGCGTTGTGTGGTAAACTTTTTTGATCCTTCCATTCCGACTTGAAGTGGTTTTGGATATGTTGGTAGGGTAACTTTAGCTTTTCTCCACCATCCCTTTCTAGGACGCCCTTCAACCCGGGGAACCGCGTGACAGTGTGGAAAGATGAGTTTTACTGCGTCTGCTGTTCCCAATCCCTAAGCAGCAGACAGGCTGCAGTGGCGGCATCAGGAGGCAAGGGTCTTATTTCACCCCTCTCTTTGAAGCAGAATCACGACAACACTCAGCAGACACAATCGCAGCAGCAATCGACACAGCAGCAACCTCGCCTCTCCTTCGCCGACTACCCCTCACCCGTCTCCTTCGTTGAGGACAGCATGGAGAGTAGGGTGACGCCTCCAGTGCAAAAGACCAGCGGCAGTATCCTCAAGTCCTCCCTCCGCCAATCCCGCACCATGCAGCCTGTCAGCACAACATCCAACAGTAAGACCACCCCTACCTCGCATTTCTACTCTATTCTAGCAGGCTATGCTTGGAAATGCTTAAGGCCTGGTGTCCATATCTTTCTTTCACGGTTTTGAAGGTTCCTATGTTCCCATGTGGCATAAAGTCAAGGAAAAAACGGTTCAGATACTTTATATTCAGTTCATTTCCTCATGGGAGACAATTTTTCAATGCATCATCAGGTCGCTAAACTATGTGAAAGTGTTTCCTATGGAATTAATTTGCATTAATGCAAGCAAAAGGCAACAATGTTTTTTATCCAAGCTTAAAAAATGGCCCTTCATCGCTCTGTGTTGTTTTCGGAGTAGTTCTACCGATATGCCTCGTTCAATTTATAAGTGTCATGTTTTTCCCTTCAGACGGTTTTCACGCTTTCGTAGCCGTTTTTCAAACGGACTGACAGTTTATTAACAGGAAGTCTTGAAGCTCTGGTATTTTGTCACGTCAAAGGCAAGACCCTAACTTTGTTTCCCTTAAGGCCCTTTTTTCAGTCAATTTTTTGCACTCCGCAGATGATAAGAAGTGAATTAGAGACAGATTTGTTTGGCTTATTAAAGAGCACCGTGTCCAGCAGCTATTGTTCCATTTCATTTTAAGTGTCCACCTGATTTGCCCGTGAATCAAGTTTACGTCAGCTGCTGTCACAAAAGTGGGGTTTCGCAATAGTGAGTCCTTCCTGTTGACGAAACTACCTATGACGCCGTCAAGAGGTATCAAGTGATCCCTTTCAATCACAAAATGACGATGCTTTCCATTTCAATCAGTTACTTGCCGCAGTTTGTGTGGTGTTGTTTGTTTCTGTTTTTTAAATGAGCATTTTAGGTCTAGTATAGTAATTAATGTTTCTTCCAATGGTGTCCCTTTTAATGGTGTTATTCATCTACTACTGGAGGAACTGCTCATTAAGGGCAACTTCTGTTCTGTTATCGGCTTAAATTTGTTTTTTTTCTTAAGCAGATCATCCTTCGTGACATAAAGTAGTTTTTCTCTTTTGGCTAAGGAATATTTCTCGTCGTAGTTCTCTTACCGGGTTGATTAATGGCACTCGGGCAGCAACTACTCATCACGAAATCATCTGTAAATGGAAGTCAACTTGTTACGCAATGAAGTTGTTAAACCGTCACTGTACACACGTAAGAACTGGGCACAAAATGCCAGTACCTAGCCTAATGTTTGCTTTGGTCTGACGAGGGAGAGGAAGTGGAATATTACCCAGACGTGGTGCAGACTCCAGCGATGATAAAGCCCTTCATGGTCCGGTCATCACTGTTACGATGATGACTCAATTCCCGTCTGGCGTCGCATCCACCCGTTATACTTGTGCTTGAATTTTTTTCAGCCTACTGGCGTTTCCTAACGCCGAAGCCAAAGCTCACCTAAGCCGGTGTTTTAGTTTAGATTTTGCAATTATCGTTCTTATTTGCATGGTTAAGAAGAAACCTCCAAAGTTAACAATAAATCCATTTACTGCCGTCGGTGTTTTGAGACTCGAGATTAGGTGGGCGGGAAGAGCAAAGTCGGCCAAAGCCATTTAGGCCTTCTGGAACATTAAACTTGCCTTCCTCAACTCCTCTCATTGCATCTATCTTAATTACATTAGGCTCTACCACCACTATGCTAGAGGCGAGGTCGGATTTTTTTCCCTCTAGAAAAGAAGAGGAGGTACATTAACCTTGTGAAATGAGAGTGCACAGACTCGCAGAGAGATTTCCTTTCCCTCTAGTGTAAGCGCCACCGCGATACAGTTGATCAGGTCATGGAAACCTCACTCTCCCTCGCCTTTATGCAAACATTTTGCGAACTGGGCCGAACGGAAGAAGTTTTTTTTTGGATGAACCATTGTTTGACGAGGGGGAGTCGTAGCAAGAGATCCCACAATTTTATTGGTTACTATTCTTGAGAACTAAACCTATTTCACCGCAGGAGGATTACTGGATACGTGCTTATACTAACTTATGTAGCAGCTTAACATTTGAATTTTATGTCTACTCATTAAATCTATATTGACGAAGAGTAGCAGGAAAGAAAGTTTTAAAATGCTGGAATGTATAATGTTACTATTATTCTTTTATCTGAAATCCCTTGTACTATTATTCCAAATAATACGTTCACCTCATGGCTGCCAATTTGAGATGACATGTCATTTTAGTAAATTATCAACAGCAAAGAGGTGTCTTGGTCTTAGGGTAAGCGTGTCTGGGTTGTGGCGTTCGAGTTTCTCCCAAGACTTTGATGCTACGAGTATCAAACCGTGTTTTCAGAATTTCAGCGATACCAAAAATTGCCTTGATTTACTTTGACCTTGCGGATAGAGTATCGAATGGGCGGTATATTTCATACTTCGTTAATTCTATGCTTTCTTTTGCCGCTTCCTCCCTTTTTCTCCTCTAACCGCCTCTACCGCGGTTCTCAAATTCGAGGGCTAATGAATGCCAAACGTCTCATTACACCCACCTCCTCACTCACCCGCTCCTACACTCGAAAGTTTTTTTTTTTCATCTCAAACCCAATTAATTCATTGAAGCATGTGAACCATTCAATCACAGATGCCTCCTTTGCGCGTTCCTTCTGCTCTTGTTTCTGTCTCGTTTTGCTTTTCCATCCCCCTTCGCAGCGTACGTGCTTTATCTTCCCACATTCTCGCCCATTTGAGGCCTTAACTTAACTGGGTTAGTGGTTAGTTGACTTGGCAAGGGCACTTCTAAGCTTAGTACAGCCAATCCCTTTATTGCTCTGCGCTTTGATCTTCTTCTATCCACCTGTCATTTCACCTTCAGTTGTTTAAAACGTCCACAAAACGCCTCCATCGTAATTCTAACTTTGTGTTGAGTTGCTTGTCAATAGTGCCTACCCAAAACACCCAAGGACACCAGCCATTTAATGTCCACAATTACTTGCCTTTTTTAAAGCAAGGAAAAGTGAGGTGTGGTTTGTTCCAACAAAAAGTGGGCTAGTATTTACCGTCTACATTATGCTGCTGCTCTGTGGACATGGACTTTATTATTTTAATAAAATACCGAGGGGTCAGTTAAGGCTGTCCTAAAGCCCAGTCCTTTCTGGAAAACATGAACTGCATGAACTTATACGGCTCCAATGTTCGTTCCAATCAAGCCGCTGCCAAGTCGAGACTAGCTGGGGTAGCTATTTGTTATTGGCCTTGCCAACAGGGTCTAGCCTCTGTAAGAGGCTGTTTCGGTTGTTCGTAAACTTCTTCGGTGGTCGGTTAATAAACAAGCACAAGATGCTGGGTCATTCTAGGGCCAACAACGCTTTTTCTTCCATCTTCAAGCAGCTTCTTCAAAAGGAGTACTCGTAGAACCACCGTTTACTTTTTTTGACATTGACCCAGTTCTTTAGTAGATAGGATGGGTCTGTGGTCCTCACCTCCAATGTCTCATGGCAATCACTGATAGGTTTTCTTTATTGGTAGATGTCACTTTTGTGCATCCAAGTAGCTCGTACTTCTGCGATTAGAGGTGAGTGGCTTTTTCGAACTTCTTGGCACCGTACACCCCCCTCCCCTCCCCAATCTTGTTCCTAGTTTAGTGCAATGTAAATGCGAAACCAAATTTCCCCATTACTACGGAAGAGTAACAACCTTAGCCACCCTCGTATATGCAGCCTAGATAAAGCCATTTTTTAATTTCTTTTGCCCAAATCCGTTCGCCTTTAAAGCTGATTTTAAGAGTCAAATCGAAATAGTACACAATTAATTCTGGTGGTATGTGGATGTATTCAACTTATTCGGACACAAATGTACTATCGCGGAATCTTCAGCTAAAGTCTAAATTCTGGAATTCACATTGAATTGCTCTTCTCAAATCGGAAACGTGTATTTTGTAAACGACACTTTCTATAGCAGCTTACTATGAGAACTACCAACTTATGATCAATCTGTACTGTCTCTGAACGAGGCGCGCGTCACTTCATCAAACAAAAGTAGATGCCATTGAAGGTGTGAAGTTGTTTTATGGCGGCTTTGCTTCCGAAACCAGTGGCATTCTCGAGCACAGCTGTCTCACCCTCTGACGTAATCACTGCCATACGCCTTTGAATGCATCGACTCCGTGCACGTGTGCAGGGCGGCAAGTTTGCTGCGGAATTCCGACAGGGTCCCTAGCACGCCAACACAGGTCCGTGACTAAGTGGTCGTCACTTTGTTTACATCGCGATTTGATCGCATTACTTGCACACCGTACACGTACCCACCTTTGTGACCATTGACGTCTGTCACTCGAAATCACGGCTCGCGCATGCAGAAGACGTCTTTTAAGCGTCCTACATGGAAACTTTTGTCCATGTTTAGGTGGCCAACACCTCTGTTTGCCGAAACGAGGGATTTCAGTAAAACACTGGAATTTATTTTAGGTGTGAATGGGTGGTAGGTTGGACCAGCTCAGTGTTGTCACAGTACAATTTGAACCAATAAGATTGCCATTAATCCGAGTTGAAGAAGATTGGGAAGTGTACAGCATAATAACATTTTCAAGCCAGGAAATAGCAATCATGAAATGGCCTTCTTATTACTGACTTAGAGAGCTAAGTCATTGGGCTAAATCGACGCGATCACTTTTCAGAGATTACATTACGCTACTGAATACTTATGACTTTTTTCCGGAAGTAACAGGTGTGTTGTTAAAACCCTAAGAAGACCACTTTATACACGCTTGTTACACTTGCAGGTGATTGCACCATTTGCTTTGTTTTATTGTAGGTGGAAACTCTGACCTTGGTACTGCCGTTCGGTTGGTATGTTTTGCTTTTGCCTTCATTTATTTCATTTGCGTTCTTTTCTTTTATAATCTGCCTTTGAACGAGTTTTCCCAAATCTCGCACAACAGTCCTGGCATCCTCAGATATCGCACAACGAGTCTTGACACGCCTTTTATACGCAATGATTTACAAGGTGAATTAAGATAAAGTGGACACAGTTATCAAGGTGCATCGCGCAGAGCCTCGGGCACCTTGGGAAGTGGATTTTCCAAATTTCAATTGACAAAACGGAAAGTCTCACGACTACGGAGAGTCCTGTTCATGGAGGATATTACTGGACTCAAAAAAAGTAATGGAAAGAACCCATTTCTGCAGTATATCTTTGTCCGGTGTACAAGCAACAATGAACGTTATTCTTACTGAAGCAAATAGTATAGCATACAAGGAATCCGTGGTTTATAACAATCGAAGCAGAAGGTGCTTCAAGAAATAGAGTTTCTTCCTGTCTACACCGTTTGCTTTACCTAGCCTGGTCTGTTGCCTTTATTAGAGATGTGCGAAATTTCTGGAAAGCCGGAGTCTTACACAAGACTGAAAGAAATCCGCTTACTATTGCTATGCCATCACAACAGCCATTGTAAATGCTGGTGATGAGGTGCCTTATCAAGGCAAATCAGGCAGCGTTTATGTGCATACTTAGTTTTGCAGTTGGCCGCATTGCTTTCGGTACCATTGGCAGCCTACTCGACCTCCATTTTGTGGGTTACCCTCAAGGCAATTAAATTTTATGGCATCTCTTTCGTGAATGCTCTCGGCCTCTATCACTATGATTCTCTTCCACCCTTGAACTTTGCTCCTATTTCATTACCTTGAGAGTTCTATTTAGAAGTTGGGGCAGTGAACAATAGGGCTTATTTCTAGTATTGGGGAACGGGATAGAGATATGGAGCCTAACTTATATTTTACATGACTTCAAGGATTTTGTAAGACTACTGCTGTTTTTGAATAAGGATGCCGGTTTTACCGAAATGCTGTGTTTCGCTGATCGTGTGAGTGCGAAAGAACTTGCAACCGAAAATGGACAATGCTATACCAACGTGGAATAACCGATGATGCTCAGTTTCAATTTCCCTGCCTCTGAATTACTTTTAGATTAGCCGGGGAGGATTGTTTCTTTTTTTGTGCCAGTACTTGTGAGTTGTGCTTTAACTCTGGATGCCTATAGTACTCTCTCTTGGACTCTGCGCTCCTCTCGGTGGAGGTACCTTGAATGCTTTCACGCGCTTACCGCCGTAATTAATTTAAACGGCTACTGTTTATGATGCAACAGAGTTGACTTTTCTCTCGAAATCGGTGATTTCACTTTATGTACCCCGATAGCGAGTGTGTCGGTCTGGGAGGCAACGTGAGTCAAAGAGTCGCTGCCCTGGGACCTGAATGTTTCTTCAAAAAACTTATGTTTTGAAGGTCACATCATTGCCATGCCGCTTGATTTTTCATTGTCGTCGTACGTCCACAACAGCGCCCTATTAAATGCAAATTACCACTTATTACTTTGCATTTATATGTATGCGCTTTCCCACTTTGCCACTGTCCTCTGTAGAGTATGAATTCTACCCATTGGGTAGTAAGCTAACATTTAGTGTATTTTTGCTGGAAGAAAAGTGGAGAGGGATTTATGGTCATTTTTTTATCAGGGCAAAGCGCAGTGCACCTGTTTACCCGAGGCAAAACTGAGGTGCACAGTCCCCACTTCCCCGATAAAAGCGGACGAGGGAAGTTCTCACCAAACAAACGTTTAATTATTTATTTATTCCCACAATTTGTAATGGTTTGATTATCCTTTCCATCGTGAGATTTTGAAGTGGGCCTCTATCCATTGCCATAGTTAATGGTACGAAATATTTTATGCTTAAAAGTGTCTTCCCTTTTAAAAGTCAAACTATTCTACAAAACTGGAGAAACGTGGAAGCTGTTTTGTCGTTTTGAGAAAGGAAGGGTTTAACGAATGTTACTAATGCATTATTCGTTTCGGTAAGTTGTCTGTCTAGTCGTTACAGGAGAGGTATTACCAAATTCACACCCACATCTACATACTTGTAAGGACAAGCGGTTTAACTCATTGCTCTCTCTGTGTTTTCACTTGCACACTCACCAAATCGTGTGTGAGTGGGTATGATTTCGCATATCCGTTGCAAAGAAACGCGTTTATACACGGTTTATACCCTTAAGTTGAAGTTTTCAGAGCTCTGCTCAATGTTGTGGTCAATTGGAAAGACTTCCAACAATGGCAATGGCCTAAACCGTTTAAGGAGCTTGGTTATGCTGTGTGTGGATTGCTGGGAAGTCAAGCCTCAAGCGGATAGCATTATCGCTGCTCTGTTAGGTGTTAAGTGCTCTCTTAATGGCTCGTGATGCTGAGCGGACACGTAGTCTGCAGGCCAATGTGATGAAGGTATTTATAGGCCCCTGAGTCGTATAATTCATTCAGGTGTATCTTAGGCGCTGCTATCCCTGGATAAGTCCGTTATGCTTCTGCTTTGAATGCTCGCAAAGAAAGCATGGCTCCCCTTTTTTTCAGTGTTTTCGAGTTGTTTCTAAGGGCGAGTCTTAAAGTGGCAGGAAAAAGTGAATGCTTCTTCGGCAACAAAGCCGTTTTTCATTTGTTTTGATGCTCAAAACGTGAAGGGCTGTTGAGAGAACGGTTTTTTGTATGAGCTACTGTCTATCAATCAGGGTTTACTAGATTGCAATAAAACGAGTCTACAAAATATGCATTGGCTTATCAATTTGGGGCATTCATTAATGACCAGACGATTTTTTAGTGTCCTTCCACTCACAGAGTCTGCCTCTTGTCCATGTAAAGTTGTAAATGGTAGCATTTAAGGAGCAGTCTTAGAGGCCTATTTGGTGTATTTACTTTGCCGGAATGGGTACCGTTCACACTCAGTTGAATTTTACTTATTCTCTACTTCGTACACTCCTGCTGGAATAGCATCTGTTTTCCTTCCTTGCTAAAATAAAAATGACTCGCTAATACAATGCGTTATGCAAAATACCTGCCTTCTTGTTTCCTCGTGGCATGTGACTGCGATGCCACGCCGTCTTCTGGGCTGGTGATTTATTGCTGTGTTATTTACAGGTCCTCCTGCTTTATTAAAGTAATTTTATGCAAAAGCCACTGGCCACATCTTTGTTTCACACAAAAATGCCTCCCTAGAAGCAGAGCTGCTACGATGCTTGGCAAAAATACCTTGCCTGCAGGTCAATTCAAGGTCAGCTGGTGTCCCTCAAAAGACGTTCTTTGGATACCCCGAGTTGGGATAAAGCACGACTTCTATCGTTATAAGATAAAAAAATTGTCAACCAATTGAAGAAACAGTAGGAAATTTTTTTGGCCTGGTGTTGGGAGGAGGAGTGGTTGTAATATTTTTGAAGACCTAAACCACTCATTATCGCCATTGTTACATCTTTCTAAGAAGAAATTCGGCTTCTACTGGGATCTTATTAATCAAACAAATCAGCACTGTTGTTCAAAATGGAGTTGTAGGTTGCACATTGCTTTTAGCACACTCACTTGAAACGGAACCTTGGGTGCATAATTGCCTTAGTTGATGAATCAGCTGAATAGGTTAGCATAAGTATTCCTAATCCATTCCAAGTCAGGATGAGTTAAGATGCCAGACCATTATGATCCGCTCGGGGCAATAATGCAGCCTGACCGGTATAGTCCTTTTCACCTTTTCAATTAGTATGCAAATGACAAACTCGCATTTATTTTTTGGTGGAGAAAAAAGATTAGGGAGATTCACTCATTTAAACTTCACTCACAAACTTATGCTTTAACCTCTGCTCCTACGTTGACATGACAATTAGTAGTAATAGACGTTTGCTTCTCCCATTATTGAAGCTCTTCCTGAATGTATTTCCCTTTGTTATCATCAGTTGATTAAGTGTATCATTCTCAGTATCTTTGACTCGCATAAACACCTTTGCGGCTTCTGAGGAGCCACCAAATACATGATCCTCCAAGCTTCGAGTTAGAGTTCTTTGACAGCTTACTATCCTTAAAATGCCATTTCAAAATATCTCAGCATGATCCCTCCCTCGCATTACAAATCTGACGTGCTCTGTATTAGTTTATGCTAATCAGCTTTACCAAACTGTACCCTAATGTAGGCTAGTTGAATTTAAAACAATAAAATAGACGTGAGATGACCGGTATGGTCGAGCAGGGTGCTGGTTTCATACTAGGGCAAAACATTATCGACCTATCCTTGTAATATGTTTTGGCAGCAGGAGAAAGGGTTTGAAAAATCTTCTCGAGAGTAGCAGATAACGCCCACACAAGCACATTTTAGCAAACATGCGCCACTTTCAGATGGCAACCATGCTCTTATGCCGTTCCTTCTCACCGAAAGCGCTTGCATCATGAATTGCGCAGTTCTCCTGGTAGCATCGGTAGCCATCAAGTGGCGCAGTTCAACTCCAGCTGACAGTCACGTTGCATCGGCCTCACTTCAGTAAGGGCGTATTTGCAGTCGGTCAAAAATAACGCTAGGTAAACCGGTGTCCGATTCTACTTCTGTCCATGAGTTAATTACAGACTGGGCAGCAATGCCGGTCCAGGGCATCCAACGCATGCATTTCGTCTGCGCCGCCATAGCTTCTCCATGCACGCTTCCCCACCTGCCTTCTCAGTTGTCTGGTGGAAACGATTCTATAGCGCAAAATGCAAATATGTGTCTCTTCACAACTTAAAGACTTCCTCTCAGTATTGTTTTTTTTCAACTATTCGGCTAACGACAGTGAAACAATTGCCTTAATCTCTACCCCAAAACCGGTCACATTCCTCCTCCATTCCTGCTTTTTTGGCAGCTGTAACACTCGAGGGGTTGCCAGCTTTCCACTGATCACACTTTTCATAAATGCCACGCAATCGCCCATTTTTGGCGGGCTAAACCATACTCGTCCTCTCCTCGGGTGATAGCAGTGACCCCTTTCCTCTTGTCCTCCTCTTCCCACTGCTTAGTCATTGAATCCCCCTAGGGCAACAGGAGTAACAGAAGCAGAAGTAGCAACAACACATCATCCAGTGTGACTCATCCTGCCGAACCATGGTCAGCAGTAGTGATGGCACATGTCAGAAGTGATGCTGCTTATCTCTCTCAGGGTTAATACACCTCCTGCGATGTTCACTCTTTGGCATGTAGGAGAAGATAGGAATTTTTCCCCTAAAGCTACTTAATCATTTAATAGTAAATCTTGGTATAAAATAGTTGTCATTTTGTCCTGCTTTTTGGAACAATGCTCCAGAGTTCCATCCTTTTCGGAACCTAAGGTTTTCCTATTTCAGGCCATTTTTTTTATCCATACCATTGGTCGCGTTTGTAACTATTATAATTCGTAGAACATCCCAGGAAAATAACTGTGCGGCATTTCCGGTGATACGCGTTAAGGGGATTATATTGTAAACAATGATTGGCGCAGTCTGATACCTTTAGTCTATCTCATCTGTCTCTTGAATGCGTCTACCTGCCCTATGCGTGACGTTTTAATAATACAGCACACCATTCATTAATTCCCTTTGGACAGGGACGCACAAGTTCGGCGCCGCGTTTTTTGGATGTAAAATTCGCTCATATTTTGACTAACAAAGCTTGTCTGTTAACAAAATTATCCAGGTTCTATGTATGGTAAAGAAAAGGAGAGATTTTACAGGAATGAGAGTTATTTTCGCGTGACTCTTCTATCGTACGTTCCCATATCATTGGTCTCTCATTTCGTTTTGTGATGTGGGACGAAGTTTCAGATCCTGTGCTGTTCCTAGAGGGATATGCCCTGTCCTTGAAGGTGTAAGGAGCATGAGTCTCCAAATAGCCTTGCTATCTCGGTGGAGAAGATTTCAGCATACCTTTAAACCAAATTATGATTATTTTCCATCATAAAAGTAATCATTTTTCAAACCTCGGTATGCTGTGGGCAAACTACGGGTGACTCCGCACCCATATTCCCATTTTTAGGTCTCCACATGTGATTTTTTTGTTGAAGTAGAAAGATGACCTTTAGCGTTCTCTCCATCCCCCATATACTCCGTGTTTATTCCCATCGTGACTGTTAGTGCTCCAATGTCAACATCGTTATAGTCGAAAAAATTTAGTCACTCTTTTCTGTTTTCCTGCACGAGATTGGGAATTCCAAACAGCGCCAGTGATCGCATTACTCCGGTAATAATTCATTTTCCTATCCCAACAACGGTAGTCATGGTAGGTGGCAGTGACGATAGCTATGCCTCTCCAACACAGGGTTTTGTTGACTGGATGACGCAATGGGTTGCCTACACAACGGCGGTTATTATTTTCAGCAACACTCTGGCCTACTGCTGTCTTGATTCTTGATTGCTAAGCAAGACTGATGGAGGTGCCGAAGGAGTGTCTGCTCAGTTGATTATTTGCATTGGTTCTTTGATGGAAGAAGGTACTGCTACTATTGTTTCTGCTGGCATGTCTCCATTGAGCGTACTGTCTGTTGGAGATTATGTTGACATTTGTCGTCTTCTATGCTGTGTAACTAATTAATGGATTCCCGTGGCCAGGCATATTTTTTTTCTCCCCAGAAAAAGTTTTGCAAACATCATCTCATAAAAGTTATTTTTATTTAAGTGTCTTAAGTGATTTTCAATTGTCATAACGGTGTCTATCATTTCTGTCAATTAAAAACGTTAAACGCTACTTTGCTAATGAACAGTTTCAGTACCCATTAAGTACAGCTAGATTGCTTATATTTTTTTAACCACGACTGTGCTAACTTCGTATTCATTTAATATGCCAGTCCATAATTTTCCTCAACATAGCTGTCACCCTCACGGTTCTGATTAGAGCGACTACCGTATCTCTTGAAGACTAAAGAAAATTGACATGAAAGTTAGTTTTAAGGATTTTTGTAGATGAATGAGTTTTGAAGAGGAAATCGTGATTTGTTGTGGCTCGTACAATACTCGAAAGACGAGAACACTGCTCTGGGACATGTACTTGTGCACATCTTGACGTAGCGCTTCTGAGGGGAGCTGAACCAGGATAACGGAACAGCTGGTAAATAAGGTTCATCCCCCTCCCATCCCTCCCTCGGAGCGATGACACGACACGTTTTGTCCAAACCCTGTGGGCAAAAGCAAAGGACATGACCCGTACTAAGGCCCTTCCTTCATTTTCACCCGGCTCACACCCCTTCCCTCTCCCCATCGTCTCGTCCGTGTTAATGGGTACGTTATAATTCGGCTGGTTTTGGCTTTCACCACGAACGCCAGACGGTGAAAGACGAGTTCTCTGTGGTCAGAAGAAGATTTAAGGAATGTTTTAGATGCCACGCCCCCAAGGCACCTCTATTTGGCCTGAAAGCATTGATGTTCGCGTAAAAAGGATGTGGTTCATTCAGGTGCCCGGAAATCATGAGTTGCATACAAAATTGGGACAATGACCAGCACCCTTAAATGGTTTATACAAATGATTGCAAAAGGAAAGGCTGTGAAGTTCGAATTAGGTTCTTCCGAAATTTTTGGTTGTGATGGCAAAACTACTTCCCTGGGTACAAAAGTGAAAATTTTGTTCCATTGATGGAAAAAATAATGAATAGATTAAGGCTAAGTTGAAAGAAATTGTGAGGACTAGCGACCTTGACGATCCTTCCCCTACCACTTTCAAATCGCAACTCATTTGTGGATATTAAGCGTTTTTTTTGTTTTCATGTCACAGTGCGCAGGAATAACTTGTCTCCGTCGCACCTTATGCATGCATTTACTCGTACGCAAAGCACTCCCATTTCACTGCGGTGGAGAGCAGCCTCCTTTTGCGATTCTCTGATAGGTTGATGACGGTTCTTATTGATGCTCACACCATGCACTGGAACTCATGGCATAGTTGGTTGCATGTCATAACTTTTTCCTCACCATTCTCCCATAAACTTGATAACAAAGGGTGATGTCTGCTGTCACCGGGTGATTTTATCACTTACTAATCTCATCATAGAGCTGCAGTGCACAACTCAGTGTTTGGGATTGGTTTGGAAATCTGTGATTCCCTCCGTTGTCATGCCTTCGGAGTAATCCCACTTTTGTCGACAAATTTTTGCACGCTTCCGCCGCAAGTACAAATGATTTTTGGGATGTTTGTTCTCACCCTCAATGCATCACTGTCTTTATTTTGTTCAGCTCAGGAGAATCTATTAACTCTTTTTTTACGGGATTGCGCTACTAAGTCTACTTATGGGGTGATGAAAGAAGCAGCGGTAGGGTTTTCCTAAGTGGTACTCTTATCTTTCCGAAAAGTCTTCGAAAGTGGGTATGCAAAGTACTTATTTGATACCCTGGGGGAAAAATCGTACTTCGCTCCATGTGATGCAACGGAACATTAAGTGGAATTTATGCGTGTCAAGTGAGGGAAATGGAGAAGTGCACTTTTACCATATTTTAGCTACGACAAAAGTTCCAGAAGTAAGTGTACCGTCGGTATACAGAGGGGCAAAGATTCTGGCAGTCCAGTACCGCAGTAGTCGATACAGGGAAGGCTCCGAAAGGCCGGCGTATTAGGGCACGCAGTTCACTACGCTCTAGCATGAAATGGCATGAGTTGCATAGTCATTGTCACTTGCGAGAGAGCATTTCATCCAATTGCTTTGCTACCAGTCACTCATCCGTGGCTATGTGTCTGGTTTTAACTGTGCTGTTTTCGGAAATTTGGAAAAGAACAGGAAACCTCATTTGCATTAACTTGGCTATGTGGATTTTACGAATGCTTAAAACCTGCTAGTGGTTGTTCGATTTATTGTTGAAACCTACTCCTTAAAATCTTGCTCAGGTAAATTATCTTGACACTCGAATCCACGCTGTCAATTCGGTTTTTTGCACAGTTCGCATCAAAAGTCTTTCAAGGAAAGATATATTGGGTAAAATGGTGAAGGAGCAAACACTTTGAAGGCGGTTTCCCAGGCCTGCACACGGGTGTGACCCTCCTGTGTCTGGTATATTCGCACGGACCATCCTTGAGTGATGCACCGCATGACAGCGAAACGTAGAGGAGAAAGATCGATCTGGTGGAATTAATTAATTCCGTATTCATTTTTTCAATCACACTTTTGGCCTTTTCTTGAAGGTCATGTATTCTGTGTACAATTTGTTGTTTTTTTTCTATTTAACAAGAGTCTACCAACTTTAAGCATTTCAGAAAATACATATTTCCTTTTTGCAGTGCTTTTTCCGCCACATCCAGGCGGTATGCTACTTCCGCCCTAAATGCACCGTCATTTGGCCAGCGGACTTACCTTTTTTGCATGTTTCATCTAGCCTGTAGCCCTCCTCCAATTTGTTCCCCGTGGTACAAATTAGAATGCCCAAGCTAGGCTGCTTACTTAAAGGCTAAGGGCCACACACACTGCTGCATCGCTTGCTCCTAAAAGAGACACTTTATTAGGCATGAATGCTCAACCCTTTGTACCGAGTCAAGGGCAGAACGCATATCTTCCTCCTCTGGTGAGGGCCGAATTTAAGGGAGTGTGGGAGGGAGGGGGAGATTGACCTGCTGGAAGCATTCTTCTTTAGGTTCTAGCGGGGTTGGGTTTAATGCCCTACGTAAACCGCTGCGTTCAGAATTTCCGGTCAGCGCAAATTACATCGGCAATTCCCGTTTCGGAATTTGCTTCCGTTTCGTAAAATCATAATGTGTGCTTACCTAGTGGTTTTCCCAGTCACATTTCATTTGTCTTCAAGTTCGTCGTCGATTTTTGCATGCTAATAATCAGACCCAGCAACTGTGTGATCGAGTTTTTTTAGTTTTAGAGAGCCTTTAGATGTTTGGAGCAAGGGCTCTGCGGCTTGTTGTTTTTGATTTGATTGGAAACTATACGGTTTTTTTCCGTTTATCAACAATGCTTCTAGGCGGATCAGCGCTAGGAAGGCCTGAAAGATTGGCAAATTGATGAGAAGGGTCGTCGCTTCAGTTTCTTCTCTTGTTTAGCAATTTCTCCCAGTTTTAACCACAGTAACTTGCCGAAGTTTGCTTTTTTTCCAGCTTTTGGTGATTAGGCGATCTAGATTTGAATTCATTAAACACATAAAGTGTTCCAAGGAATGAGAATAAGGTATGGTACCGCAGTGGAAGACTACTTACTCCAAGCCGTGAGAAATTCTCGAGAGGCTATACGGCTCTTGACAAAACCGCTCTTTCTGGTACCGCTCTTCGCTCTGTGTGGCGCTGTGTGGCTTTTTTCCCCCTTGAACCGGAATTTGCATGGAGTGTTGAAGCTTGAAATCTAGATTGAAACAGTGTTGCATTCCATAGAGAAAAACATGCTCACTTCCTTCATTTGGAACCGTTTCTTGCTAAGTTTTATTTGCCTTCGCAATATTTGGTGAGTGAAACATTTAAAACAAAGTTTTTTTGCATGGTAGAGGAAACAAAAGCAATGCAAGTTGGAAACAATTTCGGAGTGGAGAGCTGTTCACCTTATGAAATTCCATTGTTTCTTACAGGCGATCTTATCTTTTTGTCTTACAACCAGGAATCTGCTTTCAATTGCATTGTCCGCCTCTTTTGAATGCGTTTCTTTTGTTTATTCCATTCCCTTTTCTCGTGTAGCGCCATATGAATTCTCTTGGAACGACTAGCGCTCTAGGCGTCATGGCAGAGTCTTGAAGGCTGTAGAATGGAGGATAAAGTGCTCTACTACAAAGGGGAAGGGGGATCCAACTCGTCAGCTTTCTTACCCAAACTCGATGTGTTTCGATTACAACAGTATCCCCAAAAGAGGGGTCATTTGAGAGTCGACGATTGAGCTGGACCGTCTAGACCTAGGTTTTTGTGGCGTGTAAGATGTAGAATGGAATTGAATGCAAAATTTAACTCAGGAAGGATTTGGTTCTTGTGGGCAAACTTACAGCTTTTCAGTCGCTAAATTGTCCTATTCCCATCCTTCAAACTAACGGTCAAATTGGTTGCTGCCGTGCGCTTTGTGATTTCGTGTCCTGAAACTTGAATATTCGATGCCAGCACGTCCAATCCCTCCTCTTTTGGAGCCTTCTTTTGTCAAATGAACAGAAGAAGTCTGCTTTTGGAACTATTGGCACACGACAAGATGCAATGGTGTAAGGAGTGAGGGTTTGAAGACGGTGAGGCCGCGCGGGGGTGGAGGGTAGGAATCGTGATTGAGTGAGTCACTTCACGTACCGTGTCTGCGAATGAACTCATCTGTCACGCAACTGGAACTCACTCCCCTCCCTCCGCCTCCGTCTAGTGCATCACTCGCCCCCCCACCCCCTTACCTCTCGTCCACAAGTGGAGGGTAGGGGGAGGGAAAGGAGAGAGCTGTTTGTCGTTGAATTGTTACTCACTTTTCTGGTAATGTGAACTCCATTTACACTTAAAGGTTAGGCTGTTTTTTCTAAGTTACCTGGTTTTGTTTTTTCGCTATAGCGGTTTCTCTCTCACTTTTAACATGGTATCGTCCTTAAAAAGAGTTAAAGACAAACCCTTTTTTAATTTTTTCCAATGATTTATCCCAAGTGTTTGATATATCCACTCCGAGTGGTAGACTCAACTTGATAGGCTGCAAAACGCGACTTTCGTTCACATTAGTTTGAATGTCGAAAATTCGTGTTTCGATGTCCGATCCTCGTCGACTAAATACCACCTTTTATCATGCTGAATTAATACAGCACAGAGTAATGACAAGAACCATGTCTTAGTCAACCGAGGCATAGCTCTTTACGCGTTAACATATCGTTTTAATCTGCATCATTCTCTTAGTAGGCAGTGGTGGAGAGTGTTCCTTGCGTTTCTTTTCATTGTGTTTTACGCCACCTTGCTTGATTTTTTCCCTAAATTGCCTTATCCGCATTGCGCAGGCACAAGTAACCGCTGGATGTTGACAGAAGGTTAGTAGCGGTCGACGCCCACGCACAGTGGGCAACCTTCCGTCTTCTGTTAGATACATGGACTTTTATATTCATTTGTACATTTAAACCTGATTTCGATTGGCAACCACTACAAGAGTTCATCATTTTACTGAAATTGTCTCGGGAGAGGTATCCTAGCAATACCAGGGCTTCCATTCTACAGGGTTACAAATAAAAAGGCACTCCATCCTGGGAAGACTACATCTGATACCAAACTCTAATCCCCTCCTGTCAAACACTGATGGCTGACACACATGTTGCACTGACCTGACGTGTGATGATATTGTACAACGGTCTTACCCTTCTGTGAGAATGGTGAATACATTTTTTTCACGAAATTCTGTAATTATGGACAAAAAGGTAAATTGAATCAGTGTTTCAATGAAGGATGGTGCCTGGGTCTCTCGAAGGGCACTCAGGCAGTAAACGTTGCGATGCTGATGGCAAAGAGAGGTAGACTGTCCCCGGATAACGTGCTTCAGCCACACAGACGAACCTTTCCCTATCGCAGCTGCTTTCCAAGTGTTAGTTCGACACTGCCGTCGGTGTTTATGGATATAGCATTAGATGATTGTGTTGAAGAGTAGTTGCTGCCTATTCAATTTTGTTCTTTTCTTTGACTGCTGTATTCTCGGTTCAATTAGGAATTCTTTACATATTGCTCAAAGTTCCTCAGGGGAAACTCCTATTATTTCCAGTGCAAACTCAATCCATATGGGCTCAACTCCTCGTCCTCATTATGGACGAGGTGTTATGTGTTATGTGGTGCTGCGTTTGTTCTATCAATGCCGCGATGTGCTAAGGCACGTTGCTATTCCATACCAATTAATCCACTGAAGGCTGTGAGGCATTTAACTCTGAAGTTACCTCGCATTGCGAATTCTGCACACGTTCTTGGTAATCAAGGCGGTCCAAACCCTTCGCAATTACGAATTGAGTTATTAACTCGCATGTCTGAGTGACCCACTTTTTTAATTTAAATACGATTTTCCCATAAATATCCCGAAAACCTGGTAAGGTTGACTTTGTTGCCGCATTCCAATCACCTTCCACGCAATATCATTGTTCTTTCTTTCCATAGGATTATCTTGTGAACCACGTTTGGTGTAATGCATTACGACCTCCATGGTTGACGCTCTCCTGCACACACTGGCTTAGTTCCATTTGCCTTTGAAATGTTGCTCACTACCAGCGTCTGTCTCAGGGAACATCGACCACTTCACCCCAAATGCTTTATCATTCCAATGCTACACCCATTCTTACCCTACTAAACTCCCACTCTGTGTGTAAGCATCATCATACCAAGAATATTCTACATCTATTTTATTGTTTTTAAGTCAATCAACTAATCTAAACCCGATGTGGAACACATTTCATACATGTACGTGACACCGGTAGCGGAAGTATTAAAGCTTCCGTTTTGAGGTTGAATATAAAACAAAAAGACGATTTAACCAACCAAATTAGCACTTAATGATGTGTACAAACAGCTCATCTAAATCATCACAGCTATTTTTTCCTATGCAGTGCACCTTTTCCATTCAACCCAGAAATTTTCGTCTGCCTTTGTTCAGGGGTTAAAAATGGTTTTCGATTTGATTTGATTCATCTCGCTGGACATTTGAAAGAGTACTGTCACACCTTTGGATTGTTTGGTTTGGTTAGTTTGTTAATTCTTTCCATTTGATCACATTTATTACGTGTGGGCTGCAGTGTAAGGAGCTTCTGCCCCTGTGTAGTAATACTTGAAGTCACGCAATGGTATTTGCCCATTGTGGCTTGGCAGTTGGTTAATTTTTTTTCCCACAATTTCTTTTTCATCAAACCCTTGCGCATACTCTTCATGTCGTCTGGAAGTGAAAGCATTGCAGGCCTGCTTTGCGTCTTGGTTAGGCAGAAGGTGGGAGTTCTGGAATGCCAGGTCGGAAATAGCAAATTCCTTCCCCCCTCCCCCGCTTCCAAATGCCATTTTCCTGTTGGCCCCTACGTTTAGTCTCAAATGGCACCTTCTCTGGAATGGCATTCCTGTACCAAAAACTGTAAACGAGGGAAAGAGCCTTTAAGTGTGCATGTTGACTAACAGTTTGAACAATTTTTGGTTGCCTCTTGCTGTTTTGAGAACCACTTTTTTTCAAGATGGCGCCTCGTTTGCTCCTTCTTTAATGTTGCGAATGCACACTTGATTTATTTGCACAGTCAATTGCAAACAAAGTCGAGTGGTGTTTTATCCCCCACCGCGTTTGCTTTTAGGGGGACAAATTTAAATTACCTTTTATTGGCGAGACGTGCTACAACAAAGGTCTGCTAGGGAGCCACTTGCCTTGGTAGTTCATGCCCTTGCTTAGTTGAGGGTCAGGTACATAACTTATTTGTTTCTTTTTCCCCTTGCAGCAGCAGCAAAAGGCAAACGCAACCCTACCTGTGGAGTCATTTCAAGGTCAACTCAATCACACTTCGGTACCAACTTCTGGCACATTCAGTCCTCAGCACTCTCAGTCTGTGAGTTATACGAATTTTGCACTGTCTTGTTTAAGAAATGCTATTAACCCTAATAACCCTTCAAATTGACACAACATTGTCTCCAGGAGGTTTAGCCAAGATTTTTCTTATGAATAATACAAAGTTGTGGCAGGTATCAAAGTCTGTCAAGATCCTATTCAACTGTTCACTTTTTGTGTTGATTCGTCGTGAAATTCGAATGCCAATGTGCTTCTACGAGGTAGAGATCAAGTTCTGCCAAATGGTAACTGCCGGTATTAAATTTTTTTTTCGGTCAAACAAACCTTCTCCAAGAAGGGAAGATTCATAAAATTTTTATCCTTAGCCCCTGTCTGGGTTGGCTGCGTTGTTTAATTCGCAATAAGATGGACTGTCTTAGTAAATTATCTTTAATAACCTTGATTGGCATGCATTTATGACAGTTAAGTTGAAATTGTGGTTAAAAGAAAGCCATATGATGGAACATTGGTAAAATTTTGCTGCCAAGTTGTTATAATCCCGAAAAGGCATCTACTTGGCCCATGCGGAGCTTGAATTACTCCTGAGAGTCTGTGGATAATCTTGTTTTCGTAGGGAGAAAAGAAATTATGGGCTAGAAGCATAAGTGATCTGAATAGAGAAGCTGAGAGTCTCAGGGTGAAGCCAGTAAATCTACGTTAAACACGATCACTAGCCGCGATATTGCAATCCGGGAGAGGTCTAGCCTTGAGAGTGTTGCTCTCTTTAAAACTAGAGTTAACGCGTTTGGAAGGACTTGAAAAGTGTTACATCTCAAAGTAAAATCACATTTTACGCTTCGTTGATTACACCCTCCTGATACAGAATGTCAAATCTGTACCACTGCTTGGCGCATCTGTGACGGGTTCTCTAGTTGGTTGGGGAAGTGTGCTGCAGTTCCTTAACGTACTTCAATCACAGTGATATTTAGTGTTCGTGAAAGTGCATTTTATTCATGCGTCGCGACTTGCGAGGTATTCATTCACTTTTCTATCAAGACAGTGAATTCATTTTTAACTTTACATCCTTAGGAGGAACTCGTAAAGTGTGTTACGATTGTCTTTGCCAAGTTATAATTCGATGTTAATCACCGTTATTTGCCCTGATGTTAAGATTTGGAGCAATAAAACCAAATTTCATAACAAACCCATCGGGGCTTGATTTTCTGCCGCGTCTCCTGACCGGAAGAAAGAATGTTGCTGCCTTGATCTAATAAACACTATCTCTAATTTATCGAACATCACTCCCAATGCCTTTTGCCTTGCACTAGTTGCATGGATCCAGTCGCCATCCACTATCAGAGTACGGGCGATTCTACAACCTCTCCTACGCAAGCATCGCAGAGCAGCCGAGTCGACGCCTCACGGACATGTATCGCCGCAACGCCCTCCACACACCTGCCACCTCCAACAGCATCTCCCATCTGCACCATTTCCACATACCTCAGGGTGAGTGGGCCAGGCCTCTTCAATTCCCTTTTCCACGATATGCAACAGACTTGTAGAATTCGAGTTACCTCTGAGGTCAATTAAGGGCGTACAGGAGGGTTGGAAGACTAGTGGGTTTGGTGCAGGCGTCAAGCTCGGCTTTCTTTGTGATAAGCCATACTGATGGTAATTCAATGAAGTGAAATTAACTCCGAGTAAGGAATGGCGATTGTACGGCGATCTATTCTTTATGTTTTGCCATAGTCCCATTTGTTGTATTTTCCTGAAAGGCCGGCTGATATTTACAGCAAACGAGTTTTGTATGCAAATCATTTATCGTCGGAACGTTCGCCCACAAACAAAACCATCATATGGAATGCACAGTTCAAAGTACTAATGCACTGTATTCATTCCTCTCAAGTTTTTTATGCCTGGTTGAGGTATTATGCAGTCTAACCTTTTTTAATATAAATGACATTGAGTAGCTCTTTTAAGTTCGGCCAAAGCTGTTCATTGTGCAAAATTTGAGATTTTACCAGTGGCTTATCTTACCGCAGGTTTGATGGTTTTCCCTTCCGTGTTTGTGAATTTTAACCCTTTTCTGTGAATCGCCTCTTCTACAGCATCTAACCTATCCAGTCCGTGAATTCAGGGAGTAATTCACTATCGACGTCACCAACGTGGTGTCCAAGATACCTCTGAAGACGCAATGCATCGCATAGAAGGGTTACGGGACTGGCGTGGACATAGCTCATGCACTTATGACCTGGAAGCGTGTTGGGTTCAGTAGTCACACCCCGAATAAGGCATCTGCATTGGGCTAATTGCCCTAAGTCCTTTTAAAATTACTGCCTCATCAATAACTCGCAAGCATAAGGCTCAAAGACGCTAATTGGCATATTTGATGCCTTCAAGAGCCTGTAGAATCTTTTTCTCTCGACATATGTCAAACTTAATTTTGGAGTCCCAGACTCTTCGCATGACAAGGTGGACTTTGAAGCTGTCACAAAATCCTTAAGGACAGCCGTGAAGGGAGAATGGAAAGGAAATGGGAAAAGACTTTAATTTATTTTAAAAATGACAGATGAGTATTCGCTGTAATGCGATTTTTCGGATTTTTTGGCCTTTCGATGTGGAAGGGTGAAATGGGGTGTCGATGACCTACTAGTTTTCAGTTTATCCGTTACAAGGCGTCACGACAAATGTGCTTACGAAGTATAGTGATTCAGTGAAGGTACGTTTTGTTCTAAAGTTTTGTAAAAGAAATAAGTTTCTGTTGATTACTTGAACTAGTTTGGTTGAATTAGGGAAATGGAGTGGTTGAATTGAAATTTACTGATAAAGTTGCGGAAACCCAACAGTTTTTACCACACCAGTTTTTCGCTGTAGATCATAAATCCAACTCCGAGTTAGTTCCATTTCTTTGATGATATGCAACAATGTCCTTCGTTTCCTCCATTCAGTGCCGTACCGAGCGATTTTTTACCGTTGGAAAGTATTTATTTGAAGTCTTAATAATGGTTTCTGTTGTTTGACCGTTCACCCCAATCAATCTGGAACTCACTCCTCCCAACTGTAACGGTGGTTGGACCACCTTATCCAGACAACAGATCTAATCTTTGAGACCACTTGGAAGTTTATGCCGATCTGCGCCTCGGGATTCTTCAATTAACAGATTGTTGTTTCCACCTACCAATTATTCAAACATTTAAAAACAAGTTTTATGTACGATTTCCTTAACCGCAATTCGAGTTTTGAAGGCTGTGAGTCAATACGTGATAGCCTTTACAGGCCCACAAAACACTATTCAGTTGACTGATGTAGCCGCCTTTTAGTTTTCACGGGGGGTGGGTGAGTGAGCATAGAAAAACTATTATTCGTAGAGTAACTATGGTGATCATTGTTTCAATCCGTTTAGACTAATGGCCCCTCCCCATGCTGAGCGCAGGCCTGTCTTTAAGCGTGCAAACTTTCTGCGGGGCTTTGAAGTCCACTCTGACCGTTTCATGCTGGAGGGAGGTGACTTGTCTGAAGGCTATCCGTCGCGTGATTTCATTAAGCGGTATCAGTTTTATGGTTCCAGTCGTGTTTGAGGCTGTTCGAGACACTGGACAGACAGCGTTTGACTCTTGCTTGATCATGCCTTTGGTCCTCTTCAAAGTGATTCATTGGAGATTCTTCAAGCCTCAGGCCCTAAAAAAGTGTCAAGGTTGATTTTGTTAAACCAAGTAGAGGCAAAGCTTCCTGCTTATTGTCCTTTTTTTCAAATGTAATAGGACGAGGAGGAAAAAAAAACATCGCTTTTCCACGCAGAAAATAACGACTATTCTTTATCTTAAATGCGAATGGCACCTTTGCAAGGGGAACAATTATTGGTACTGGTATCGGTGGAAGTCGTACCAAACTTCAAGACACGGGATGAAAATAAAAGATCTTTTTCTGAGGTTTCAAATAAGTGCTTGGGGAATAGGAGTAAAATAAGTAGTAGTTTACCAGAGAATTGCTTGGGTTCCTAATCATTTGATCTATTGAGTCATTTCTTATTTCTCAGTAAGGTCATGTTGAATCCTGTGCGATGAGTGTGCTTTTATGTGCAAATGTATGCAGTTTCACCCATTCTGTGGGCAAGCTATAACTGATGAGCCACATTGGTATGTAATTTGTGTTTGTGTTTATGTGTTCCAGTGACCGGCTGTCAGCGCGTAGGGAAGCTACTACATCATTCCACCTGCCTTTCTCCCTCTGTGCACGCGCCTTTTGGCCCGCTCTTTAATGAAAAGGGATTTTTAAAAATGCTGAAATGGGCAGAGAGAGGTTACTAGCACTTGCTTGTGGGCGCGCTGTACTTTAAGGGGTCAGGAACTCACCTCCCATGCAAAATGGTTTGTCGGTTTCCTTCGCTTATGCTAAGTAGAGTGAGATTAGGGCTTTTTAATGGAGCTCTAGCGTGCATTTGAAAATGCATTCAGCCCTTTTTTTGAGCAACTGGGCACAAAGTCTGTTCATTGTACAAGATGAGATTGGGTTTTCACACACTGCAGCAATTCATATTTAGGTTCAAGAGTCGCGAATCCTGCCGTTCGCTTTTAATTCTTCTTCACACTTTTCTTGTGAAGGCATTTCTTACCCTACATCTCCTTACTTATGAATGCCTTGCATTTAATATTCTACAAAATAATTTTATGGAGCCGCATATAAGCCAACCAAAAATCCTATTCTTCCTAAATATGCCTCCCACAGTGAAAACAACGCATTAAATGGAGCAACTCGAAATATTGGCAGGGTGTTTGGTTGGCAAGGGTGTGGGTAGGTGAACGCCCATATGGTGGTTGGAAGTGTCTCTCTGGGAGAAGAGGTAAATTTTAAATATAGATAAGCCATTTAAAGGACATGAGCTGAGACGAAGGTGAATAATAATGAATTCTAAGTACTATTCCTAGTGGTACAGAGCGATAATAGTTGGTTTAAATTATGCATCACTCACCAACACAGCTTTGCGTTTTGATGATCGAATGAGGTGAATGACTATCAAACTTGGAAGATCTGCAACGGGGAAACATAAAATGCTGTTTCAGACCGAAGGTGCAGTATTACCGTTTATTGGCATACCCGAACTGGATAGACCTTCTGACTCACCGAGTGAGAGAGGCACACAAATGGCCGGAAGGAGCAACAGCTGCCGTCGTCGTCGTCGTTGAACCCCATCTGGATCCAATTGTGGCACCTACGCGCTCTCTGGGCTTACAACGCCTCTACTAAGGCGCCTTTTGTGGATAGAAAATTCATCCAAAACAAGAGCTAACACATGCGGTCTGTTTGATCCCTAGTGCAAAGATTTGGTGGTTTTTTGATAGGCGCAGCCAAAAATACTATCACTGAAACGGTTTTGCAACCTTGCCACCTTAGATTTGAGCTATTTCACGAGGAAGCTCATTCTTTACTGGAATAGCATGAATTTCCGACTGATCAAGGTTTTTTCCAACCCGTGAACAATTGCTACAAACCGAACCATACACTTGAAGCAACAGAGATGTACCCTCAAAATATCAAGAACATCTAGAGGTAGAGTAACAGAGGTGTCCACTCTCAAAGTTGATATTTGAGGAGATGGTAAACCTTTGCCGCGGTTACACGGCTCTGGGTTGGAATTAACCTTTTCCCAATGGCCCATTAATAATTTGATTCAACCATTTCTACTAACTGGCCGATTTGGCCATGAACTGTACAGATATTTCCCACTGTGTAAATCTAAATTCTTTTTAAAGGGAATTGGAATGTGCCTACACACAGAAAGCATGAGCCGGCCCCATAAACTCAGACACGCTTAAATGACTCTCTTTTCTATGCTATCACTGGGACAAATTTAAGAGTCTGTTCTCTGATTTACTACCAGCTTTGGTGTCATTTTTAACCGTGGCAGCAAAGGGAATTCCTCGCTTGTTCATGAGTGTGCCACCTACGGCACTTAGGTTTGTCGTATTCAGCATCTCAATATGAAAATATTTTTTCGATTTCAAATTCTGCGGAACGAATCGTGTTCTTCTCATGCAAATGCCACTGGTTTAAACTGATAGTCCAAACGCCTTGTCGGCAACTCACAGTCTTCGTTTTGCCGCCTGGTGGCGCAACTTGCTGGCTTATTGCGTCTTTGAACTATGCTGCCACCTTCGCAATCGACGCACATTCACGTCATTGCTGTTACTCGCCCCCACCACCTCCTCCCCTGTCCTTGAATTGTTTACTCATACAAGGTTGTTGCGATCTGCTTCTCATTCTCCTTCCACGTTTTTTTTTCGCCTGTGTAAAGGATAGGCTAGCGTGGGACACTCGGTGGGAGAAAATCGATGCATATCGGAATCAAGGCTTCCCACGCATGGTCTTTTCCCACGTAAAGAAATGGAAAAATGCTCTCCCTTGCCTCCCCCTCTCCCTCCCTTCCCCTCCCCCCACTAAATTGACTTTGTCATCACGTAGCACAAGGCATCGAGAGAGACTTTTCCCATGTTGAAACTCCACTAAAAGACCCATATGCATAAATTTGTAGCTAGTTATCCTAGCAACTGGTAAACAAAAGCCTAAATTTGCAGTCATGGGGATGAAGTAGTGGTTGCCCCTCCTATCGTCTCAAGTGAAGGTGTGAACGCCTTCTAATAACTTTTGATTTTGTCTTCACTAAGCTTTTTTTGTAGAACACTAGTGAGAACACTTCGAGATAAGAGTTGCTACTAAGTGGAGATGTTACGTACTCCCCAATTGGCCGAAGTGAATTTTATAAGTAGGCCTAGGGACGTAACCGAAAATGTTTGTGTTACACGCTTACATCGAGTGGTTTTATCGATATAGACTCAACGAGGTCTACTTTGGCTTTGAGGATGAAATTGACGTATTAATCGAGTCGGCATTTATCCGAAGGGAAATTGGTGTAGCATGATTGCTAAAGGGGTCCCCTTCAGAGGAAAACCTTCATTTCAGTCCAGGCCCTTGATTGTTTCAGTTTGGTGGCAGTCCCTACTTTACTGACCTAACCAATTCAACTGCTGTTCAAAGGCCAAAAACCTAGTTAGCTACAGGCTAAGAACGTGTTGAATCTACTTAAATGACTTAAACTCAGTCAGCCAACCTTACGACGCAATTTAATGCAACTATTTACCTGGCCATTTGATATGAAACACGCGTCACATATGTGTGCCGATATGCCAAAACAGGGAAAACGAAGCGCTGTATGCTTGTACTAAGGAGAGAGTGACAGCACTGCTGGTCCTCAGTAGATGATGGTAGGAATAGCTGGAATCACCAAAATCTTTTTTATCCACCTGGCAATTAGCAGCTACCATTTTGCAATGATGAATGTTAACGGCAGTACTAAATCTGGCAAGTATGAGAACATTTATTGGCACTCAAATCCTCGACCCATTGCCGTCGGCATTTAATGTTTCATTTTAGTGCTGTTTAGGTCTTGAATGACTCACTTCAATTACTTTATTTATCAAGAAGATTCAGCCCTGCCAACGCTCGTTTGATTGTTTATCCGAACGATGGAAAGCGTGCCAAATTAAAATCGTGAACACACGGTTCACTTCTGCTATGCTGTAAATACTAAGCGGAAGTTTGGTGCTCTGTGATTAGGAAAGGTTTCAAGGGCACTCCACAGACATTCCTGAACGCGGATTTCAGTTCACACCACTGACAAAAGAGCTGTGTGCAGTCTAACTTCATTTATTTTTTTGGCTATAATTTAAAAAACGAAGTGATAGTACTTTGAATCTGCTTAGCGAGAAAGAACGTGGTACTGTGACATTTCTTCCTTCACCTTCCACGTGCGCTTCTCGGTGGTTAACAATCCGCAACGTGTAGGACTGTAGTGTCTGAAACCATTGTCTGCCGAGGTATGCTGGTGGATCGAACCAGCTGTCGATGTAGTCTTACTGTCAGTGAACTCCTGAACCAAAACGGCAGCTTTGTTGATCCTTTTTCGTAAGGAACCAACATTTGAATCTTCAATTCTGGAGCAATTTCGAGTCTCGGCCCTTCGGATTCATCAGCGCTTAGGAGATGGATGTGGTTATGGGTTGGACTGTTGTAGGTCATAATCTTATTTCAAACGAAATAGAATGTTACGCTGCGACATTTTTGCTACCCAAACCAGCTGAAAGCATAGTATTGATGTGGGCTTTTAGGTAGGTGGATGAGGAGCGCATTTCTTACTGGCCAAGGATCTCTTGAAGTACAGTTGTTCGATGTATGTCGGCAGACTGTGCTGGCTGCCGGTAGCAGTCTAGTTCTGGAAGGAAACAGTACTGCTATTTCAAGAATTGACCTTTTCAACTTTAATTCCGGGACCATTTAGAACTGATACCTTGAGCCTATCTATGTATTATGTCTTCCGTAACTGATGTTTCGACAGGTAGTTAGATGTGATGTGCTGATGAACTGAGTTAGTTATTGATGTAGTTTTCTTATTGGCAATAATTATCTACGATCTTGAGGTCTATCCCTGAGGAACCAGAATCCACGTTCGGATGTGAACTCAGCTTTTAAAAGGTATCGTCGTGTACTCTATTCAAAAATGGCCGAAAGTGATATGGATGTGTGATTTGCCTTGTAGGCAACCGCTTTCCCCTGGAGCCGAATCGCATAGTGCCGGGCGGGATGTCCCGCACTTCGCGCTCCTTCAACACGAGTCTGCGTGATGCCCTGATGGCACAGTCCTCCTCTGTCGGTCATCTCACCACTGTACCCGCCACCTCCTCCACCAATGGTGTGGGGGGTGCAGGGGGCGCGGCTGGGAGCAAACGTTCCACCCTAGTGGAGAGTGAGGCAGCTTCACTGGAGGCGCGTCGACTCGCCAGTTTCCCCTCCGGTCAGCCGCCAGACGCCACCTCGGTACCCGCCATTGAGCGCTACGATTGGCCAGCTCCCGCCTCCACCGCTGTTATGACCGCTGAACTCAGTACGTTTTCACTGTCCGCCTCTCATTGACACAACTTTTTCTCCCTTACTCTGTTCATGAGCAATAGTTTCTCGTTCTTAAAACTGCTAGCATTTTCAGCGCTCTAAAGTTCTACTTTATTTTACAAGCTGGAATTACGATTTCGCTTCTATGGCAGACCTATTAGGCATTACCCAATATTAACTTGAAGTGGAGGTGAATATTTATTAGTAAAAATGACAATCAAGGAGTGCACTCTTTTATTCAACCTCCTCATTATTAGCTCAGAATTGAATCTTATCGCTATATGGAGTTAGGCATACAGAAGACCAACTTTCAATTATTGACTTGGTGTTTGTGACTTATTTTTCTATCCAAAGATGCGGCGATGGTAGTTAATTTACCGTTTTACACAATAGCTAGATCGTTTGATGCCCTTACGTCTCATTTTGCTCTCACAGAATGTCATCAAAAAACTTGCTCTTCAACCTCAGTGGGCTAGTTGTCAACATTGTTTCATCATCCCGTACTACTGAAAGCAAATCTTACCCTTGAATATTGCGCTGCTGTCAAAATCATAATTGTGGGTAGCATGGATTTCGTTTTGTAAATACTTTCCGCTTATCTGTTTGAGAACCAGAATTATGCACAAAAATTTATGTAAATATTTTTTGTGGGTGATCATGAAAGAAGCCCTCTCAGTCCTTTTTAGGAAAATAGGTTGACCGTGAGGCTCTCATCATTTTGACTAATAATTCCCTCTCAAATTGTGATCTTTTGGCACATTTGTCCTGTTTTCGTGGATACTACGACGCACGATAAAGGGAACGTTTCAAGTCCTTACAGAACTTTTATGTGGACAAGATCAGTCAGGAATCATCGCCTCATCAAGTAATTATCACTTAAGGAGTCTGCCTATAGTTTTGACCTCACAATGTCTAATCCTAATTGGTGACTACAAATACTCGAGTTAGCTGTGAGGAGACGAGAGCCAGTGATTATGACTTGGCAGTCTTATGACATCTAATGTAATACCTAAACTTGCTACTATAGCAGCCCATTCTTCCCCTTCCCCTGGCGCAGACAAAGCGTCTTAGGTTTTCTGCCATGCACGCATGCTTTCCAAAGCGGTTCGCATGCCCACCCAACTACCTCCCCAATAAGCTGCTTCCTCTTCAGTCAACTAATTCCATATCTGTATTTGCAAACACACGTATGACAGATAGTTTCTTTTTATAACTCTACCTCCAGTCCCATAAAGCACCGATTCAAGCTGCCCACGAGCAATGCGAATGGTCTGCTTAGTTGCGGACTTCCCATTCCCTTTGCACCATTGGAAGTTTATTACTGCGGAGTGAAGTTATATTTTTGTGGAAAGGAATAAAGTAAGTTTTGTGCTGTAGCCTCCAAATTCTCCTCTCCGCTGATCGATCTGCCTTTTTGCATACTCTAAATGACTGAATGGATGTTTTATCTCAGTTGTTGGCTCAGAAATTCGCCTCAATAAATGCTCCACTTGACGCACCGCAAGTGAGGTTTTTATTGCACAGATTTTATGATTAGCATGTACTTTATGTCAAAGCTTTTCAGTCCACTCAGACAGCCTCACGAAAGTTCGCAAGGAGAGTGTTCAGCGTTGCGTTTAGATAAAATCGCTTATGTCCCCAAATCCAACTTACCTCACTTACCCCTTTGCAATAGATTCACAACCCAAATTGTTCTTATTAGCCATGGTAGATTGACTTTGACTCCTATTGTTTGTTGCTCTGATCTCAAATATTCAAATTTACCGTGATTTGAAGCACAATATTATTGGTTTTGGGCTGTTCCAGAGGGTCAGGCAGCTGATGGCTTCTCTCAATTCTATTTGATGCTCACTGCAATGCTGTCCTCTTATTGGCCTTGTTAAAAGTTGTTAGTCAAATTACTGCTGAGGAGTTCAGTAAACCGGCAACCTCTCCTTCTCTCTACGATTGCGTTTTGCTACCTTGCTGTAGGCCTGGAGGTGTACCTCATTGCAGTTTGAGATAGGACGGGATTGCGGCAGCTGTACTTCACCTAGTTACGAGTTGGAAGTAGCGACTTGATACCATGAGGTGCCAGTTTTCCTTAAGACACGAATTCTTATACGATAAGTGGATCTCTTTGTCACAAACATCTCATCTGTATGGCTTATAATTTACTAGTTTTAAATAATAAGGGCAAGCTAGAATCGACTGACTTTCACAAATCCAAAAAAGGGAGTCTGACACAGAAGCAACTGTATGAACAACTTCTGTGTGCGGCATACAAAAAAGAACTGTCAACTAGCGTGCTCTAAAAAGATGATGGCTTTCGTATGCAAGTCAACTCGAAATTACACAGTCAGGTGGATTCTATTCTGGTAAAAATTTGGGCGATGAACCCACTATCATAGCCGAAATGCAGTATGAATGATGAACGAGACAACAGCGGAGTCCTTTCGACTGCTTTCGTAAAACTGATCGCACTCTCCTTTTTACTACTGTGCGCCTTTCTGCACTCTCTTTCTACTGAATAATGGAAGGTTTTTTTTCCATATGGTGCACGCACAAGAGGGTGTTTATATTTAGCAGCGATTTGTATGATGCTGCTTTACAGTCGGAAACAATGCCTTTTGGGTGGAGCACGGAATTTGAAGTGTGGGGGATACTGCGCGTCACGCCCTCTTCCAATATGCATGTTGGCATGATGTGCATACATGCCCTCCCTTGAAATGTGCGCAGTTTTGGTTTATTTCAACGATTATAATGCGTTAAAAGAGCTGTGCATCAGATAACGGGGATGGAGTCTTTAAGAGAGGAGAGCTAATGGAAGGGGCGGAGGTTGTTTCTTATTCAAATCAGATGTATGCAGGAGAAGAATGTGCGATCCAATCCTGTGCCACAGCATGGACCATTGTTAAGCCAAAAACCTATTTTAAATAGTGAAATGCGCCATCGAAATTTGACAAGGAGGTCCAAACTGTGTCTGCTCGGAAAGTTAACACAAGTGCAATTGTATATTTCTGGTTGTCAGAAATCAAGAGTGGCCATAAGCGGATCCACTTAAATTTGCATTTCACATGAGTAGCTGCCCTCCGAACGGTCTAGGTATTGGCACTGTCTCTGTGCGGAAGTGATCTGATGTAGCACGGAATTTTGGAGGATGAACTACAAAATTTCTGCATTCAATGCATGAAATTCTCCCTTCGGGATTGCGTGTGTGTCAGTTGATTTGCAAGTGGAGCGTAACATGATGCCAACAATGCTGAACTTGCCACTTGAGCAGGTAAATGAACCAGTGTAATATTTCTGAGACCATCGTTTACTTCCCATAAATGACTATTAAGCAACGCCTACGGCATTAAGGCTTGATCCAACAATTTTTTTCGGTAGGAGTTTTTTAAAAATTGAATGAATTCTTTTTGGCTGGATGAGGCGGGTTTTGCTTCCAACTTCCCCCAATTTTCTGGTGGAAACTCGCACCTCTCAGTAGGAAAAGTCGCCCCAGTTTTTCCTCACTCTTCAATCCAAACGGCTCAAAATCCTTATTCTCTATTTGCCGTAAACAGGGGGCAAAAAGTTCATTAGACGGAGACCCGCTGCATTGGGGAGGTTTTTCATCTTTGCTTTGATCTGTTAGAATGGTCTCGATGTGACTGTTCTCAGGTTTCGTCCGTTCAGTCGCTAAAATGTTTTAGGGCCGCAGGTGTTTTTTCCCCACTTTCGTTCCACCGTTGACTGACAGTAAATAAGGCAAATAATATTTGAGCTTCTTATCGCCTTTTTTAAAGAAATGTTCTCTTAAATTGTGGCAACAGTGTACTTGGAGCAGCCATCATTTAATGAGGGGAAGCCGGTGGTCCATCAGTATAAGGTTTCCTTGGACAATTGAGATCACTCACAGTACCACTGTTTTCAATAGATATCGTTATCTGACACCTTTGGCAATATCCGACTGAATGTCTTCTCCAGATGTCGAGAATTTTGGAGCGGCCGGGGATCCTTTTCGTAATGGATAAGTCTCAATCCGTAAATGAGTGGTATAGCCACTCTAATTGTACCATATGAAAGACGTTGCTTTGTAGATGGATTTTTGTGATGAGAAGTAGGACAAATTGAACATTTAAGCTCCCAAACTTCCTTATTGGCGTAAATCCACATCGAGTTCGACCGTCTTGGGAGGGAGTTTTTCCGGTCCTCGTTCGCGTATGTGGTAAACCTTTGTGAGTCGGTACTGCATTGCAAAACTGGTTCTAATGCACGCCAAATTACTTCTTGGAAGTGTCGAACTGGATCATCAGATAATTTACCTAATAGGATTCCCATAATGTTGTAAAATAGCAGTCATTGGGTGGTTGGAGGGAAATGTTCCATTGGACGTGCTGAATTGTCGGCCTATTCGCCGTTTGCGCCCATGGAACTCTTTAAATCATCGCTTTCAAAAGAGCATCGCTGTCAAAAAGCTAGTTGACGTTATTCGTCTCAATTTTTTGGCAAAAACCTTCTACTTTAAAGAGGCGGTCGGTATAATGCACTCCACATCAGTATGCACCCCTTAAATTTCTTTTCTACGTTCAGATAATATCGCAACAGGTTAATTTTTACTTGGAACTGGTAAATGAAAGTGGCTGAGCGCTTTGGCTAGCCTACTTTTTTAATCGTCCGCTATGTTGGAATCTTCGCTCCCCTATTGGGTATTGGCATTAGCTGCTAGGACTTGTTACCCCTAATTGAGTCCAAGTTGTTGACTGAGAGTAAGTGAGCATACTCACAGCTTTCCGCAATTAGAGAGAGCCATTTCACACACCTGAGAGCATACTGCAGTTGGCTACATCGGCCTCTCTCCTCTTACCTTTCAGTGCGTGAACGGCGCCAACGGCTGCGTGAGCAAGGGGTTCTGCAGGCGAGTTCAGAGGAGAGCGTGGAGGACCTCAGCATTGACACCTCGGTCAGCAGTCACTGCGACCTCGATCGCGTCTCTGGAGGCATTGGCAGGGTGAGTGCCTCCTTTTCCCCCTTCCCTCCCGTCTACTTCGGCCTTGGATGGGCGTTTGTTAGTCGAGGTGCTATCATTTTCCTCTTTCCCTTCTCTCTTCATCCCCAGCGGGTAACATTGGTTGGTTTTTAAGGGGCGCTGGAGGTGGTTAAAGCGTACTAATGTTCGCATTTACAACATGGGTCTATATTTTGCCAAATGTTGGGTGAGCTTCCGCGTCAAGTGGTATATTTGTGGAGATTTTGTGCCTAGATAAACCCATTGGCATTGTTTAACGCCGCATGAGTGTCTCTTAATGCCAACAACGTTTTACCTATTCTTTTTGTAAATAACAACACTGCCTCATGATCTTCACATTTTTTCCGGAATTCTGTTGAACGGTAGTCAGCTCATTTATTGCTATAAAACTACACATAGTCTTTAGTTTTTGTTTCTCCTTACCCACGTTAATAGCAAATTTCAGGCGCTCATCATGCTCAGACAGCTCAAAATCGGAATGATTTTGGTGAGCTGGTAGGTTTCTGCTTCAATTAACCCAACCTCATTCAGCAGGAATAGAGTTGAAGTTCTTGCATCCATATCAATTGCTGCTATCTACTTGGTCATCCGTTTTTTTTGTCATCTCATCTCATTCCGGTTTTTTATGCTTAAAGTCTACCCTTATGCGAGTAGAAAACCAACGATGTTTGTTTCTACAGTCTACTGCTTTGCGTGATACGTATACACACGCATATATCTTTCTCTCGTATTGCCGTGACCGTCATCCATATGACCTCTTGTTGATCCCTTTGCATGCACCATTTTTATTCTCCAAGGCGCTGAGCTAGTTGGAAGAGGGGGAGGGGTGGAATTACGAGTCTCGAGACTAGTCTTCCTGGGTTTGCTTTTACCATTCCTACTCTGAGTGGTTTCAGGTTGTCTCACTGCAAAATCACCAGCAATATTTTTCCACTTGTCACCATAATGGTGATAGTCCCTCTCTACTACCTCATCAAACACGTCACTCATATTATTGCTCTTGGGTCTACCATGAATACTTCTATGCATTTATCAGTGCTGAAGGAGTATTTTTCCACTCTCCACTTCTTTGTAACTAATGCTTGCTGCCATCTCCCTCTAATCAACAACTAACTTTGATACCATGGTTGATGATGTCCCGTCCAACGCAGTCCACCGGAACTTGATTTTGTAGGCATTCATTTGGGTCTCAACTATCTGGTTCACATTCTACCTCCAGCTATCGGATATCGCCGCTGAACTCACGGGGGAAAATTATGGCTGTTTTAGGCTATCCTCTTTTTTTGGAGGATTTTTTTCCAAATCAGCATATTTTTTCCGTGTCTGTATATCCTTACAAGATCTCTTCAATGGTCTATTCGTTTCATAGCAGTACTTAATTACGGCACATACAAAATAATTTGTGAGAAAGCTTGATCGAATGGATGCGTTTTTGTTTCAGGGAATGGAAACGGGGTATAGGGAGTAGTAAATTTCAATTAGCATGCCAACACGTATTTCATGCCTGTTTGGTGTGGACATCTATTTTGTCGTGCGGAAAGTTGCGTGATGAAATATTCTAAAAATAAAAAATTGTTTGTTTTTTTCTCGATTTTGTTATGATTTGTGTAACTTAAGTATTCGCTGAAGCAAGCTCCGCACTGGAGTTTGTGCCATTTCAAATCCTGGCAGCAATTTCCGATTGTGTCACTGCTTCAAATTCGTTTGCAGTGAATGATAGGACATTGAACAGGCAGTAGGATTTAGTGGAATCTAGGGTAGAAAGCTGAGTTTTTCAAATTAATTTCTAGCAAACCACTGCCCTTCAGGCATTTGCATCCTTGAATGAACCTTAACCGAGGGGGAGCAAAGATGGCTTGACCAGAGGTATGAGAATTTTCTGCTGGTAGACGAAGGCGGTCATTGAACTCAGAGCTGATTGCGCCGTCTAATATTCACCTTAAGGCCATCTGAAGCCCTCATCATTTTCGTGCTACTGTAATGCTTCCGTGGGGTGGCTTCACAGCTGACCACTTGACCGCACCGCATCCCATGCTGGCGTGGTAACCTGGTAGACTTATCCGCTGCGATCAGGGTGTGTGTGTGTGTGTCCAGTCAGTAGCGTGGAGTTTTACTTGGGATCTAATGGGCATAATTATGACTAAGTCAACTTTTTACGAAAGAGCTTGATTCACACAGAGAACTTTAATAAACTCAGTTTTACCGCGATTGCATTTTGCCTTGGCGTTCTTTTGGGGAGTTGCTACTCTTGTTTGTTCTTTACTTGTAGCTCTATTTCACACGATTATTTTTTTCGGTGTTTGTAACATTTTTAGTCCTTGCTGCGGTGTATCTTGTACTTATCGTGACGGTTTTGTGCATGCTAATGTTGGCATCTGGAACATGTCCTACCTAGTAATTTTCTCCCCACCCTCCCAACTTTTAATGGTCTTTGAGCCCTGGATTTTTGTTGTTGTGAGAAATCAAAACAACGCAGCATAGCATATTCAAGACCAATCTTTTTTCGGCTTGGTTATGGGCTTTTTGCAATTAGAAAAATTTTTTGGCACGACTTCTTACTCGGAGTTGCTGCAAGCGCTAATTGTCTTACAATTTTGGTGGTCGTCTTCCCTCTGAACGTCTCCCAATCCAGCAGTTTTTTGGATGCTAATCAAATTTTTACTTGGACTTGCTCCTGTGAGGAACTGTTAAAGACCTGACGCTTTCTTTCAGAAACCCAAATCCAAATGCCCCTCTTTCTTTGTAATTGAATAAGCCAGTTTGGATCGTTCTTTCTCGCGCCTTAGCCTTTTGACGCCTCAAATGGGTAAGGGCTACTTTTACGGGGCCTATTATCACCCGTCCACTTTCATGACAATCACATTTTATCCAGATTTTGTGCTTCCACTTTAAGGTTTCTAATTCATTCCTCGAGACTTATGGGCTACTTTTTGACCATAAATTCCGTCCACAACAATGCAATCTGCGGCATCTCGCCTTTATTTCGTTTAAATAAGCAATACCCATTACTGCGTTGCCACCACCATCTTTTTCCATCTGGTAGCCTCATTTGATTGCCTAGTGGAAGGTGCATTGGCTTCGTTGTCTGCAGAGGCCTCTATGTGTACTTACCTCTTCTCTCTTTTGCTGGAACCAATACACATGGTTCACGTATCTGGGTCTCAACAGTCAGAGAAGTTTTTTTTCGCTTCCGGCGTGACTGACTTCTAATTCACATCGTATTAGAACTTGTACTTACGGCGGAGTTTGTTGCGACCAGTCGTTTGATCAGGTAAACGATGTTTCTGCCACAAAGCAGCGTATGCAAATTGAAGCAAGACAGTCAACATCATTGGAGGACAATCTTTTGCAGAATGGTGATTAATGTCGCAAAAACTTTGGAAAAAAAATAAAAACAACTCGGTGCCTCGGTGTTTAGCCCAGAGTGTGCTTCATTTAGTTCCTTTCAAGTTGTCCCGAAGCTGGGGGGATCACAGCTACCGCGCCCACTGATTAGATGAAAACACAGCTTTTTGAGAGTTGCTATCACAGCTAATTATACGCCTCTGAAGTTATCACATAAGCAAAAAACAGCGCCCCTACCCACACAAGTATTGATGCACCACTTTGTAGGCAGTGTTGAGTTGGTCCTCCCTCGTGCTTGGCCTACCTAACGGAAGTTGTAAATCGTCATGCCGCACGATTTCGCGAACCCCTTGTACAACTGGTTTGTTGGAGTCTGAGTTTTGGAAACACGGTGGATCAAAATTTACTGTTAATGGTCCTTTGAGTTGACAGAGTGTTTTTTTGTAAACATGTTAAATGAACCTCCCCCTCTACCTTTTCCCACGCCTAAATTATTACCAAAAGTCATGCAAAGTAGGGAAAGAGGACTGATTGTTATCGTGCGGAGCTTTTCAAACCACGTGAAGGTGAATTACCCTGAATGTGGTCCTGTTACCCAAAATTACCGGTTCGCCAGTGTACTTTAGAATTACTGTACATGAACACTGACTTGCATACATCTATTGGCTAATTTTGTGGTGATAGCCACTAAAAGCTAGTTACTGCCGCACACAACGGAACTCCGTTTATGACACACTCTTTTTGCCATCGCCGTTGCATCATCAACTGCAGGAAGTAGCCTAATGACCCCATTATTCAAAAGGCTTCACCTAAAAAAGCTTCTCAAAGAATGTTCTTCCTCTCTTTCCACTATTAAATGTAGCTGTGATGCCATTTCATGCCCGATTCCAGCGGTTGGCATCTGAGTGGCTGTTTGCACAATCACGTTGATACGGCTTAGGGCGGAACGAGATTCCAGGGCATCCTCCATAAGTCACCCGCTCTTTCTATGAATATTCACCTCTGTCAAAACACAAAATAGGGTAACATCTCATAGTCACGTCCTATTTCATGTATCCTTTTGGATGTATTCTCATTTTATTGTTTGTCCAACCGCTTTTTCACTTTTCTTCTAGCCTTTTGCTACAGGAGTGGCTGTCACACCCATAGATCATGAATAGAATTTGCACTTCTGTGTCAATATGGGATAAAGTTCGTACACGGCCATTTCCAATTCGTTTGGTTTTGGCTTCAGCGCCTCTCCTGTCATGACACCTTGCAGGTTCATGTCTTGCTCCTTTGGTGTTCCAGCACAGTAGCTGGCCCAAGAACTTGAAGATTTTGTTTCGATTTACGTTTCCTTACTGACGTAGCACCTGAAGTATCTCCTAGAAAGCTATGAGAGTGGCATAATAATTTAATTCCGTCCGAAGGCTAACAAGGCAAATCAGATTATCAGAGGTGCATAAAATAATCACTGTCACATTTTCGATTCATTTTTTTTCTCCTCTCAACCATCACTTGAAGGCAATCTTGTTGGAGGAGGAGCGCGAACGACGAAGGAAGACGCGCACCGCACACCTCCTCGATCCCGTCTCGGCTTCGCGCAGCCCTAACGCCAAGGTGGAACCGCCCTACAAGACGCGCTACGCCACTCACAGCTTCGCCTGTGAGTTTTGTTGTTGATTAATTCTATTCCTAGTTTTAACTGTGGCATTTCGCGGAGGACTTGGGATGAATTTTTACTTATTTACTTGGTTACTGGGTTTTCTGCCCCTCTTCATAGGTATTTCGTTATCACCTACTAATTCGGGCTATTATTGGTTTGTTCCATGGGAAGTTGAGAAAACTAGCCTTCTATCTTGTAAATGAATTGGCATGAGACGTGCTCTCTTAGCTCTTTCCGGTGTAAATTGCGGCTGTTCGAGGTTGGAATAGAGATGCTAGCATTCGATCATTCCCTACGAAAAAAAGCGAAATCATATCAAATTGGATTTTTGCCACCCACTAAACTAACATCTCCCATCGTTGTGCTGAAGGAACGTCATTCTGAGCTGCAAAGTCACAAACACCGGATGAATAATCGGCCGCGGTCTTAACAAGGTGGAGGGATTTGTCCCAGTGCTAGGGGAATGATCCTCACGAGCCGAGATCTTCGCTCAAATTCCTCTAAACCTTCCTTTCTAGCAGATAGTAACAGACTTTTTTGCTTACAAGGTACTTCTGGCTGATATGATTCGAAACTGCAAAAGGTTACGATTAGCCGGGTTTTGTTTTTTGCTTAAATATCGGAAGCCTTTGGGATTCATTTGTGTTGAAACATTTAGGTAAAGGCTCATTTGCCAACTCAGAGAGCTCCCTCATCTTCCAAACATCGTTTTCTGCGGATGCAAAACAGATTTCAGACAATCTCTAGTGGTAGATTTTGCCCTCATGTTAGAATGAGGCAAGCTTTTTTTTTGCAGTGATGAGGTGGTACTTGTTAGTTTGATCGGTGGCACATCTATAAAACACATCCAAAGGCTTTTTGAAGCTGGTTTGCAAGATTATAAGTCCCAGTAGGGGAAAATCCCTGAAGTGGCAATTATTTACTCTTCAGGGTGACCCTCTGATGTCATACTTGTATGCATTTATGGCAGCGTCGAAATAACGCCAGGAGAGTACTTTCGTGACAAAAAAAGACTTTTCTGCATAGCTGAACCATTTTATCCCGGGACAGTCAGCTTCACTTTGGCATCAGTGCTGAAACGCCTACTGCCTAGCTTTACTGCTCAGTAATCACAAAGTTCCGTGAACGAATATGCTTCCTGTTCTTTTAGACAGGTGCTACTACTAATGTGCAATTTCGTCATACGCAAGGTCAGTGTGAAATGTGTGTCGGCCATCAGTGTGTGACAGGAGGGAATAGGAGTTTGTTACCAGACCTAGCACTCTCCCCATGAAGTGCCTTTTTATGAGTAAACATGTCGACTCCTTCACGTAATCTTTTCAATTAAACAATGCCTTCATTGTTTTCCTGTGGTATACTTGTGGGACTGCACTCCCGAAGGCGACTAAAAATATGTGTATAAAAAGGAGGTTGTAAAATCACGCGAAAAGGCGGTAATAGGTAATCAGACAAAGTAGCGCTGTTATCTCTACTGCCCTCTCTTCGTCTCTGTGCTAATTAGTGGTCTTCTGTTGAATAATTAATAACGCATACTCTGATCTCACGTGGCACCACCCTAATCAAGCACAATAAAGTTGTTGTTGTTGTTATTAATTATTACAACTGCCTGATGGATATAACTTGCTTGTATGCTCTTTCCCTCCCTCTCTCTCTTTCTCTCATCGTCTTACCCTTTTGTGACTTCCCTTTTGTTCATCCATTTGAGCCTCTCTAAGGACGATCTGTAGACTCATTCAATCTCTCGCTTAGTCCACCCATGTCTGGATTGCCAGTCGACTTATCACTGTTCTTACGACCATTGGGACGTTCGGTTAGAATATCAACAACTCCTGGTTCAAAGGAGATACGTTGGTTGCCTCAGCCTCCTGAAAGCCGCAAAGCCCTTCCAAAATTCATCGCTGCTGACTAAAAAAAAAATTAATTTACTCTTAAATTAGTAGACCGGCCGTATCGTCAACCCTTGAGATACAATAGAGCTAAAGTGAGTAAGACCAAAATTTTAGTTATCGAAATCGGGTTAAAGCTATGCATTGCTGGAACAGATGAATGTGACATTACCATTCAAAGGCCTAATTGGGATTCGGAAATGACATGTAAAATGTATAACGTGCCTTGCAAAATGACATGTGCATGGCTTGTAATGTACATCCTCGTGATCGTTGACTGTGAAAGTCATCTCGCATATCAAAAAGAAAAAAAAACAAAATCGGCGAATTGGTTGCTGCTAGAGACCAATGTAACTTGTGTCAGTAAATGAAGTGGGTGTGAAAGTGCTCTCCTGTCGTCACTGCTTTACTGGAATTCTCAATTTTCCACTCAAGCGATGCATCACATTGAGGGAACCTCGAAATCTAATGATGGAAGTTATTGCAAACTCTTTCCTCAATTTCCTCTTCCTCCTCCTGCTCCACCTACCCATCAAATTCGTTTTCCACTAGGCGGCGTCGTTCCTCCAAAAAGCTCATCAATACGTACCTCTTTTAAATTGTGATAGTCAAGCAACTTGGCTTACTTCCTTTTAAATTAAATAGTCTTCAGCTTCCTGTAAGTTTTTTTCTCCTACAGTCGAATTCTCCGCTAGTGAACGTGATTTTGGTTGTAAAACGAAAAGTTCGAAATTTCTAGCATGCGTAATTATGGTCAAGACACTCTCGTTCCTTTTTTGCCTTCTTCTTTTCTGTTATGAAATGTTGCATTCCATCTACCCGGTTAGTCCTCAATTAGACTAATGGAGACTTGCCTTCTTCTATAAGGCCTAGTCACAATATGGCCTCTACTGTTCCTCCTATCTCTTTTGGCTAAGATTTGCAATAAATTTACCCATCTCTCGCATCTCTAAGATGTTTCAGGAGAGTCATTTGAGTGATAGGAGTGGGATCCTTCTTCCATGTGATTTACTCATAGATTTGAGGCCCCTTCAGCTGGATGGGTACCCATGTGTCTTTGCTTTGGAGGAGACAGCAGATGTGAGAGGGAAGAGGGAAAGAGAAAGTGAGCAAAGGTTTCGTGGCTCTTTCAATCATTGTTATTGTATGCTCAGATTTGTGAGCGCAATGTTTGCAGGGAGAGGTCGGCTAGGCAGTACAGTGATTTCCCATCCTGGTGGCCCTCCGGTTACTCATTGGTGTTATGAGGTCTATATGTCCCTCCGTTAGAGCTGAATGTGGAGAGCAGAAGATTTGGGGCGCAGGGCATATGATGGAAATAAACTGATAATATATGCTGTTAAAAAGGCTCTTCTTTCCATAAATTAACGGAAAAGGACCAAAACAGCTAGGTTGGTCAAATAAGCAGCTATCTATCGTAGTTATTTTCCTCCTCCTGTCAACAACCAGGGATCTTATGCTTTGACAAAATTCCTTACCCCTGTGTGGATCCTCGCTTTTACTGATTAGCTCAAGTAGCCGGAGTTCCACCGCTTGAGAACTTTCAAAGTGGATGTAAATTCACATTCCTTTAAAAAGGGATTATTCTTTTATTAGGAACAGATTTGTGCAGCCAGGACATACCTTCGGAAGACCACGGTAACTGAGACGTGGAAGATCACAGTTACTGAGGCGTGGCAGACGTGAATTTTGTTGCAGGAATGCCGCTTTTACATGACATGTATCCGTATATTAGGTCGGAGTTGATAAAAGTGGTAAACGGAGCTGTGTGCTGTAAAGCCATTGGCAAATGTGTGAGCTTGTAGACATCTCCCTGTAGCCTAATCACGGCCACGGGCCGATCGGGAGGCTAAAGTCGCAGACTATGTAACGGGTGAAGCGGAGAAAACCATTAAGGTATGCATTTGAATGAAACATTAACAATGAAACTCATAGGGTAAAACAAAGACAACCTCTCACACCGTTTTATAGGCAAAACTCCCCATTATTGAATCCGTAATTGATCCAAATTGCGAGAGAGGCATACCCATATAATTCTCAGACTAGAAGCATAAAGTGCGACGCAGCGGATTGGAAATGCCATCATTTAAAAGTGCGACTCTGCCCCATCCCATTCAAGTATGACTTGAATTCGATTCCTGTGCGGGAATGATGGGAGGATGGTTGGATAAAGAACGGTGTCTGTTTAAAGAGGATCTTTGTACTAGTTTCAAGGGGTTCGGAAGGACTAGTAAATTAGAAATACAGGTGACAAATACAGTAAATGTGGGAATGGGATCGCATTGTAAGAAAAGGGTCTGTGTGATTTCATGCACAGAAGAATAAACAAGTCCCTCCATGTGTGTGTGTGTGGCAACAGCACCGTCGCGAGAAAGCCAGCGAAGTTCGGTGAGTCCGCATCGCCTGGATCACTCGTTGGACCTGGTCAACCTCGGCAATCGTGTATGGACTGCCACTGACCACTACCGCTACCGTCACGATGGAACTGCATCGCGTAAGACAATTCCTGCCATGCATGTCTTCCCAACCCCATCTCCTCCTCCCTTCTCACTCTCCCCGTCCACACTCCTTCCTGCACACTTCTACCTTGTCTTGTGTCATGTCTGGTCCAGTCCTATTATTGCCTAGCAGCATTCCACCAGTGGTTTGGGCTCCTGACTATTTACACCGCTTTGGTGTAGAATGGTATGGTGTACGGATTGATTAATATCTATCTCAATCAGCACATCTCCCCCTACTTTGCAGATTCACCAGGGAGTTTCCACCGTTCTATAAGATGTAAGTGGCTTTGAGATCGCGGCATTCTATGGAATGGCTCGAGAAGTGCTCATCCCAGACGTCCACTTCGTGCATGGAGTCCGATCAGCTACTCACTAACCAGTAGTAACTAATCTACTATGAATTAATGTGTGTGCCTGTTATTCACTTCTCGAGTGGTCTCGTCTGGCGCACCTTACTGTGCTTGTGCAACACTGCCCGACTGCTAAATGTCCACTTTGCTGTCGTTGTCTTTGTGTTTAGGCAACTCCACAGGCCTTAGACCAGGCTACACCGCCGGCCAGCTCTCATTGTCCTCAACAAAGACCTCCAGTATCGCCGGCTCCCACTGCTTCTCTTCGCCTCGTCTCGATGCCTCGCAAGCCAACGGTCACACAAACGGGAAGATCAGTGGAGGTGATTGCTTTCACAATAACCCCACTACTCTACGTGGTGCATACCTATGTGAGAGTTTTTTTTGCTTCCCTGACACAGATGTCCCGATTCAGTCCCAGACGTCACCCATTCGTAGAAACGGACATCGTATAAATGACGAGGTCTCAAATCTCAGCCAGGATTTCGACACGAGCTTGCTGGGCTCTGCTCCCAGCTATCCTAGTGTGGTTTATCCCCCTCCCTATACCATGTCAACGAAACTCGAGGGAAGCCCTGCGAAAGTGAGTGAAAATTGAATGGTTTTTGACTCAGACCTCCAACGGAGTCTGGATCAGTTTCGCGAATGTAGAGCTGAGTTACGTGGTTGCTGCGTGCTTGCTTCTGATGGACAGGATGTGTTGTTTCAGGAGATACCATACAAGGACCTTGTGGCGAGTTTGGGCCGACCTCCAAAAGGCATCGATCGTACTAAGCTTGAGGTGGGTGTCCTAGTCTAAAATAAGAATTATGAATTTTTGCTGATTGAACAAAATTTAGAAGGCTAATCTATGCTTCCCATACCAAAAGAGCTGAGCAGACTATGGGATTTTCGTGTTCCCTAATCGGTTATTCAGGGAGCATTCCTTCAGTCACTTAGACACAGCCAAGGTAAAATCAAATCTTTTTAAAGACTCGTGAGACCTACATGATATCAGAATGATGGAGATGATACACGGCTATTCGTGTCCGTACTCTTGGTCGGAACCGGTTGATAACCAACTGCCTCTACGAATGTTATGAGCCACATGAATCGGAGGATGGCTTTAATATCGTTGCACAGAAGGATTGAGGGACGAGCATCAATAAAATGATATGTGCCACCGTCGCGGGGAGCCACAAAGTCCTGCGCACTCGTTCATATAGGAAATAAGCCTCCAAAGAACTGATGCGATTACAGCTATAGTGCATCATTGGTTCGCAATGGCAACGGTTTTGTTTTAGATGTATCTTTCGAACTTGGAATTCGAGGAGGTATTCCAGCTTTCGCGAGTAGCATTCTACCGACTGCCTGAATGGAAGCGCAATGACCTCAAGCGCCGAGTTGATCTGTTTTGAGCGCTCTCATTGCTGATACACGCGTGCGCTCCTGCTCCTTTCGCTACTCGGCCATTCCACCGTCGCTCTCCCTCTCCGCTTTCACCGATCAGCCCTGTTTGTTGTCTTCGTCCCACACTTTCGCACGAGGGCATTTCGGAAAATCGTTGCTACCTGCGCCGTCGTCCTTCTCTTCCGAGATGGCGGATCTAGAACCTCTCATCTTGAGGCGATCAATCTAACCTTTCTCCCCGCATCCACTCTCTCTACAGCCACCGCGTGTTTTAGTGACCCCACACATGGAAACCGTGCATTTGATTGGCAGTTGTGGAGGTCGTTTGCGTGAGCGCACCTTTCCGCCACCGTTTTTTTCCCTCTCCATTCTCCCATGTGTTGATCACAAATGTTTTCACTCTCCATCCCTTTTGCCTGCCCTGGTTCTTTCTTCTTATATACATACGCCATTCTAGCGAGGCAATACAAGATGAAACCATGAGATCAATGGGCAATATTACCTTGAGTGGTTATAAAGGCGATGGCAATGATAATGCGCCCTCACATCCGATGCCGTCAAGCCAAATCAAAGGCGTGGTAAAAACGCAAAACGCACAATCGCTGTCAACCCAACTAGGCTATTAAGGAACGCAAGAATCCGATGCTGCCAAACGGTTGGGACCACTCCTCTAGTGTTATATTAAGGTGCTGTTAAAAATGGCAAGACGATGACCGCTAGAGTATTATATTGTGTGGGTGCGTACCCACCTAAGTACACGGACGCAGCCTGTACATCTACTTCGGAAAACGTTTATTTTTACAAGATAGGGAAATCACAGGTGGGGCTGTTATTGTCTCCTCTTGCCATGCTTTTTAACCTTTGATTGAACAATGACAGAGTTCGCGGCACTTTTTGTGAGGCCTTGTTGTATAAGCAGTTGATTCGCGGCATTGTTGATGTGTTTGAATCGGTCGGGTCCAATGTGTATCCCTCCATACCACCTTGAAACCTAATAATGGGACGAAAATACGGTATCTGAATGGTGTCAGTTCAGAACCTGTCAGTCACAGATCGAGTTAGTTTAATTGAATCAACAATAAGAAACTTATCCTATTTTCATACGATACGCGAGCACTTATTATAAACCTTCCAGTTTCAGGCTCTAGAACCCAAAGTTAGCTTTTCTGTATAAAAAAAATTAGCTAGCAAAAGACGTGGGGTAAAGGTGCAACTTCTTGAAGTAAGCTGAAAAACCTAATACAGAAGTGCAACCTTGATGACTTCGATTGCCGTGGCCAAGTTGAGCAATTTCTTTCCAAGTTGGAACTGACCCCAGATCAGAGTGAGTGAATGACCTACCCAATACAGTAGGTTGAATCGTCGCTAATGCTGAAATCAACGAACACGTCGCATACTCATTAGAAAAACACGTGGACAGTAGGGCCATTGGTCGTGAAAGTTTGTGCAAAATGAAGAGTGAACAAAAAGTGGACAAGGAGAAGCGGATAGGTGATTACCATAACAACAACACCCTCCTTCGCTGACATGCTAATAAGGTGAAGTAGTCGTCCGCCGGCCTGAGCCTCACCGTCATCGTCGTAGTCAGCGACGAGAGAGGTCTTAGGGGCGTCGGGTTTCAGTTTGGCCTGCAGATACCACGCAGTGATGTTGTGCGAGGCTGCAGCTACCTTTCGATCCTCCAGAATAGTGCTGATGAAGGCTGAGACCTCCGCAAGCGAATTCACTTCACAACAATGCGCCTACAGTTGTTCACACAGTTATCCTTAAGAAGATTAAATAGAACCGCATCAACAAGCACGAAGTGTTCTGCTTTCCTCTTGCGCAAAATCTGACAACTTCTCTTGTGGTCGCAGTTATTATTGAAGGTATGCAGCTAATACGGTAAAAAAGATTTTCCATTCGTGATTATGGGCTTTGAGTGTCTTTTGTTGGGCACATTTGCCGATGAATTCCCTGCCACTTCGAAATATGAGAATTGCAGTGGAAACAAGAATGCAGATCACAGGTAGTTGGAAACATCAACAAGATAGTTTTGGATACCGAATTATGAACCCCGGAAGATCTTAACTGACCCCGAAAGAGCATGACGGTGGCCTGAAGTGAAATGCCCAAAATGTCTTAAGTGCAGGACCAGACACCTCATGTTGGCAGCATATGGTCAATCGCTCGTTTCTGGCCTTCAAATTTTCAATTACGTTTTGAAAGGCTCATGCTATTTTCAAAAACCGTTACTTTTATGCAACAAATTCGGACAAAAAACACCTCCAAGCAGCCCAGATGTTAGGTATACTCACAAAAAATGCGAATAACTTCCCATAAATCCCTTATGCAATCAATACAACAGCGGCAAAGCTATTAAAATCAGTCATCAAAGATAAAAAAGACGAGTAACTGAATAATTTACTTATCACCAAACTAAGTGGCATTATTAGAATCAAAATTAGCCGAACAATACCATAAGAGTTGCCAGACAGTTTTGCTACATGACTGCTGGACTCCGAACTGTATTTGTCAGATGTAACTATTGACTCCGAAGGGCGGATAAAATAATTCATGCTACAAACGAATGGGGGAAGTGAGATGGAATAAATGCAGAATAAAGGAAGTCCATGGAAACGAGATGCCTGGTGAGGGAAGCTTTAGTACCTGGGAGACGTAGGTTGATATCAAAGTACACAATGATGCATTGAAGCCAACTCTGATGGGAATTGACGCATCCATTACAGGCTATACGTAAATTTACAGATAGGTTTAACAAATCTACTGCAAAATTGCTTGAATATTCAAAAGAAGTAGGTAAATCTGTTAAAGACTAACAGGTAGAGGAGCTCCATACAATCATATAAACATCCTCCGTGTGATAAATACCGAACATCAAGCAGCGTAGATACTACCCATTGAACAGTTTAGCGCTATATGGGAAGTATAAGACAGCAGTCTTGCCGAACCTGGTCAAATGACTGCAAAGGACGGATGCATTCTGCAACCAACTAAGGAAATGAGAGAAAGATGCTGACTCTATGTCGGCCAAACAATCCTACCCAAGAAAAATAGCAACCAAATTCAGAAACTCAGACTCCTTGTCATCTCCTTACGGCAGCTTAGTCTCTTAGCGTCTAGTGACTCAATGCATTCACAAGACCAACTTACACCGGTGTGAAAGTAGAACTGGGGATTCGGTGGGACTTGCCTGGAACACGCTTTTCCGGTCGGAAATTGTCTCCCCATGATATATTTGTGAACAGGCTACTCCCAACGCAATTGGAAGATGTCTGCCGCGTGCAGCCAGATGCTCGCGAACACTTGGCACGGAGTAAACAGGTTTCATAACGGATATGAATTGACAATCGTCATTGTCAGACATCTCGTGGGGTTCAAAGTCCAAAAGAGTAGTCTCGGCTGGGAGCTCCTCAATAAATGATCGAATTGTTTCAACCATAGAGTAAATCACAGGCGAGCCTATAGATGCTTTACACAAGTCGTTGAGCACGTTTGACAATTCTAGGCGTTTATCTTTCGGCAAGTCTGACGCTGAAATCCTGAGCTATTAGATAGGAGAACACATACTTACTCAAACTTGGGGGATCTTTCGATGGGATAGCCTTCCAAAAAGGTAAATCGCAATACGACAGTGCGTTTTTCAGCATTATCCGAGGTTACGGAGATTTTGTAACACCTATTATAAATAAAAGATGTTCTATTAACTTAAATACCGCTGGTCGGGATCAATAACAGAAAATTCGTCGGGATAAATAGACTCCAGAACTTGTAACTCCTCATCTTGTTGAGCGACGCCGAACTCACCCGTCTCCGGTAGTTGCGTATCCATCTAGGTTAAAACATGACACTAAACAGAGGTTATCGCTCCTTCGCACATTGATGGGCAAGTGAAGTACAAGAAGGACCCTTTTAAAAATCAAAATTAATAAATAGAAAGTAGACTGAAAGCGTAATTTTTAACTAAGAAACAGGGCACATATTAATGGTTAAAGGGCAAACATGTCACTGTGTGATACAAGTCTTTTATACTGGAGCAAATAATTGCCAACAGTTTTCGGTCCTGGTCCTGATATCTAGATAAAAAAAACAAATCGCACTCGCAGGTGCCTTGCCAAGGTTAATGACAAGCGGCAAAATTTCAGATAAATATGATAAAACATTAAACAGATAAAGAAAGAAGGGATATCGTAAAGTAGGAATAATCGCAAAATTCTAGCTTTATTTAGTGCGCCCATGGCGAAGTTCTTAAGACTGTGCGCTATAGTAATCAGTGCCGACCCTGTGAACTAATAACGCGTTTACTTAAACAAGAACGAATACTCTATGCAAAAAATCCCTTCAATCAAGTAAATCTGACCTTCTCTTTAAGTCCTGCCAAGTGGGATTCTTACATTGATTTATACTTACTGAATGACAATACAATGGGCAATACTTGATTAGTCGGCAAATCGGACTAGTCACAACAGTCTCTCATTTGATTGGTTGGTGCCTCCTTTTTCTCACTTTTCGTCCTTGGGATGTGATCTGTGTATTTGTTGAGATCTATATCCGATACTCAAGACATCTTTTTCGTTCATCGAAATGGCTGCATATGATACCTTGAATGATAGCGAACATGGTGGTGAGGCGGTAGATGATCGCGAACCGCTCCAACCTGAAGAAAGTGGTCATCCGGAATTATCGGGCAAAAACATAGGGCATGTCGACTATTTGTTCACGATAATTTTTTAGCGCGGTATCTGCCCTTTTTAATTTCCTAAAGGGTAACATTGGAACTGGAATTTTGGCTTTACCGATTGCTTTCAAACGTTCTGGCTTATGCCTTGGTTCTGCGTTTCTGCTTTTCTACGCTTGTCTTTCGACTTACCTTATGCATGTTTTACTTCGTCTATCAGAAGAGGTTATCATAAAGTAGTTGAGTTTCTACCGCCTTCCAATGAGCGTTTAGGAACGGTCTTGACCGGAGTAAAATTGACTACACGGAAGCTGTGTTTTATATTGTCAAATTTGGCCCGGAACGTTTTAGAATTTATAAAGGCAAAGTCAAGTATGTTTTTGTGTGGTAAGTAATTGCTTTAGACACACAATCAACGTCTTTTTGCTCCTCACTCAGATTGGGTTTTGTTGCATCTACATGCTTTTCGTAGCCCAGAATACAAAATACGTAAGTTATTGCGCTGGTGATAGTTACCCTTGATAACAGTTTATAGAAACAACATGGCCAGGATTCCACGCAAATCTTTATTTGATCGGATTCATTGTCGCGGTGTTGCTAGTTTTGCTGAACATCAAGGTGACAATGTGGGTGTTTGCTATTCCCTCTGCCATCGCACTGGTTGCCACAGCGCTGGGTCTGGTGCTCATTTTTGCCTACATACTTTCCACTAGTCTTGAAGACATCACGTCCCTTCCTGCTTTCACCTCCTTCAGTGAGATGCTCGTTGCACTGGGCATCTTCATCTTCTCTTTTGAGGGGATTTCCTTGGTAAGAAGCCCGTTTAAACGTAGCCACTTTCTCCACCGGTCTCAGTGTTTGTGCGCATTTCAACGGGTTTTAGTGTCTTAAAGTTTTCACAAATACCTCTCATCTACCTTGGCTATTCGTCACTTCCCGAATTGAAGGCTTTCTTGGTTTGCAAAATTCCGACTTCTGGTTACATTCTTTCCAATTTAAATTCGAGGCTAGTTCGAACATTACTCTAGTTTGAGTCGAATGTCTCCAAAATTTATTATAAGTCAGGCACTGACTTTTACAGTGGTTTTTTTCTCCAATTGTAAACATTACTTACCATTGAGGGTAAGGTTGGCTTTTGTCACCTTTAGGATGCTAACTCTCCTTAAACAAGAACTCGAAGGTACGTGTTGTTTTTCAAACTGGCTGCTCTAACTTTTCTGCATCTTGGAATGTGAAAATGGATTTTATTTTGCAAAAAGATGGCAAATCAGAAGTATGAATTAAATTTTTACTACAGTCCAGTTTGTTCGGAAAGATCTTTATATTGTCCTGTCTGGACAATATGGTTCATTTTTTTACTACTCGCTGAAACGGCTACCGTCTTAGAATCTATTTTTGCTATGATAGCACGCTTAAATTTGGTTTTGAGATTGATCTAAATTACTTCTCTAGGTCTGTGTAAGCGGCATATTTTGTAGCAGTTGTAGTTTGGTCATGGTGGTGTTCTTTTTAAATGCCTTTTTTCCTTCAAACCTTTAGCCTGTGATGAGGAAAAAACGAGATGCTTTCACATTTCTTCCATCGGCTGAAACCCCTTCCAGGTGCACCTGCATTATACTCTCACAAAAGTTGCCTGAACCTGAATCCAACCGTAGGTAGCCGGTTTTGCTAACAGCCTTCCAACCTAAATAGTGATAATCGCTACAGAATTCAGACCGAATGAAGCACTCGACATGTTTAGCAGTGGTAGTGAGATTCATATATTCTTTACCTTTAGGTATCGCATAAAACATAAGTTAAATCATTTCGAGGTAGCAAACGCCATGGCTGCATATTCGTATAAACAACTGATCGAATGAACTGATGATCTTAGCATTAATGCTGCGAACCAGTGAAAGTTTATGCTTACTTTACTATTTGGATTTGTGCCTTTGTTTGGATCGCATCATTAAGTGCTGGAGTCCCCTTTAAAATATAGCCTAAAATAGGGTTCAAAATCTGGCTCTCTGGGGAAAATTTTTCATGAATGCTATTGGTTATTCAAGGCTCTTTTGCCATAAAGAAAAAAATATTTACTGAGGTCTTGGACGATTCACTGGATCTAGCTTAGTCAACTACTTTCATTAAAGAGAGGAGAACTAGTTGATTGGTTTTACACGAGGTTTTCCACAAATGGTATGGGCAAGTAATGTGAGCAATTTTAGCCTCACAGAAAGTTATTTCATTTGGGGCTTGTATGTAACGCATTATTTGCCCACGGCTAGTACGATTTTCGGCGTTAGGTGTTCCAAGATTGTTCACTTTATCCACTGAATATTTGCTCCAGCTTCAAGTTCCTCACAAGTTTTAGTAAAAGTGCATTAAATAATGGCCAAATTCCAAAGTTTAGGTGAGGTGTGCCTTTAGAGCCGCGAAAGTGGTGTTGTGAAAGAACTTTTGACTTTTTTCCGTTGTTTTGTGGTTAAGTAATTGCAAACACCTACAGCAATTGCTTAGCAAAACCGGATTTTTTGATTAAATGTGGTGATAAGGTCATAACTTGTATGTTTGCCATCCTCCAAAACACCTGAATTCCGTTTTATTGCAGTAGTTCTGTCACGGAAGGAAAAGTTAATGGGTTTTTCTCTGATAAATTATAAATGCGATTTCCCATGTCGTCCGTAAAACTGGTGTTTGTTCACAGCTCGATGTGGTTGATGTCACATGTGTGGCAAGGAAAGCGGTAGCATGTAGCCTAACCGAATCCCTCTATCGCGGCACTTAAGACCTGATTGGCGCTGATTTTTATAAGCCTCGCACTCCTTTTTTTTTCATTGGCTTTAATCTTCACTTTCCAAAAGGATTCCCGCTTTCGATAATCAGGGGGACTACTTAAAATAAGTTTCAATTGACACCAGGAAGTTCTTGGAGTAGAGAGGATGCATGTTTCACTGGCATTAACTGGTTGTAGTGACTGTAGAGGTGGAGTCGGGCAAATCCAAGATTAGTGGGTTTGTAGTTGCCCATGCCCCATGGGATTCACATGTAGAACTTCTGTGATCCAATGAGAGTGAGGAGGGCAGTCAGCAATTTCAGAGGTGGAAAATTCGTATCCACATAGAATATTGTTGAACAGCGGAAAATGGTGTGTAAATTGCCGCCAAAACCCGAGGGAATTTGAAGTTGTCGGTCCTCAATTCCTCTCTGTCACACCAATGCTAAGTTCGGTGGGATGATTTATGAAATATTAATGTGAAGGAGTCAATACGGTTCCGATGGATGCTTTCCAACTCCATAGTCGTGCTTTAACGTAAGGATTTTAAAAACTAGTTACAGTTTTCCACATACGTTTCTGAAAATTTGAAGGTTCCTCAGTCCAGGGTTGTGGGGGACAATTACAAAATGGTTTATCATTTTGATTCCAAAATATTAGTTTCAAAAAAAGGTTAAGACTACACAAATATACACGCGTTTTTTGTGGAGTCCTACCGCTAATTCCCATATAGCTTTCAAAATTACTACAAGCACTTTTCAGGAGGTGTTATTGCCGGCAGTAGGTAGCTGTCGTCTTCAATAGCTAGTATAAACGACTTAGCATTGTCTCAAACGAGACAATTCATGAGAAGCAAGCAAAGGCTTACGAAGGCTGTATGGTAAGGCTTGGTGGCCCCCTGAATTATCTCCTCGATTCGGGGCTCTCAAACCGCCTTCGCTATAAAGGTGTTGTGTGAACTGGTGAGGCGATATGGGGTGATAGGTACGACGTTTCTGACAAGATCATTCCTCTGTGCTATAACTCGCTTTTGCAAACAAAGGATTTTGTGATATTTCAAGTTTCAATTCCAAATTCACTTTGATTCGAATGAAAGATGTTGATGCAAAAACTACGGTTTGTTGCATGACATGAAGCAGCACTGGCGGTTTCGCTCAAGGATGTGTTTTTGAGCAGCTATTTCCAACTCTGTGTGACCAAGACAGTGCGGAAAGGGCATTGTATTTAGTCTCTGCGAGGGCTCTTGTTCGCAGACCGGATGAAAATTCACAACGTATTACCAATGATGAGGGCAAAACGCTTATGGAGGGGTGCGTTCCAATCGCCCTTACCAGTTTTTCTTAACAAGCCAATCTGGTCTTCTGGGGTCACTTCTCATTGGCTTGCTTCGACACTCGCTTAAAAATCTCGAAACCATCTCAAGGTTTACGTTTTGTCTTGCCTGAGCCTAGAGACTGTTTGCTTGGGTTTCGAGGTCATACCTTCTTTTTACCTTCTTTTGTGTAGGAGAGCTGGTAGGACTGGGAGAGCTTCACAACCGTCTCCAGTGTCTATTTATAGGCTGGTGCATTGGTCCAAAAGCCTCACACGAAACGTCAAGAGTCACCGTACTGCCGCCGTTTTCATTGCTGCATGATTTCAACCTTTCTGACAGTTTCTAGTAATTGAGTCTGTTTTCATTGATACGCTTAGCAATGGATAGCCTTGGCTTGATTTAAACGGTGAATCTGGTTTGCTTTCGCGGTGTTCGCGTGTGCGACGAACCCTCTCCATAGACTGTGGTAAGCTCAAGGTAGGAAATTAAGTTAAATTCTAACCAAAGTTTATTTCATTTGTTCGCAAGAGACCCATCCTCAACTGATATCCCACATCCATATAATTGGGGCGGTTAGAGCGCCAAGACTGTCTAGTTGTTCATCGTCTGTGCTCAGTTCGAATTTGGGAGCCATTTCCTCGAGCTGTCAAAATCATCTATTTCTATCTCACTGTCCAGGGAGCAATTGCTTTTGAATAAGCCTAAATTGGAAATTCGGCTTATAGACTCTGCCCATCCAGAACCGGATGCGAGATCCGAAACGTTTCGTGATGCCGTCGGGGGTACTCAACACCACCATGGTGATCAACACTTGCCTCTGTCTCACCATTGGTTTCTTCGGCTACCTTCGTTTCGGTGACGCGATCCTCGGGAGTATCACCTACAACATTCCCAATTCACCTCCGTGCGTAGGCCATTTACCTATTGTGTTTAGCCACCTTCATTAACTAACCATCCGTTTGTCGACTCTCCCTAGTATTTACGCCGCAGTGAAACCCCTTTTCATCTGCGCCATCTTCCTCTCCTACGTACTGCAGTTCTACGTCCCCGCCACCATCCTTGGCCGACTAATGCTTAAATGGCGGTGGCATCGTGAAGCCTCACCACGTCGACAATCCATCTGCCGCAAAATCATGCGAGTGTTTCTGATCCTATTCACTTGTATGTTCCTACTTAATTCCCATTCAGTAGGTCTTACTTAACTAAATGCGTTTACGAATTGATGGCTGTTAGCTAAAATTGATCGCAATTAAGCCTATTTAGCACTTAATTCATTTCTAATGATGTGTACATGCTTCCTGAACCTATATTTAAGCTTGTTTTAGCTGCGTGGTGTCACTATTTTGAGCCATCTTCACTATGCAGAAACTGAGATGCGAGTAGTTAGGAGGAGTCAGAGCGACTTAAGCAGTGGTTTGGTTGTGAATCTCCGCACTCTTAGCCATCCGCAGCTGATGGCTTCCTTCTGTGGAGCTTATGCATGACTACCATGCAACAGAAATAGGACTGTTATTCATTTGGGTGGAGTTCGTTTGCTGCTGCTGCCGCCGATGCTGCGACGGAGTTGTTCTTCAAATGGATATATCATGAATAGACAGAGGTTGGAGACTTATAGGAGCGCTTGATTAAAATTTTTAAGGTATGGCATATTGCACAACCTCCGTCTTATCATTACAGTTTGTGCATCTAAGAGCAAACCTTCCCTATTTAATTTTTGCCTGGAAGATTCAGCAGTCAAAAAATTGATGTTTCTAGCATACAGTTCGGTAGAATTCTCTCTATCCCACCCTCTATCAGGCGAAAAAGCAGTCAGATGTTAAAATTTTAAGTTTGCTTCGGAAAACCAAAACTAATTTGTCGTTATGTATTAAGGAACTGTTTTTAAGCATCTCACTTGCGTTAGTCATTCCTCCGCTATTTTAATGCTTCTTCAACTTTTATCCAAGTTGTTCTCTGTTTTGCACAACATTAGGGATGCGCCAACCCTTAGGGTTTCATTCATTTACCAACGCTGCGACTAAATCAATGTCTACATTCTTCAAATACGCTACTTTATCCTGCTAGTTACACTGGGCATTCCGCAAATTTGATGATAAATGCCATAGCATCTTAGACCAAATAATTATTTGCTCCAGGTGTGATCTTCTGCGCCAAGGTCATTGTACTTCCCACTCATCGCCTTAATTAAAACCAACACTTGAAAAATTTGATGAGGGTTTTTAGGGAAAAATTCTCCACAAGTTTGTTTGTTAAAAAGTCCCTTATCGGTTGCACCACGTTCTGGTATGGAACTAGGGTAGTGCGACGTTAATGAAGGTGTTTTGGTAGCAAGGCCTCGTTTGGTACCTCTCTCAGGGCTCTTGTTTACCCCTCACGCTTACAATTTCGACGAGAGTATTGTTTACGCGCACTGCCCCACATCAAGCATTTTGGAATCCCCAAAGTTTAACAAAATGATGAAAATTCATCTTGGGCATATCTAGTCTGCGATTGGATTTAGGTCTACTCAGTAGACGACACCAATTTGGAATTACTCATATCTTAGTCTCTCTCTGTGTGTGTGTGTGTGTGTGCACGCAATTCATCTTGTAGACGCAGTGGCGATGCTGGTGCCGCACTTGGATCTTATGGTGTCATTGCTGGGCGCAGTCTCGAGTTCTGCATTGGCACTACTGGTGCCACCAGCACTGGAACTGCTTCACTGTTGGCCAGAGCGTCAGCAAATTCCACGTTTCTACCTCACAGTGGTGACCAAAAACGCTCTAATCCTTGCTGTGGGTGTCTTCTCTGCTGTCTGCGGCACCGTTGCCACTTCCATCGAGATCATCAACACACTTGGGAATGCCAAAGAAATATGATTCTATCCGCTTAATTTTTTTAACCAGCGCTCTGAATCACTCACTCACTTAGGATTCTCATTTGATTGCCTTTCAAATTATTCAAATGAATCGCCAGAATTTGTTATTATTTAGGATACAAAGTTGTTAGCGCAGTGCTCAAATCATCCTCAAAGCCAAATATACAAAAATTGAAGTCTTTATTACCTTTTTCGGGTCCTGTTAAATGCGTAGTAGAGCGCTTCGCCAGCCCTTGGATGGTGTGTTTTTTGTGTTTATCGGATAGTTTGTCACCATGGTGAAAGCATCCCGGTCTGCATTTTCTTCCTTCCCTCGGGAACAAGTTTTAGACTAGCAAATCGAGCTAGCGAGGCTTGGAAACAGGCTAGAAGATGCTTCACCGAGCATACTAGCCGTTACGTTACATGACACGAGAATTGCGCATGCACAATTCTTGTTGTCTAAGCAAAGTAGAGCAGGGCTGGAAAGGTTTGCGCGTCTGTTACAAGTGATTTCACTTTTTGTAAATGCGTATAATATGTATCAGCTGAGTAATCTGTGAGGGGAATGTAGGACACACCAGTCTGGAAGGCGGCTTCTTGAAAACTCAGGGAAGTGCTGGAGGCCTGCCAGCATAGGAGGTGGGATGACGGCGCTTTCGTCCTCGTGCGCAATCATTTCCATTCGTTGAGTGACTTCCAGCTTCAATGCCAGCCTTGAAGAGCTTAATTTGCCACATTCTATTAAAAGCGGATCGCGTTTAATGGTGGACGCATTTACTATCCATTGTTAAAAACGCCAGGCAGCAGCCTCATGGAGGTAGGTTAGTAATTTCTCCTCCCCTTCCACCTACTCAGTGTTAATCGTTCAATTCTTTGTACAAGTGGCGTAGGTGCCGGAGCAAGAGAGCAACTGAGCTGTCATCTACTGGCTAATCTTCATGGATCATTTACTTTGTGATTGCGCGAGTGAACTACTTTGCATGATGATTGCGTCATCCAGCTGCTATCTCTGCTCCTAATGCGTCTCTTTAGTTTCCTTTGCTAGTTGGTGCGCTTGATCCGAGCAAACTTAAGTCCTCTCAGCTTCACTCTTGTCTTGACTACCCTTTGTTGCAGAGACTGAAAGGGTGATTCTTTGTTTAAAGGATCATTGTTTAAGTGTAGTGTGGTTTGTGAGGGAAGTGCCTCTCGTAAAGTAAGTTCCTCGTCTAAACATTTGAAAAGGGCTGTTCGCGAGGTGAGTAAGTGCTTCCTTACCACCGTAAATTACCTTGACGGAAGCATAGGAGACGATAAAGCCTTCGGCTGGACCCTGAGACTAAGTCTCGGTGGTGACATTAGCCCTCACAATCGCCTTCAATCGAGCTTTGTCGTTCCAACAAAATTGGAAACGCTTCACATGCTGGTTGCCATTACACGCCCCTTTCATGTGGCAGCTTTTGCATTTACCTGTGCCTAGTTTGCCCCCAAAACGAAATACTTCTTTTCAAAGGACGAGAGAGAATTAGCATTTGATTTACATGTTGAAGTGTTGATTTTTTTGTTTAACCCTTCAAGCCATGTTTTGGGCTAAATGTGGTGAATAACTTGAAGGCCTCAGGACGTTTACTTTTGCTCTATTATTCTTCTATTGAAGAAATGCGTGGGGGTTTAGTTGCCCTGTTATTCTCAAATCAACTCCAATGTCGTGGGGCAAACCACCGATGATGCAATCACTTGATTCAAGAGGTATGCCAACACTGATGTGCATGAAGGGGAGCCTCCATGCGTGTGGTTTACTCCAATCACTAACGTCGAAGGTGCAGCAGAACCATTTGTGGTTATGGAAATCCCCATCAAGAAGGCAAGACACCGTCTTACATCTTACGTCCATAATCTGATGATATGTGTGATCCGCGCTGGTACAAAATGGAATCTCTGAGATCACATGCGCTGCTGGTTGATTTGGCGTAATTTTGTGCCTGCTTGGCGTGTGATCAACCCTGAGAAAAAAAATGACCTCTCGTTCTGCTAAGACATGCCCCGCGCACTCATTGTACCACAACTGCAAATAAGTCTGTTTTTTTAAAGAAAAAAAAATGCATAGTGCACAAATTATATAAAAGGCTCTAGTCTTGATGTTTCGATCTGCAAAAATGTGGTGGCTTTCTGGGTGTGTACTAGCATATCCACCAGTGGGCTGAGATGTAGGGCGAGGCCGTCTACACACATACAGGGACTTTGAGAACAAAGAAAGGCTCTTGAACATAGGAGGGACCTTTTCTCAACGGCGCCTACCCTGGAGCTTAGAGGTCACAGAGCTCGCCATTGGATGGGTATGCTCTTGTGTGCATTTCTCAATGCCTTATTGCGATGTTATCACGGTTGCGTGACTTTCTTGAGAGATGCAAACATCAGAAGTTGTTCTAATTCAGTTTTGCTATTGGCTTAACTATTACGGAACCATATTCTTTCTTTCAGTAATTAGCTAATTTATTCATTCATTTCCATCACCGAAGGTCAGACCTTAGCAAGGTGAGAAAATTTGTGACGACATGTAACAGAGGGATTAATAATGAGGGTCTGACTCCGGAAATTAGCCCAGTTTTACAGTCTGCAGGGAAGCTATTGTCAACTGAAGCAACATTGGCAATGGTCGTGAATCATCTGGAGGGGGTTCTTTATGTAGCTCTCTACAGCATCTGTACAAGGATGTCAATGAGGTGAGCACGCGATACCTCTCTACTAGTGGGATGGAAACTAGACAGATAATGGCTGGACAGCGCTGAAGCTAGAACAATGTGGCAAGGCGGAACAGACACGAAACCTTACACTCACTGAACTTTGTTAAATCCTACCATTTATTCTTTAACTCTGCGTTCGGGCCAGTGTTCTCACGACTAGCGGTGTACACATGAAAAGAAACTCCAGATCCAGTAGAGGTGCCAAGAGGGACCAGTGACGCTGTAGTTGGTTGTCTTCTTTATTGCTCACAAATTCGATAATCGGCACAGTTGGTTCGTGGATGTGATTTCTTACCACATCGGTTCACATTGTGATGGCCGACACGGGAGACTGACTAGGGGAAGCTATTTTGGTTTCGCGGGTACTTAATGGCCTGTCGTTATGCTTCCGCTGGGTGGCATGATTCCTCTGTACGTCGATAATACATGTCAGCTAGAGCATTTTGTCTTTTTTCTTCTTCAAGAAAGCCTCGAGTAGCTACATGAATTCAACCGCCATTTTTATTCACCTTGTTTATAATCTTGATAATGTCTCCTAAAATTTGGCTACGATTTATGAAGAAAAAGTTTCCTCAGAATTAATTATAAGCGTCACTAATAATTATTATTATGGTTTGATGCAATGCTCTTTGGAAACGCCATTCATTTCACGCTTCTTCAGGTGACTGCGAGCCGCGCGGGACTCCCAAACCAAATCAGCATGTACTTATGCATCCCACTTTGTGGTTTTCATACCTGAAGTGCATTTTTTTTTCGAAAATATGGAACCCAGTTTTCCTTATATTGAATCGTAGCTCTTTTAAACATAGACAGAGAGACAGGATCACACCTCCCAATCCTGTATGCCTGCTACATGCTTTGAGGTGGCATAATGACAGATGACAATGTCTTCGCGACTTATGCAACATAGGTGGAGCCAAAACGCCTGGAGGGAGGCTTTAATCCTGTCCATCAGCTGATGAAAATAGACAGGGATACTCGTTACAGTCAAATTCACGAGAAGAGCTGGGGGCGACTCTCTCAATTCTCCGCAGGTGTCTACTCAGAGGTGAATGGAGGCGTTAAAGAGGCACCTCACCTCTAATTAATGGCCTTACATGCTGTAAAGGTGGTCGGAGCTCTTGTCTCTGCAGGGCAATCTGTACTGGGGAAAAACTAATTTAGGATGGACTATTTTCTACAGTAGACCTATTCTGTACGCAAAAGGAGTATAAAAACCAAAGAATCATTCCTCAAACCATAAAAAAAGTAATTTTTCAATAGAAGAGCTTAACTATCGCTTCAGTCACCGCTAACCGCTTTGAGGGATCTCCCTTCTCAGCCTCCCCAAATTGAGCAAACTGCAATAGCTATCTTTCCTTAGCTAATTCTGGATGTCACATCAGTCAAACTAATCAGGAGTGGCATTTGTTTGGGTCAGGTTTGCTTGCCAGCCCTAAATACGGGGCATGCAGACCCCTGGATCTCAATGAGGTTCAGTATTTGCATATGGAAGGATTGAAAGGCAATAGATATGAGGGATAGCATCACAAAGCCCCTACAATCACTTTACTTATGAAGAATGAAGCGCTTGGTTATTAAACCAGTTATTTCGCCATTTATTTGTTACTAGTGCCATTTAATTTAGTCAAACCCCCAAACAAGTCATCGTTGATAAATTGCTAGACGGTCTGCAAGAGCCTCATTAGCTCCGACACCAATAAGATGGTCATTCCATGGCATTATATGACCTACACAAAAAATGCCACTTTAGTCCAGAAGAGGCGTCACTTTTTTTTTCTTTACAAGACGAAGCAGTAGGAGTCTCACAAAATTAGTACAAAGTGGTACCACGTGATGTCAGCGTTGGCAAGGCCTCAAACATCACGCCACATTGTCTTCTTACAGATTGAAGATCAGCACCTTGAGATGCTTCAAATTAACTCAAAACGGTGTTTAGTTCTGGTAAAGGAAATAAAGTAGCCAAAATTTGCAATTGTTTGTGAAACCCACTAAGGCATTCCATGCAGGATGCAGAGACCTAGACACGAGTTGCTTTGAAAACAGACTCCCTGACTAAGGCGGCACATGAGACGGAGCCTGACTGTTTGATCTTTCGCGTCAGCAGGCGCTGAGGGAGAAAGCAACAGCTTTAACCCATCCCCATTAGTCAACTTGTTAAAATGAAATCAAGATGAAAGGTGATTTGCCTACCAGTTTGTCAATTGCACATCTCCATACACTTGGCAATCCAACAAAGCACTTTTGACATGTCGATGGAGATGTGAAGGCCAATGTCATCTCCCCGAAACTGGAGTAGTAAACATGGGTGGTTCCATGCTTTTCAATCAGCTTATTTTTCACAAGCATCTCAAGTTGTAGGAAAACTCGCAATGCATCGACTTAATGACTGCAAGCCCTAGGGTAGTAAATGCTTTCATTTGGTTAGTAGTTTAAAGGGTCAAGAGATCAGCCAAGTATTGAGCAAAAAATGGTCTCCTACTTCTTTCAAGACGCAAAATGCCACTTCTAAAGCAATTACGGCAGAAAGCAAGATAGTTGAAGGGGAAATGAGAACTACGAATGATTGTAACTTGAGGCCCCGCTTTTGTACTTTCGATGGGTGGGATGGTCTCAGAGCAATGGCAGGGACCCATGGCTTGGGGCGTTACGTTATTGGCAGCAGAGACCAAACGCTATTTGAAAGGACAGCTGTTCTAGTCCCCACAACTGAGTTATAAATCTTAGCAGGATGGGTAAATCTGTTACGACACCTAACGGACAGGTTGATGATAGGGTCTACCTTCGACAATTAGTCCAGTCCTGTATTCCACAGGGAAGCTATCGACAATTGAAGCGACACTAACTGTAACCCTGAACCATCTGGAAGGAGTTCTTTACACTGCTGTTTACGGCATCTGTACGGAGGCGTCAATGAAGTGAGCACGCGATACCCCTCCCGCCTCACAACTAGCTGGATGGTACCTATACAGGTATGGATGGACAGTGCTGAAGTTAGGACAAAGTGACAATGTGGAATAGACACAAAACGTTATCCTCATTGAACTGTGTTAAACCCTACCATTTGTTCTTTGACTCTGCTTTCAGGCCAGTGTTCTCACGACTAGCAGTGGCCACATGAGCGACGGCCTGCACATTCCCGCCTCCTTTAACACAGTTCCCAAACGGTACGAAACTCCACATCTAGTAGAAGTGCTAAAAGGAATCAGTGGCACTTCAGCTGCACACAAATACGATGGTTGGCACAGTTGGTTCGTGGATGTGATTCTTTACTACGTCGATCCGCATTGTGATGACCAACACAGGAGACTGGCTATGGGAAGCCCTGAGGATGGCGCTCAACAGAAAAGGAGAGGGAGGAGACCATACAATACTTTATTCACTTGTTTGAGTCTTTATTTTGATTTTTCGGGCACTTAGGGGTCTGTCTTTGAACTTCCGCTAGGCGATATGACCTCCGGACTATTCAGGAAATATTATGCCTTCTTTCGTTTTTGGGGGAGTCTCGAGGCGCTAAATGAATCCCTTCTAAGACACTGCTCAAGAGAAGACAACCGCAAGATGTTAATTCATAAAACCTTTCAAAGGGGAGGATTCCCATTGTTGCTGAACATTAATAAATAGCAATAATGCGAACTAAGGTGGATAGGACTTCACTCCATTTCCTCTCCCAGAAAATTAAGTCACTTTTCTCGACCGTCGGGTGATGACTGTCGTCAACTCTGGGCGATGGCACTTCTGAGGAAACACTAAATTCTAAAACTTTGGAGCGTACGTGGCTTTTTTTCTATGTTAAACCCTAAATAAAAAGCAGTGCAAAGCTGAAGCATGGTCGGCAATGTTTTCTTCGTTTTGAGACACGAGTCAGTGACCATCCAAATCCAGCTTGTAAAACCTGACGCTTATCAGAAAAATAAGCTTACCAAGATTAAGATCACGTTCCTTTTGAAGTAATGCGTGACGACATGTCTCTTGATTCACAGATGTATCTGGCCTATTGTATGAGATAAGCTTAAGTTAAACCGAAAATTTAGTAGGAAGTAGCAGTAGACAGGAGCGTCCAGGTACTGTTGTCGAAAAGAAAGGGGTAAGGTATGAGCCTGTGAATATCTACTTGTACTGACAGAAGACTTCAACATGGTACAACACAGTGACGAAAGACGCAGTGGATGAGCAGTAACACACTCGAGGCCTCGAAGACGACTATACACCTGTTAATGATCCTCTCACCGCAGTTTTCAGTTCACAACTCCAGTATTCATTCAGTCAACTAGGCACTATGAAATTTGTTCGCTTCTTTTGACATCTCCAAGGTCACAGTTTGACTCGTTCGCAAGTACATTTTCTTTTTGGGATCCAGGGTGAATGAGTTTCGCTTCAAAGCTCTGGCTTGACGGTGTATTGAATGGAACGTCTCGTGATTTTGAAGAGGCCTACCTTGGCTTTGATTTGGAGATTCGAGTTAAAACAAGTGTAAAGCAAACTCCAAGCTATTAGAGAGGTATGTTTTGATTGAAGGATGTGAAAAGATGAATGACCCATATCAATCATGCTGCTAGCTTTCGAACACTTACACTCTAGAAACGAGGAGCCATAAAACCTAGTTCCATACAAATGCGAACGCCAGTGCATGATAAAGAAGCCTTTTTCAACTTAAAATTTAATGTTCGTATAGAACTGTGAGTGCATCCACAAATTTTAACTGGATTTCGAGAAATGTTAAAAATGAGAACGTTTTATTGAAGAAGCAAGTGAAGGGCTAAGGTCGACGCGATTAAGGTTTCAAAGTCCAAGCTACAAAGTGTCAACATGAACTTGAAAGTGGATTTCTTTACATCACTCTGAACATTTAAAAAAAACGAAACGAAAGTCTAGATATTCTTCATTTAATCCAATTGTTCATTTTTTGATTATTATCTGTGAAACTTAAGGTGAGGGACTTTTGTACAAACAATTGACCAGAGAGTAGAAATTGCTACGGCAGAAACGTGATAGTTCGCTGAGAGACCTGGTGGAAGAGGAGACTTTCGACATCATAATCTGTCGGGTCAAAGAACTCTAACGCCTTCACAACCAAGATCTCTCCATTAGAAAAAGACCCAGGCGTTCTCTTCCACCATTGTGCCTGGTGCCATTGCCACTCGAAACTAGAAATATGAGGGTTTTTTGTTGGCTTAAACCCAGTCAGCCCAAACTCAGTAAGGCTCGGGGAAACCGCTTATTAAATACTGACAAAGGGGACGTCACACATATGTGACGACGGTAACGGATACCACAAATACAAAGTTAAAATAGCTAGATAACGCTGCTCTCGTAATATGGACAAAACACAGAAAAAAAATAAAGTTCAGACAGCTGAACTATTTGAAAATTATTCCCATAACTTTAGCTTTCAATCGTCCCATCGATTCACGACTGTTGAATCAAGAGAGACAGCAATGATAGCCTGATACTTTGATTCCTCAACGTTTCACAGCCAAAAACAGTGCCGTTTGTAGGATTGTGATACATTTACTCTGCTGCTGGTGTCAGCAATAACCTAGGCAACAGATAACTAATGAAATAACCGATTTTTCGAAGCCTAGACAGAGACTGATGATTATGATGATGGTGATCGGAGGATTCTCAGATAGTGCAATTATGAGCTTTTCAATAAATGCAAAAGTACAAACGCTGTCGGAGAAAGTCAATGGTGAGCGCCGAACTCAAGACTAGGAAAGAGAACTTCATTGCCATTATTTGGAATAGGGTTCGGGAAGGTCATTTTTTCCCATGAAAGCAGAGAAAGCGAATTGACAGATTGATAGAAGCAAAACTTCTATTAGCGTTCCGCACAGTGGTGAGAGGCAATAATAGGTCAGATAGATCAAAAGGAACTTGTTAGAAAGATGACCTCCTGAAATTGACGAGTCTCCAGAGCTGAGACAAATCAGTCGCGCATTAGCTGTGCAGCACAAAGCAAGAATCATAACACCAACCAAGTTCCCAATTTTTATCCGGGAAGTAGAAGGAATTCTGGATGCAGACATCTCGCCCAATGAAAGGATGCTTTAATAAAACTGAAGGTTCAATAACGAATAACAAGATCACCCGCATAAGTAAATGATATTTGACATTGCATAGTCGTTACTAATAAGGACTTACCCGTAGCAGGAGGCGGAGAGGAAATGGGTCAACCACGCAAGTGAAGCAACCACTTTGTAATTACGTAACTCGAAATAAACAAATTTGTACATAAAATAAATGACCACTTCAAAATGAAAAAAAGGAAAATTGCAAAGCGAATGCGTGTTTGGTCGGGTAAGGAGGAATGAAAAAATGGGGTGAAAGGGCATTTTCCAGAAGTGTACATTGGAGGGAGTAAAAGAGTGGACAAGGGGACAAAGATCGAGGGAGAAGTAGTCTACGGTTCATCTGTAATGAAATTATCACTTTTGGTTACTGTTTAGGCGTTTTGGGAAAGAGAAGAGGGTCAAGAGCTCAAGGCGGCGAACACAGCCCAAATAACATCCACCGGGGTGCCCGTGGAACCATACTCGTTGTAATTAAGATCCAGAAGTATTCTCACATGTTTCGTAGCTGTGTTGTAGTCCTGGTTTGAAAGTGTTAAGAACGCATTTTCTAGAACATCTGCACGTTGAGACACAATGATTAGTGAGAGAATTCGTCTGTCCATCCGCTGAATGTCGGTGGTCCAATTAGACAGAAGGGCGTCATTTATTCGTTGCATTATGAGTTGTTTGGCAGGGGTATTGATGAGGGGATGGGTTGTCATGTCAAAGAGGATAAAATTCTGCTTCTCAGTAGAGCACACTCCCTTTTCGACGAGATTTTTTGCTATCCGTTCCCGCACGTTTCGCATTTGCAAGGCGATTTTAAAGGGATTCCAAGTGTCACCTAACAGTCAGATAATGTAAAGACAAACATACCACTCAGGTAATCAATCCATGACTTTACATCAGCAGGACCGTTACTACTGATTGTTCGCAGTGCTTCATCCAAAAGCATATCACCCGTGGGGACATTTTTGATAACAATAACGTTCCTGTTTAAAATCAATCGACGCGCAGAAGGAGGCTCAAGAGTAATGCGACCTCGAAGAGCTAGCTCTATGAGAAAACAGCCGCGAAGACCAAGACTAATGTTATCACTCCAAAATGACGTGTATCCCTCACGATCTTTGAGGCCAAGAAGCAAAACCTCTTCCATAAGGGTGAATCGTGTTTGTTTAGAATCATCATCCTTTTGCTTATCATCCCGTAGGGCTGAGTTGATGTCTGAACTTGACGACCCATCTCGCCTAATATTACGACGAAAAACAACAGTCTCTCCCGCCCCGGCCATCTATGTACCTATTATCCACACGGGATTGCTTAGTACCAATTGGTTCTACCTCTAGGCTCATCATCAGCAATTCTTCAACAAAATTGACTTGGCTATTGTGCTTCGTTGCGCATATTTTTTTTGTTTCTAGTAGTTAGTAAAATTTACACGTGAAAACGAACATTAGGTGCACAAATAAAAATCCAAAGTAACTGTCTTTTGCATCATTTAAGCGCCCTGTATCACAGGAAAATGGCAACTATTTACATTCTAAAATGGAGCATAAATCCCACGCCTTTTAAAGCAGCTGATACAGCTATCGAAAAAAGGGTGGATTTTGCACTGCTATAAAAGCTTGCTTAAGTCTGCTCTCGAAAATCGTACTTCCGCTCGGTGGTGCAGAATCTGGACCTTGACAGTGCCTCTACAGCCTACCTGGGCAGTAGTTGCACATTGTCTATCATAATGTTGTGACATCTTACAATTTCAAGAAAAACTTGGGTGCCGCAGTGGTGAGTGACAAGTCATTACTAAAAGCATTTTATTTTAACCCAAATTATTATTGCAATACTTTGTTTGTTCGAACTGCCGGTTTCGGTCACTTGGGTGGCCGACTTGTACTAGCCGGTTGGACGGCCTTTGGGCCGTGCCAACAGCCCCCAAGCCCTCTGTTTCCAGAATATGTATTCTGCCCAGTACTATGCCTTCTTTTTGGGGAACTGGGCCAGCGCCACGGCGTAGATAGCTCGTGCACACTCGATTGCTCCGTTTGTTGCGCACGACTCCGCATCTGCTAGCCAAGTGTGCTTCTTATCCTGCTGCTCTATCCCATGACCGATGATAGCTTTTATGATGGCCTGAGCAGTGAGGATGGACTTGGCCTTTTCACACTCCTCAGCCTCCTTAATCCACTCATCACGATTGATCTCCACCATGTTGGCCTTGAGCGACTGAACCCCGGCGTCAATGATTTTGCCCACACGGGCGCACTGTTCGTTTGCCTGTGCAATGACCGATTTCGCCTGGTCAGGAGGGCAGAGACGAGCCGCCTCCAACCACACGTCCTCTGAGTTGGGACATTTCTCACAGCCCCGCATTATTAGGTCGCGCGCGACCTGTAATTTGCCAGCAATTTCTTCAAGCCGTGACACCCGGTGACCAATTTAAGCTGTCAAATCTACCGACAGATACAGTAAGTGCTGTGCACTTCCAACCAGGAAAGGGCGCTCAGTTCCTGTTGGCGTCCAGCTGGGACTGCATGGTACACCTCTACGACATCGATTCGGGTGATCAGCGCTCCTCCTACGAGCATGCCTGCCCGGTGCTCGCCAGCTGCTTTGCTGACGCCCTGTACGCCGTCTCAGGCTCCCTTGAGGGCACCGTCAAGTACTTCGACCTTAACACATCTCAAGTTACTAACTTGGGTAAATGCAACCGCGCCGTAAGCGTGGCGCTTTATAGTCAGGCGATCGGTGCGCCGCTGAAGGGCAGCTGGGACAAGACAGTGCTCGTATGGGACAAAGGAAATCCCTCATAACACCACCCTTTGGATCCTTATCTCGAGAATGGAGGAGAAGACAGGAAACATGACACGGGAGGCTGACCAAGGGGAGCTTCGGGGACGACGCTCGAAAGAAGAGAGGGGCTGTGTAATACTCTGTTTGTTCGAACTGCCGGTTTCAGTCACTTGAGTGGCCATATTGTACTGAGCCGGTTGGTATGTATGTATTCTGCCCTGGTAGTGGGCCGTGCCAACAGCCCCCAAGCCCTCTGTTTCCAGAATATATATTCTGCCCAGTACTATGCCTTCTTTTCCCTTAAAGGGAGTCTCGGGGCGCTACAGTAACACTTTGTTCGAAATGCCGGTTTCAGTCACTTGTGTGGCCATATTGTACTAGCGGGTTGGCCGGCCTCCGGATTGTGCCAACAGCTCCCAAGCCCTATGGTTCCAGAATATGTATCCTGCCCTAGTACTATGCCTGCTTTTGCCTTAAGGGAAGTCTCTGGACGCTACGGTAGGCTTCTGCAACATTCTAAGCCTTCCATGAAGTCGTAAGAAGCCGTAACCGCAAAAGAATTGCTTTTGCTAGCACAAAGAATATCTGAGATGTAGCGTCCCGAGACTCCCTTTAAGGTAAAAGAAGGCATAGTATTGGGGCAGAATATATATTCCGGAAACAGAGGACTTGGGGGCTGTTGGCACGGCCCGGGGGCCTGCCAACCGGCTAGTACAATACGGCCACCCAAGTGACCGAAACCGGCAGTTCAAACAAAAATAGCATTACAACTAGGGCATAATATACATATCCTGGAAACAGAGGGATTTAAGGCTGCTGGCATGACCCGGAGGCCAGCCAGCCAGCCAGCTACCCAAATAAGGCATTACACTTAAGGTTCCACTTTAGTTTGCATGTTGTATTGCGTGGCCTCTAGGTCATTCGTCATATCAACTGTTCTTTTTTGGCTTCACAAACGACATGGAGGGATATAAGTGGCTTTTCTAGCAATTTGGATGTTTTTTTCAAGAGTTTGATTGCGTTATGGTTGCTAGTTGACAAAGTTGTGGGCCGAGGAGTCCGCTCAAAAGAAGTGTGGTGCTACGTGACAATGCGGACAATTGGGTGTCTGCAGGTTGTGCTTCCACTCGTAGCTACAGCTCCTAAAATATGTTTGTGGTCTGCCAGTCCTTCTGACTTTAAAATAGGCTCAGAATATTGCAGTTCTGACATCAATTCAGTGTTTTGGGAACAAATATGATATGGTCTTGACCCAATTACAATAGGTATTCTGAACAACTGCTGAGTGCCCCGCAAAGGCAATAGAACTGTTTGTCAAATGTGATGAATACATTAGCAGTGTGACTTTTTATTGTACTTTAAACACACTTGAAAATTTTCCAGCAATACTACCAAAAATGTACTTTCCCTATTTCAGCCAATGAAAGATCTGTCGCATGCAGTCTATTGGTTACCTGGAAAGCGGCTTTTACAAAAGCCGGCTTTTTTAACCGTTTAAACCTTCAAATGCTTCTGGTATGTTGTTTTCATGTTAACTAGGTGGCCCTTGCGTGTACTTAAGTGAAATAAACATTTATCACGCATTATACAACCGCAATTTGTTAAGTAAACTACGGTTTTTCTCCTTGCTGCCACTTCAGTCTGCTCTGCTGCCTGGTTCTAGTATCGCAGTTACGTTATTGTGTATCAGTGTGTCACCATTAATCTAGTCCAATAATGGCGCATCATCCAACACGTTAAGCCATGTCTTATCAGCTAGAGTGATTTGACTTCAGATGTGCTATGTCGTTTATTAGAACCGGAGAGATTGATGGTGTTAACCACATGGTGTTTTTTTTCTTTTAAGGACGTTGGATTTTTCATCTTCACATTCACTATCCTATCCCCCGTCAACTGTGACGATTTTTCCCCGATTTATCTGTCATATGGTTCAGGTGAACGTCTCATCATCACAGGTTTCACTCCTAGGGTTGTGTGCTTGCGAAGACCACCCTGGTTCGAGTGGGTTTTTAGCGCCTTCCAGCGCCACACTATCAAAATAGTCGCCACTTCACCTGAAGTCTACCCATTTTACGCCTTTACTGCAACCAACGAATATGATCTTCGGTCCCGTTCTCCTTGGCTCCACGATTTTCCCTCCCCCTCTCTCTTGTCATCTTTCTTCCCATTCTCCCCTGCTTCCGGTCCCGGATACCTTGAGCTGCGTGAAGATACCTCCATCGAGCTTTTTGGTTTTGACTCGCATTGTGTTGCATTTATTTCTCAACCCGGAAAAACGTATTACAGCTACCAAGATGGCATCGATGTTAATTTCGAAGCGCGCATTGATTGGTTCCGAATCTCTCGTCTTTTCTGTGGCTTTGCTCTCTACTTCATTGCGCCCGCTCTCTCCAACAATCTGACCTTCTATTATTTCACCGGCATGGGCTTATCAATCATCGGAAGCGTTTTGATTATTCTCCTCATTGCCATGAGACTGCTTCCAAGGCGCACAACCCTCCTACTTCAAGGCACCTTACTCATTGGTGGAGGGGTGTTCAGTTTTTTCGTCATTTACCTAGACTATCTCCGCTCGCTCCTGTGGGGCTTTGTATTGAACAACGCCGGCTGGGTGCTCTGTTATGTCCTGGGAACGGCTTTAATCTCTGTAGCCACTCTCTACTGGCTTGGTCTTCCAGAACGACTAATGCAAAGCTTCCCACGAACTCAAACCCTCACACAACTGCTAATTCGCATTGTTGCTGTTCTCCTCATAGCCTCTGCACCGCATCTGCCATCACAGTTACTGATACTCACAGATATTATTCATCTAGCGGCACATTATGCCAAAGTGTGGCTCAACATTGATCCTTCCCTGCTGTTGGCAGCCTCGTCGTTGGCGATTCGTGCTTTGTTTGCTGGTGTAGCTTTGGCTGTGGTCTCATACATTTCTACCATGCTTTCAAAAGGCAGAAGAAAGAGACCACCAATGGATCCTTCGTGGGAGAACTGTTACCTTTTGGTCCCCCCATGCGCTTCTTCGTCGCCTTATAATAGACAAAATATGAAACCGGTATGGCGTCCACCAGGAAGCAGCTTTCATGCCACTCCCTCGACATCCAGCTATGGGGGTTATGTCTATCGTGCGGAGGAGAACAACGAATATGCAGCTGGATGCACAGAGGCCTACTGGGATGGTAACGGGTATGTATTCTCACCCGTTCCTCGTGTAAGGTCGAATAGGTCGCCACCAAGGCGGCAGACGGCTTCATCAAGGTCACTGAAAAGCAGGAGTAAGGTTGGATGGGTAGTGATGCAAGACGCTGTTTTAACTGATGATGATGAAGAAGAAGATTATTGAGATAAAATTGCGTTCTATTCTCATGAAATTGTTTTCGTATCAGTGTTCCTATGTGCTGTTGCTTGTCATTTTTGTTATGCTTCACGTTTAAGGTTACTTAAGCAATGTAAGTACCAGTTTTAATCTTCCAGGCCAAACGGCGATGCGGTTTAACTGTGTTTCTCCTTGAGTTCAGCCTCAGTCGTGCAAATTTCGAATTGCTGAAAGAAAGTGATAACTTTTTTTACAAATGGGATCCCACGTGTACATTTGATGTGTTAGAATGTTGGAAGCCACTCCGTATCTTCTTTGGCGATAAGGACGACCTGTTTTCTCCTGTGTAAAGAAATCTGGGGTTTTCTATGAATTATCGGAAATACTTGTAAATGCAGTTAAGTGGTGTACATATTCGATCATGCAGCTCTTCAATATTTCGTGGTTTGGCCTGTATTCCGATATCATGGAGTCCGCCGGTGTCACCTAAGCCGATGACTTTCCAGCCCTCCTGTGCGCTTACCATAAACTCATTTTCCGTTAAGATGAGTAGTGCGAGAGAATTATAGAGTCGTTTTCACATTTGTGTTCACCTGCTTTCTCATTTCTCGCATGATTTAGCAGCAGCAGCGAGTTGGAGCAATGCATGGGTCTGAGTTTTTGGTCTCAACTTCTTTGCCCCCCGTTCCTGCAATTATTTTTGCATCAAGATTAATGCGATTCCTCTAGAATGATTTGGGTTGCGTCTTTTTAACAGCAGAACTTGGTGCGCACGTGTGTGTATCCGAAAGCACTTTTTTGCTTCAATACATTTATTCACTCACTCCGACAGTGGTGATTTTTTTACACTTCCTCTCTCTCCACCGAACCTCATATTCCCGGTACGCTTCGTTTCCTCCTCTTCCTTACTTTTTTTCTCTCTTCACTATCTTAATTAATCAAATGATGACCGATGTGAATTGCACCTGAAATCATGTTCGCGTAATTTTATAATCTGCCATACGAAACACAATCGCTGCATGAGCGTTCCTATTTTACATTCTATTCAAGCGAAAATGTAAGTTTATGGTGCTTCTAAAACAGTGAAAGACATCGGATTGAGTTGCACATATATTTCAAAATGCAAAATCCTGTATTTCTGGACAAGTATGGGTTTCTCACTGTACTGGGCTTTGAAGCAGATAGAGGTGGAAGTTTTCTCTGATATTTTCTTGATTTCTGCTGATACCGTCAGTGTATATCATTACCCCAAGGCATCGGTTTCCTCTGAAGGTCATCATAAAGAGCAAGGACTTGGAAGTAGCTGAGAGACTGGCTGCATGGCTGGCGTGACCAGTTCCATGTCACTATGGAAAAGAATCGATCCGTGGAGGACCGAAAGGGTTAGCGTATTTAAATATGTGGCTAAAACTAATGATATCCAACTGTACGGCCTCCCTGTGTTGCGTGTCGTACTGGGTGTTTCTTTGGTCACGTTTCTCTATCGGTCATCACAAGCCTTTTGCTAAACCGTGATTCATTTCGTGACCTATAAGATTGACACAATGAATTCCGTAAGGTTGTTCCTTATTACATTGCACGTCGTAGTTTTAGATGGGGTTTCTGAATAGGTTCTCTTTGTTCGAAATAATCTGAGGAGGGATTTATTTGGAAATTAGTGCCAAAGGCTAGACAATGTTCTTTGGCAAACTCATCTTGTGTTGTTTATTTCTTAAGGAGGATTTATTTTGAAGCAGTGACTTAGAAACCACTTTCGTTGGTTAAATCCTGATCTCACTCTGTTGCTGGCCGTCATGCAGAACTTGCGATTGAGGTGGTTGCTGCAAATTGACGCCCACTTTGTCACTTACCAATCAACTGCAAATATTTTCAAGGCACTTCACTTCAAACTAATGCTTCGACCTCACAGGGTTCGTGTAGTTTTGGACATGAAGTTCATTGTGAGCATCCAGAATCCCAAATTAGGAATGTATAATTTGATTCCAGTTACATGAGGAACTTGAATGGCTTTTAACTCATACTTGGCGTTGACCAAGTACGGGGTTTGATAAGTTAAATGGTTGAGTAGTTTTTGAAACAACATTTTGCAAACAGATCCACCGTCAATATAATCTACCATTTGTTGATGCCTTTTTTCGCCATTTAAATTAATATCCTGCCAGGCTAATATTTGCTGGTGGCCTGGATGAAAAAGTCAAGTGTTTTTTTTCCACCCCTTGCTAGATTAACCTTATTAGTGGGGTTAATCTGACTCACACCCAATTCTTTTCCAAGTCGAATTAAGGAACTTGAGGTTCTGACTGCGTGAGACGTGACATTGCCAGAGGCAGGCTTTTTCATGCCAACTTACTACTGTTGCTGCGATCGTATTTTGCTCTCATAGTTGCGATGTCTTCTATCGGGGTGTAGATCTTCTAGCGATACTAACTGTCAGACACATAATTATCATTCCGTAATGGCAATATTTATTGTCGTCTGGGCTGGTAAAGCTTAAAGCTGCTTCTCGTGAGGAGGCAAGCCACTCAACAGCACTTTTTAATTGAAAAAAGGTGGTTTTGCGAGGCAGTGCCGAAAAATGTGTTAAGGGCTTCTGTTTTGCAATCCCATTTTGTGCGTTTCGAAAAGGAAACTCAAATTCTATCATACCTTTTCCAGGATTTTCTTGAATGCTGAAAAGTATCTCCTATAAGGGCCATGAATCGGTAAAATAGACTTGAGATGCTTCCCTTATTTGCTCAACTGTCTTGGTCATAATTCAAATGTTTCATCCACCGGTAAAGGTAATTCAAATGGAAATTAGACTGATTTTTGGTTTGTCAAAACTACTTTTTACCAATTGGTGCAGAAATCCAATTCACCCGATCACATGTCACAATCGTAAAAGCGGAGTTTTTTCACTATGGTGGCTTAAGGATTTGACTAATCAGCAATCTCTTTTTGATTACTTCGGTATGGCTTAACAAAAGCATATGTTAAGTTTTTAACTTAGGGCTAGTGCTTTCCGACTTTTGCAATGAAGCCGAGGCTGTACTCAACTTTAGCAAAATAATTGAACCTGGTGATTCCAAGCCAACTGCTGCTCACTAAAAAGAAGACACAATCCTACTCAGTGTGGAAAGGTCCCGGTTTGCCTTGCTTAAAATTTAACTACTTTAGTTACGACGTACTTTGGCGAAACTGGTAATAAGGGGGCGATGTCACACATGTGTGACACTGGTAGCAAGTTGCCCCTTGATAAAGGAATGTAAATTTTCTTTCAGAAATAAGTCGGCACTTCTCATGCCGAAGTGTCTACATAAGTTACTTATTTTTTCATTGGAAACGGTCATCGTGAGAGTTGGGGAAGGAAAATATTTCTTTCATACTATGTGTAAAACGCTAGATCGTCACTTTGCAGAATAGGTTGGACTTGTTGTCACCTTTGAATCGGGCGCTGACTTCCACGATTATCTTCTCCTCTACCGTGTTTCGATTCACTGACCAGGGAAGTATAAATGAGGCAGAAAACCACATGGAAGTTAACCACACAAATCCATGACGGCTGAAGAAGGTAATGAAACCGTCACCTGTTAAAACGCATTGCTAGTCAAACCTGCTTTTCAATAAGTAGGCGACACGTTTTGGAGTGTCTTGAAAAGCGATGACAAGATTGGTCAGTACTTTTTCGCAGACAGCTTATGATCTTGTGGATCACGTTGAAATCGCCTTATTTTGGCTCATATTCTTTTCACTGACGGAGCAGTTTGTGGTTTTTGTGTTGTAGGCGTCTATCAAACTTGACTCTTTCCAAAAGACGATCCGGCAGTAAAATTCAGGGTAATGTATGAGGTAACGTTGTGGTTTTTATAAAAGGAGACGTATCCTTAGCTAAATGTGAGCATTTTTATTGCCCCAACCTTAGATGATCTTGGATATGCAAGTGGAGCTGGAACTGTAGCAGTTGTTTCATACAAGTTTCACTTGCAGATGAGTCGGTAAAATTATGACTGGGGCAAGGGTTTACGGTTATAGCTGCACTGCCTGGCATAGGATGGAGGCGCCTGCTTACGCCTGATCGCCTTCTATCTCCGATGGGAAATAGAAACGCGGAACTTGTAACCTGGTACTAAAGTGCTATTGAAGTGTTTGTCGTTGTGAGCCAATGGAACTGAAAGGAGGTGGTTAACTACTCAATCCACCCGACTGCTTCATTTGAAGCAGGGTGGGAAATCGGGCCGGAGGTAGCACCAAAGTTGAAGCTGTGTTCACTACTTCTCTGCCACGACTGAAGCCGCTCCAAATTGTTGCCCATCCCCGTCTACTGATCGTCGTTGATAAATAAATATCAGGTTTTTTGAGAGGTCCTTGGTCAGCACTCTTGACCCTTCTAATTTGTTGGTAATCCTAGAACTCTGAGGCCTGACAACAGCCGCTTGGTTCTACTATTGATTTGATCCGCTAGGTATTTTAGCTGATAATCATTCCTTACCTCGGATTAAGGAAGGCATTTAAACAGTATCACTTTTCAGGAGAGAATTTGACGAAAAAATAACTGAAATCTCAAAAACTGAAAAGCTCTTTTTTCACGTCCAAGTATCACGGAAACGGATGTGATTAGTGCAAAAATGGTGTAATTAATCATTTTTTGCATAAACTGAAAAAAAACGTCTTTGTGAACGCACTGGATGGAGAAAAAACCTGCGTCACTTAGGTGTCTGACATTTTTGGCGTTTTCCTCCTGCTTATATCCACTCGACTGCTTTGTTATAGGTTTCCAGACTTATCGCCACCTTTTGTCCTCTCTCCCTCCCCCTTCGCCCCTAGCTCACATTCCTATTCATCATTTTGAAGACCTTGCAAGATGGTATTTATTCTCTTAGTAAAAAAAAGTTATTGGCATGGTGGCTAGACCTCTTTCCGCCTTTTTTAGGCCAACTGTTTCCCATTCTTGCCCTAATACCCTTCGCTAGAGAGAAGAGGCACGTTCACATTTGTGATTTGATTAAAATATTGCCATCATGGCAACAGCATTGGTTTGGCTGGTAAAGTAGCCATTTTGTTTCTTAATCAGTTCTAGGGACACTCGATTAGATTTAAAGATCGGAACTGCGTAAATTCTCCCACTGTTCTGCATCTGAGTCGTTATTGGGAGTGCTCTCCTGAAGGAGGGACTAGAAATTCCACTTTGCAGTACTCATGGGTTTTTGTATCACCTAAATGTAACATTTTTTGACTTGGACAGACTGTGCAAGGAGTGGAGCTGTGTCAAAACACGCAAAATTAGCCTTTGACAATTTTTTTCCCATCCGTCATTGATTCTCGTCTTTTGCTGGGATGAATTGAGAGGAGGCATGATATGGCTGTCGCGGCTTACTACCATGACGTACACTCAGGGGGTTGCTGGGCACACAGCCGGGTCTGATAACATCTAATCTTCTCTACTGCAGAAGTAGGTAGTTCTTCTCTGGTTCTAAACCTTGATTTACTGAGAATGGCGGTCGAGATAACAGGCGTTGTGCTTTACCCGACTTCTTGTAGTCCCTGGCCTCTTGCTTGCTTTCTGATGGGCAGAAATATCAGAAGAACGTGTTTCTACACTCCCCACTCTTCAAATCTCTATACCTTAAAGCTACTCGCATAGTCTTTCCTTTATTTTTGTTTTCTTTCATGGTAGCGGGCTGGGTTTTGGAAGTGGGCATTTATTCACTTATGTGTTCGTCCCTGTCAGTTTCTTGCATGAGTGTGATTGCTGGCTTTAAGGCTTTCATTTATCAGACCATTCACATTCAGCTTTTCTGTAATCTCTTGGACCGTTTTTTTCCCCACTGTCGTGATTTCTTTCAAAGTTTCCCAATTGGCTCCTGGTGTACTCCATCCGTCACAGTGATAGGAACATTGTCAAACTTTGCAAACCATTCATAGGAATAGCTTTGCTTTGATAGTGAGCTCTTAAATGCAGTTTTTGTGTCTACTTGACAGCCACCTTCACGGCCTGGTGACAACCCTCGTGCTGGGCGCCATGCACAGTTAGCTTGCCAGACTGAAGGGTCGTATGACGTGCTCAGGCACAATCGACCGCTCTTCCTCTTTCTGTCTTTGCTGCTTTCTCAGAAAAAGTTCAAGTAGAGAAACATGCTGAATTGCCTTCATTTAGTGTGGCTGTCTTGACTTCTTTAGATCAGCTAAAATCCCTTTTCATAATAAACAGTTTGGGTTTGGTGTTCCTACGGAGGGAAGAATTTTGTAACTCCCAGGGGGATTTGGTCAAGTACTATTATCGTTTGTTTCAAAAGGAGAAAAACCATTGGTGATGGGTGAATAAGAGCAACTACTATGCCTTTGTCTTTTTTAATTTGCTACAAAGAAATGCATCCTGTAGACATTGAAAAAGGCTTAGTCTCCTTAACCAACTTTTCTCCTTAATTGCATTGAAACGCATTCTGACTAGTCGTTTGTAACTCTTTTTCGCCTCAAAAGAAAGTGTGACTGTGATTGTATGTGACTTTTCCCGTCAATGTACATAACAGCCTTGAGTGTATGCATCAATTATGTGGTGGCCAAAGTTCCACACTTCTGTCTATTCACACTTGCGAAGCACACGGAGCGATGAATGTAATGCGTTGTGGAAGCACAGTGGAACCGGTTCTAAAAGCGGTTAGCGTAGTAGGTTACTGTCACATAAAAAATGAAGTCGAATCGACCTGAACTTCTCCAGGGTAACTAAAACATCACAATACCATGGATATCAAATTAAATGGTAAGCGTGTTTAGAAGCAAAAAAAAGTCTCACCAGAGCAGTCAGTCTCCATAAAAAAAGTGGTGTGAAAACAGATTTCCGCATGCCATTCAGTCAGAGATTATTTACTATTATTGCTCACGCGGCGCCCAGATAAGAGAACAACTTGTCACTCTACAGTTCCGGAGTTTTCTTTAATTAATTAGCATGATTTGTGACTACTTGACTACACCCACTGTCACGTCAGATCGAGGTGGGTTTGTGTGTGAGCCCTGCACACCGACCAATTTATCATCGTCGGTATTAACGTTCCTCTCTCTTCGCTCCCATCTCTCGCTTTTCCTTCCAATCACCCGTTCACTGACTTTTTCCATCCTGTGCAAAGGCGTCGTAAGAAATGTCACTGGGAGCAAAGCGTAGGCGCGATGAAGGCTTCTATAGAGGAGGAAGAGGGAGTGCGCTCTTGCGTCTTAGACGAGGTGAGAGTCGAAAATGACTTCTGGTCATACCTTTTATTAGTTTGGCGGGTAGTAGGGGTGGGTGGTTAAAAGGCTAGAAAGCGTTGAACTGTTCACACATGCGCACACACGAAACGCCAGAGAAAATGGGGGAGAGGACGAAGAGGTGGAGGTGGTGGTCATGCCTTCGCCTCCCCACACAATGGGCAAGCAGGCAGGTTGGAAAATAGGTTTGGAGAGGAGAAGAGGATACAAGGCAGCAGAATTTCCCTAATAATGGAGGGTGCTAGACCTTGGCGGTTGACTAGCTCATTTCAAAGTTATCCCATGCATAGGCATGGAGAGTCGTTTAATGTAACGCGAGTGGTTAATAATTTCTAAGTCTTTAAAAACATCAATTCCCCATAAACTAGGTGGATTGCCTTAGGGCAATGGACAATCTTCTAATCAGTCTGAGGATTACTTCTATGACGCCATTTCAAGTAGGAGGAGCCAAGACAGCATTCGGGACATCTATAAATAAAATCACTCAGCATATGGAATGAATTTGACTCAGTCATTTAGTTGTTCCATATGTATTCTCAACAATGAAACAGGTCGCTTTTGATAGCTACAGAACCATGGTGGCACCCGGAATCAATTAAGGAAACACAAAACCTGTGCTGGATCGTCAAAATTTTATTTCTCCTCTAGAGTACCCCTTAAGTAATAAAGTTTCCAGCAACGAAAAACGACAGGATATGATTGATTGCTACTAGATTTGGACTAGGGAAAGATCTACCTCGCATACGGTTGAAATATGCCATTTACTAGACGCAGTTGAAGAGTTTTTTTGCCAGATCGGGCACGCGCTATCATTTTGGGTAGAATGGATTCAAACAAGTTGCTTGATTTCTCGATTCTCATGACGTTTAATCGGGGTGGTAAAAGGTCCTTGTTTTGTACCCTGGGAGTTGGGGACTGGAGCGTTGGGGCAACGGACCCCATAAAACTTTATAACTCATCCTTTTAGACAATGATATTCTTTTATTATTTTAAAACGCATAAAGTCATAGGATTGAATCCATATCCAGCTGGAGCAAACCATTTCCCACACACTTTCGATAGATTGGCTCCATACAAAACATCGATCCCATCTGTTCCTCTAGTACGTACTCTTACTACGCGGCTTGAAGGTCACGTGTTTACATTTAATTTGAACTCTTAAACAAAAAGAGAGTTGTTTAGATGAAGAAAGTGCATTTGCTCACTATGGATGCATTAAGGAGTGCAAAATGCAAAACCTTATTCTTGCTAGGTTTAAACATCTTGGAAAACTGAATTCTCATCGGACATTGAAAGGTAGTGACAAAATAGTCTAATTCACAGAGCTCTCAGAAACGCTAGAATTGCATCGCTAATAGGTATTTGCAATTATTAATGTAGAGCTAATCCAATTACACTTTCTCATATAATAAAAAAACTTTTGAGAAAAATCCCATGCCTTTGTCTGTTTTGTTAAAGTTTCGTTTGACATCGCCACTTTTATGAGGACACCCACGACAAATGCTCCTTGTACCAAGCGCGGTGGGTAAGGTGGTAATAATTCAACAAAATACTTGTGCATCTATCTGGCTCAAATATACGTTTTTAAATAATTGAATTTTCCTTACAAATCAAATATCGATGTCTACTATTGTAAGAAAACCTTAGCTAACAAAGAACTCTTGTGCATAGGAGGATCACTACTGGGAAACTGATAGATTTGTTTTCATTTGTTAAAATCGCATGGTAGGTTTCACGACCAGCAAAAAATAGTTTATCATCCTGGTGCACCACAATGACTCCATTTGATGGTTAAATCGCGCTACTTTTTGACTTCAGTAGGTGTTTACCCAACTGTATGAAATGGCGTTCGAGATGGGGTGTTAGTTGACTCGGCAAATATATTCCTCAATTACTGATGAATACAACAAATTACCTTGAGACGAGAAATCAATAAGCACAACCTAACACTGGCACTTCCATCAAGTGACCAAAAATACACAAAAGGCTAAATTTGGCTGTAAAAATTTAGTGTATGCAGAATCACAAAGAGGCTTCTTTTACGCGTATCAAAGCTTTATTAATGCATTTGTTCTTATATTAAAAATAAAACTTGTTTTTCGTCTAACTTCCCTTCTTTATTGGCATTTTTTCGACACGAAGCGTTGAAAAATCCTTTAACCTAAGTGTATTTAGCTAAAAAAGGGGCGCAAAATCGACTGCCGTTTCCTGGACTTCGGTCGTCTGATTTTGCCTTTGACGCCATAAAGATAGATATTCTGTGATCGCATCAAGAAATAGCCTCTTGTTTGTTATCATGTGAAGAGACTAGTGAAGTGAATGCCAAAGCAAAAGAAAATAAGACCTACTTTGCCGAATTTGTGTTTCCCATAGTTTCACTAAAGCATCCTTTACTTTGTGTTTCTATTTTGACTCCTTTTTTCACCACTCTTCCTCCAAATGTCGGATTTTTTATGCTTTTGTACAATTGCCCGATCAAAAAACCTCTCATTTACCTATGCGTCTAAAACTACTGTTGAACAAGCATAGGTGATGAATGCAGGAAGTCCATTGCCGGTACTCATGGTATTGTAGCCACGATTAAAGACCAAATTCATTGTATTTCATTACCGTTTATTGCCCTATATTTATTGCTCAATAAAACGCCTTGGCGGTAACAAAAATTGCTCACTTTCTCAAGGGTCTTAACGGCTGCTTATTTGGTTATGGCCAAACGTTAAGGGGAAGAATATGTCAAATGTTTCGGACGACACTGAGGTTAGCGGGCTCTCGTTAGATGTGCGACTCTTTCCTGCCGCAACTTTGAATTCACTAAAGCAGGTTTAGACGAATAATAGGGCTTTCCACTACCTTCAGAAGAAGACGAAAATCCCCTTTCTTCCATTTTAATTGCCATCATGCCAAACAAGCGCGTGTGTGTGCGTGTGCTAGTTTTTGTGACGCAAAAAACGCCTTCCTGTTTGCCTCTGTCCAGTTACTTTGCCTCAACAACAAAACGGCCTTTTCTTTGTGTAGAAGAGTTTTACTGTTGAATAAATTAGACCTTGGCTAGACTTTTTTAACCAAAGTAAACAAGGGGAAGATTTTTCAGGCGCACAAGACAAGCGAATATAATCTCATCGTTTGTTTTAACCCCTCTACGAGGTCCTTGGAAGCCTAACTTACTTAGGCGACTTTTTAGTGCTTCCAAATGGCTGTCATCCATGGAACTAGTATGCAATTCTAAAGTTTTATTTAGGCTGAGAACTACTTCCCATTTTGACGAAGCAAGCGACTTCAAGCTCTTGTTTCAAACCACATCAGTTTTGTTCTTTCATAAAACTTTTTTTGCAGTATTTGGCGGTTACTGGTTTGAATTTAACCATAGCAACCCGAAATGGAGTTCAAGGTGATGACGATACCACGCGTGCTTGGGTTGAGTAGCTTGGTGTTTGAAGATTTGGCATAATAATATCTCATTAGATATTTTGAAATCCAAGTGCAGAAGTTTGTTCTTCCACTTCCAACTTTACCTATTTCTGTCACAATTAAAGGGCCATACCAATGCTGGACGTCGGGACGTGCACGCACACAAACACAGCAACTGGGTTCATTCGGATCGTCAAATAACAGAACACTGTGCCGAAATCCGATGTCTGTTCACTGCGCGATGAGCATAAGGTATTGTTCACTTCTTTAACGTGAATGTGAACGGTCATGGTCCCCTCTTATCAGTACGGTTCGTAGCCTAGGCGGTCTTCTTGTCCAATCACATCTTCTTGTCTCGGCCTCGCTCTCTCTTTCGCCCACCCAAGGTGAATGCACACACGCACACACTCACACACTCACAGAGAAGTCGGACACAACGCTCGAGTGAATACAGCTCAACGAGAGACCTTTTTCCCTTTCTCTCCACCTCCATCTCTGTCTCTCGCTTTCGTTTATGGAAATGCGCGCGTGCGTACGTGTATGTGTGTGCGCGTTAGCAAAATTGACTGTTTAGCTTCTCCTCTGTCCGTCCGTCCATCCGTTAGTTCGTACCACTGATTGGATGATTTCTCGCGAGGGCGTGCGTGTGTCCCTTCGACTTGGAGATGTCCCTAAGTGCTAACACACACACCCACAGGCAAGCACGCGTCGTCCGTCTCCAGTTCAAAATATTTTTGCACGAATGATCGCTTTTTTGAAGCCTGAAATGAAGCGCCAACTTTTTTCACCAACATAGGCCTGAATAAAAGCGGTGGTTTTTTTCCGAGTCAGCGCACTGGACGTTAACGATCGGTTGGTATGATAGCACAACCCTCGAAATATAGCTGAATAAGCCTTTTCAATGCATTTTGGATTCAGTTATAATCGTAACTTTTTCAACTAGACCTTTGATTTGGTCCCTAATCTGTTTTTCTCGGGATTTTTTTGGTTGTTTATGGCAGCTTGTCAGTTTAAGCGAACCTGATTATAGTAAAAGGTATGGGGTTGAAGACGATTTAGCTAAGCACAATAAAAGTGATACTTTCGGTTTGTGAGATTGCATACTCAGATTTTCCAGTTTTTCGTAATTTAATTATGTAGTGTTACTAAATTGTTAATTTCAGTAGCATTCCCTATTGTCCTGAGATTTGGCGAGCCCAGAGAAATAACAAGTCGTCGTCTGCATTGGAACACAACAATTTTGACTAAGTTACAATTAAAGAATGGAACGGGGCTCCGGAAAAAATCCGCAGTACATTCATAGGCTCAAAATCTTTTGTTTCATCCGCCCAGTAGTCAAGCCATAACGACCAAAGAGTGTTTTTCACCTCTAACATTACATTAACTTGCACGCTAACGCACCTGTTTTTTTTTCATGAGTTGTGTCAGGCCTGTGCAAATGAATTTAGCATGCAAAAACAAATTAAGCAGGTAGATGAACATTAAATTATTTCCTAAAAAAATAGTCTTAATAGCGTACACGCCCACCAATAAACGCCGCCCCGCAAATAATAACAACATAAAAAGTCGAAGATACGAGTTTTGTTTTGCTTTAGCAAGTAATTTGGTTAGCTACAGAAAAGAAGTTGTAGGAGGTCGGGACGTGCAACAAAAAAAGCTTCCTTGAGCATACTGTACGTTGACAGCACAATTTTTTTTTGCTTGTTGTTCCAAAATGCTGTTGAAGCACTAACCGACCATTAATGACCTTCCTAAGGGCGAAAGAAGACACAATACTCGGGAGGGAAAAGGAGTTGGGCACTACCAACATGGTCTGGAGACCGTAATGTCAGGGAAAGTCGTTAAGTCCTTACGAAAACAAAACCAAGAGTTAGACAAATAAGTAAAGGATTAGAGGTTTCAAATGCCTAAAATTTGAACTAAATGTTAGAGTTTTTCGCCTTTACTGTGCTGATTTTGAAAGGAGGTATTCACAATAACGTACAAGTCCTTTCGCATTTACTAGCTTCGTGAGCTACCGATTGCCAGAATTCAGTAGTATTTCAGTCCCAAATGGAATGCAACGAGTTACTTGCAAGCTGAATTTCACTTTGCAAAACTTTTAAACCTTCTCAGCTTAAATTTGTGGTCATTTTATTCGACTCGGATCACTGACCTAGGTGGACCTCCACACTACTAAGGTGAGGATGGGCCCACCTCGAACGGGTCCCATCCCCTTCACGATGGTGGATTTTACTCTTGACGTCCTCGTGAATGCCATTGGAATAGGCGTACACGAGAGAGAGTTGAGAGGTGTTTAAATAAACACATTGTCTGAACCCATCCTAATATCTCGTTCCCGAGATTAATCGGAGGATTAAGAAACGCGGCTTTTTCGTAAAGTCTATTAATCAACATCGTGACAATCGGAGAGAAAGGGAGAGAGAGAGAGAGAGAGAGAAATTGTTACTTTTTGCTGTTCGTTTCCGACTGACGGCGGCACACCTGTCGTTGTTATTTTTAGCAGATTCTCAAATTTCCTTCTTTCACTCTGGAAAAGTAAACATCCATCCTGCCTCGAGAAAATTTCGCCTTTTTTTGCATTTTTCTAGAAAATGTGAACGATTCTCCGAAAATGATTTATTTCGCCATTCGGTCTAACTCTTGTCGGGAATGGCCAATTCGCCTTCTGAAGGGTTGAATAATCGCTTCGAGCTTTCACTCCTTGGCTAGAGGGCGTGGAATTTAGGCGGGTCTGGTAAATTAAAAATTCTTTGATGCATGTCATGGCATTAGGGGATCGGCTTGTGGTCAAAAGTCACGATTTTCCTGTAGGTTCGCCCCATTACTAGTTAATTTCACAGTGGATACCTCCCCTCCGCTAAGTTGGGATCGTGAGGCACTCGAGGGCCTCTAGGAGAGCATGCGCTCGATGTACTACCAACCTACAGAGGAACTAGAACATTGGTAGGATAAGTAAGGCGTGCAGACCCATGGACCACTAGTGTTGAAGGCCGAATCTCGAGGGATGGGCGGATTCAAACCACCATGTGGTTAAGGGAACTATTCAATTATGTTTCGTGAGGCCCCTACGGCAACCCGGAGTAAAAGACAAGGGATTTTCGTTGTTGATTAGATGGGCCATCGCTGAAAGGTGGCCATCAGTGGAATGGAAGATGAAGAATACCACCGGTCGGGCTCTATTGTGACGAAGACTGAAAATATGCTACTTTGATGGAAGAAGAAGGCACTGAGGAGAGCACCTCTACACGGTCAGTGAAATGGCGAGTAGGGGATGTAACTACTTCAATCATGAAGAGTGATCCTCCCAAAGTCAAAGAAGTGGTTATTCATTTACTTTCGAGGCTAAAGTATTCACAAACTGCCAGGTCTAGCTGGCGTTAGTTACAACTTCCTGAACTTGGAATGAATCAACTGATTTGGCTTTCCCCGCTTCTCCAATCTACAACGTCAAATGTTGACACAAACTGTCAGTCATATTTTTCTCCTTCCTCCCCTTCAAAGCGATGACCCAGAAAGGTACTCGGGCTAAATCGAGGTCGTGGAGGAGATAGATGATTGATGGGACCAGTGTCATACCGTCTCCATAGTTGATATTTCATGCATTCGTACCATCTCTTCAAATTGTTCATGCATCTGAAAGCCTAGCCGTGAACCTGTGGTAAAAACACGTGAGGGGAAGGTATTTAGGGTTTCGGTGCATCAAAAGTCATCAACTAAAAGCCTGCCTACTTCTGCTTTGTGTCAACTTTTTTATTGTTTATCATACGAATGGATATTGCTTAACCAGTAGTGAGTACGGGGCGTTTCCTCCCTCTGACGTTCCTGTTCTATGTAGTCCTATTCAACCCAGAACTTATTCATCACAATAGCCAGCAGAAGCAGTGACACAGTGTGTCAACAAAGTTGAGAAATCGGAAGACTCGAAACTGAGTGGGTGCTCCAGTGACACCTCCAGTCTGAGTGGTACAGATGTATCCAAGACCGCTTGCACAGCTCGTGTTGATGGCAATACCAGCAATTGTGGACATGGTGACACCAAATCCACTTCCACAGACCAGTGGTCGATTGTGTGAACATTCAACAAGATAATCTCTCCGAAAGTGTGGTACATCTTAGGTATCCTAGGCTGCTTTAGTAGCACTGGCAAATTGGGAGTGTCCTCGACGAGGCTGCCCTCCAGACATTGGTTTGGCATTGAAGGGTGAGTGCAACAATGGGGGAAGGAAGTGTGCTGAAGAATGTATCCGCCGGTTCCGACTTGACATACACCGTCCTCTATAAATCACTGCACTGAAGGATTTCACTGTCCATCGCCCCCAGTCTTTTCCACTACCCTGAAACTTCTCACTTTTACTGCGAGGGACGTTTTTAAGATAATTTATGCGTGAATTTTTTTGATAACGAATTGTCAATTGGTCAACTGGTGAAAAGTGCACTCGGAAAAGCCTACTAAACCAAAGTTTTCAGTGACAGATCACTTAACTGTTTACCTTTGTTCAAATTAAGCGATTCCTGATTTTGTACGGTTTATTTTGAAATTTTTGCAATGGTGCACCTTGATCTCGGGAAATGTAAATCCGGTTGGAAGAATAAGCCGAAATCTATAAATTCTAGGAGGCCATGTTCGACCCTTAATCTCGAGCTATGTCATCCCAGTGGCCCATAAAAGTGAGGCAAAAGATATCGGCTACTATAGATGATCCGACTAAACTAAGTCCCTTCTCATTTCGAGTGCAAAAAGCAAATATGTATAGGCATCCAAAATAGCCAAACCTTTAGCAAGAAATCGGATAATTGTTAAAGACTTTAAATTCATTGCACCATTGTCACTTGTCATTCAGCATACGTGACTAGAAATTCTACTTACGAAATTACCAATGGCATAAATACTACACTATAAAGTGGTAACATCCTATTTTTTGGTAATGTGGTCTTTTGTTTTGTGGAAATCATTCCCATCAATTTATTGAGTGCACTAGTTGCGGCGCTTACTTATATCCATCAGTAGTGCTTGCCATATAGACCTAGTTTTTTCCAAAGCCACCTCATTAATCCATCCCCTCGTAAATGTGACTTATTTTCTAACTTGCAGTCACGGCCAGTGGTTGAATTGCTTTATCACCTTTCTAAGCGTTCATCGTGTAAATAAACACACACACACACACACACACCGAGAATGACTATGTTGGAAGGTATTGTCAACAAACGGTGGTGCTGGTGGGTGGTTGCACACTCTCACGGATGCGTGCAGCTAGTTTCACATACTGGCTAATTAAATAAAGTGTTCTATCTAAATTTCAACCACTGTTTTATTACCATCATGCGGGCATTTAATGCGTAAAAAAGGGTTTTGGTGGAGGTTAAATCTCTGCCCCTTGAGCCATTTTCTGACTCTCGACAGATTACAATACAAGCACTGGAGACGGTTTAAAAAGGCAATCACTTCTAACTTCATAACCATTCCCTTTAACGTTTTATTTTAACTATTAATTCAGCTCTAATTTAAAACTTGGTGTAGTTGATAGAACCATCAGCCAGCGTTGTCACTCTTCGTCAAAATTGTCACATTTTGGCATAGAAAATTCGCTCCGCATTTGATCATTGGTACTTGAGTTCATGTGATTAAAGTAAATACCGACACCCTCAGGAAGTTTACAAACCAACTGATCACCGAAATCGGTATTCGTGCACCAGTGGGAGGCCGCTATACGGGCATTGTGAATGACTTACAGTGAGGTTTACATAGGTACCAGCATCGCAGTGACCGATCACCTGCAGAATTTAAGCACTCATAAAATTCACTGTTGTGCTATGCTAGCCTTTTCGGAACTCCAAGACTTGCGACTGTGATTTTAGTTAACTTGAGGTAGCCGTGGCACAAGCCTCCAGCATACTTCAACTTGTTTCATGGGTCCTTCAAACAGTGATGTTTAGACACCCACTCTAGTTGTTGTGAGAAACCCGCTAATTTGCTTAAACTGGTACCTCAATTGGCTGGGTGGGTCCAATTCAAAGACAAAATCATAGACAAGGGTTTGTTGAGGACGTTGAAGTGGATCATATGCGCTCGAGAGATCCACCAGTGGCTCTAATTGCTGACTTACCTGTGGTGGATGTCCTAGGTCAATGCCTCCTCCTCCTCCTCCTTCCTCTTCTTCTTCTTCTTCTCCTCACGACCGCCACCATTATCATCGGCATCATCAAAATTTATGTCAAGTTTTGATTTGGGCACCAATTTTTTGATCCTATTATCGATATCCCTAAAGACTTGCGGTTTCTGGGCTCTTTATTCTACGTCAAAATCTGTCGTCTCGTGGTTTTTTACATATGCTTGATAGTGGTAACTGCAAAAGACAGATCTCTGAACGGTTGATTTCGCCTCATTTACAATCATTTCACCAAACATTTTATTTCAAAAACTGCGACCTCACATCGCGTCAGGTAATTTTAAAAGTCGCTTTACCATATTTGATGGTTATTACGAAATTTGCATTTAAGTGTGGCGCACAGTGAAGCCGACTGAATCGGCTCCGAAGGCAAGTGACCTTTGAAGCCGTGGCCGGTGGTTATGAGTCACGGGATGGGGGTCACATCCTAGTGACCTCGTTTGTGTGGGGAGGCAAGTTAAACAGGTCCACGAAATCAGCTACAAAACACATCATCTACGTCTCCATGCGCTCTCGCTCTCGCCCTCACTCTCCCTCTTCGGTAACTGCAAAGGTCAAAGGACCATAAAATGCAACTGCAGACAGATGACAGATAGTGTGCTTATTTTACGACTTGCAGAGCTGCCTCTGTAAAGCCGTAAAAATTTTTGCGAAATTTTCTTCCGTAGCCGCGCAAGAAATCAAGATTAGTCCCTCTCTCTCTCTCTCTCTCACTCTGTGTGTGTGTATGTTTATGAAGAGAGCAATTAAATGTCACCTTAGCGACCATTACCAAATCGGATTCTTGTGCGCACTGCAGGTGTTGATGAAAGCCGTCCACAGGACAGTGATGAAATCTTTGCCTTCACTGGGAAGGTAAATTGAGCCACAAAAAAGGGTACTGGTAGTAGCGGCAGCAGTAGTAGTAGTCCTTTTTCCCTCCACAAAAAGACAAGGCTAGGCGCAAAGGGGAAGGGTGTAGGACAGGGGGGAGCGACGAAAAAACCCCAAGTTCTGTAATTTACTCACCTCCTTCCCTCTCCGTTGGTTTTTTTTATTCTCAGAGTACAAGGCGCTACGGGCGACACAAAGCTTTTTTCCATTTGATGCGAACTTTATCGCCTGCTCTCCGCCTCTCTAGCTGTGTGTGTGTGTGTGTGTCTCAGCGTTTTCGGCCAAGCATTAAAACAGTAAAAGCTTTCTGCGCCAAAGAGGGACATGATTAATCAAGCAATTATGTGTTTTCACTCCGATTCCCGCCATTCTCGAAAGCGGTATACGTGAGTCATTACTCTCCCTCGCCTGTTTGCTCCCAGTCCTTTTGTTGCCCGTCGCCCTTGTTTGCATGCATGCAGGCGGCTTTGAGGTCGCTAGACACTGAATTAATCATTGCTCCGCTTTGATTGAAATAATTATTTCTGGAGGGTTTGTGATCTGGAAAAGGAAAAAATAAGCACCACTGGAGTGAATTGCGGGGCGGAGAATGTCCACACGACTTTAGTATGGGTCACGAAGTGGCAAATAATGCTACGGTCACTAACCCGTGAATCACAACTCTTGACCCTTTTGAAAGAAGCTTGAACACAAGGTTGTCACGGGGGGGGGACCATCTTGTAGTTATGTGTCTCGCCTCACTTACAGGCGTTGAAGCCATCTGCAATGTAGCCTTCGTCTCCTGCAAGTCAACGTTTGCCAATTAATAAAAAGATGCCCTCAGTTGCAATTCTGGCGTAAAATTGCAATTAGCGTGTGTTTATGGAAACACAGGCATTAAAGAAGCAATAAATAGGGATGTAGGAGAGCGATATTCGCTTTGTCTGTATGCTTGATTGTGAGGCCTTTTAAATCTCCCACTATGTGGCATGAAACCCTGGTGCTGAGGCCCTAGCCCCTCTCCACTACTACCGGCAGACTGGACTGTCTCATGATTACCTCAGAGGCGATTCAAGGGGCCGCAGCATCATCTGCATCATCTGTATTCCATCCTTAATAGCGAGTATTGCAAGATCTCGATCACTAAGTAGGGTGCTTCTAACGGTTTTGGTTCCTTGAAAGACGACCTTGTTGGATTAAAACTCACTGCACCTCAAGATCAGTTTAAGAGTGCTCCTGTAGTTATCAAAATTAAATGATAAATGAGTCACAAAACTACACATGAATGGCCACGACATTTGACTGCTTGACGGACTCATTTGTTGTCACATTCGTGAATGGTGCTTTGCCAGGACTTGACGACGGCTTGAGGGCAGCACAACACAACACAACCAACAAGGCTGCCTTAAGAAGGCGGGAGAGTGCTGGGGAGAGCTGACGGATTTGTTTAAGTTTTATGTTGTTGTGATGGCGGTGACGGTGTGGAGTGGGGAACGGCGTGGCCGCGTTAACCGACGGGGTGCGACATGCAAGGAGAGTGGGTGGATGAATGGTTGGGTGGATAGATGGATGGAGAGATAGACCCAGAAAGGTGACAGGTGAATTTCATGTCTTTGTGTGTGTGTGTGTGTGTGTGTGTGTACGCTGCTTGTTTAGATACAAACACACCCACGCTCGTCTTGATGTGTGGGTGCGTGAATGTGCGGCGGTCAGGCCACATTTGCAAAGAAAGTGAGAAGCAGAAGTAGGAGACGACAACGACGCCGACAACAACGGTGGAGGTCCAGCAGAGAACAATGACTCACATCTACTTACAAGCACACATACGCACTTGCTTGAAAATTTTAGACCAACCTGACTCAAGCTTGACTCGAGGATTTTGCGACTTGAAGCAGAACGGGAATTTGCCTTTTCAAATCCTTGGGATGGCATAAAATTCGGATCGCGTCATCTATTCCTCCCACTTCTTCCATACCAACTTCAGGCGCGATTAGAGTGCTACAACATACTTCATGAGGGAACTCAATGTCAAAAGAACAGCCCCAATATAGACCCATGTAGGCGGACGCCACTTTAAACGGTCGAAATAATGAAGGGATTTGTTGTGGCGGCCAAAATTGAAACGCAGTTTCCGTGAAATGCTCAGTAATGACGTGATGTAATGTTAGAAAAGGTTAAAATGGGGAAATTATGGGCATGATTGGAGGATTGGGAAACTCCTTGTGCCATAAAGCAGGAATATGCCTGATAGGCGACTAGGCAACATTAAATCGACATTCAAGTGGAAAGGAGGAGGAGGAGGAGGAATGGAAACGGAGATATATTTAAAAGCCTTAAGTTGTCTCCCTAATGCAGCCCATGGGAAAGGTGAGTCTCGCGCAATCTTTCGCCTTGTCCTGAATCCTTCTAGCAAGGATTAACTTTCTTGGCAGAAGCTTCGCCTTCGGTGTGCATTTCCAACGTATCTGTATGCCAGTGCATGGCTTGAAGCAGAAATGTGATCTTGGGGAGGGATGAGGAGGACCCCAAGAAGAAAAAGGAGCCGCAATACCACTCTCCCTGTGAGATGATAATAAATCTCTTTCATAATTCATGTGACTTCTCATTCTTGAGCTACAGCACAAAGAAATTTTTTTCTTGATCCATGAAATAAATGTAACTCCAGTCAACAATAGGGGATGAGGGCAAAAAGAGACAAACCCACGCACAAGGGAATTTTAAGACAATGCTCTTCAACACGAATGTCCATTGTGAACAGTCGGTGGCTGAGAGCAAGAGGGTTGCTCTCTTCCATGACTAAATAGCCCCACATCAGAGGTTGCTTCTCCTTGCGGTTCACCTAATGCAATGGAGAGGAGAAGGAAGAAGCTGTATTGGGGTTGTATAAACAGGAGAGAACAAAATGATACAAAAAAGCATGACAGACCTTTTTGTCGAGGAGCAGGATAGGCTGGTGGATGGACAAAGGAGGTGGAAGAAGCAGGGAAGGGGAGAAAGGGAGCGGAACTCGTAAAAAGCGCCGCTCGTATCGAACAGACGCGCCATTTGCGGGCAAGAGTGGAACGGTTTTGGCTTAACTTTCCCACATTTTCATATCTTCTGTGGCTCCTTTTTCTTACTCCTGAGCATGGCGGAGGACTCTCGATGCAGGAAAGTTGTCTGTAGGGGAGTTAAAGTGATAAAGGAGACCCCTGTCCCCCTCCATCCCCTCATTTCAATTAAGTTCACTTCGGTCTTTGATCTCCAAGGTCTTTGGTAAATGCTGTTGGGTTGCAGTATCAGACTGAAAACAAGCATTCAAACAAAAGTTCCAAATCCTGCTTTATGAAATATGTGTAGGTTGCAGTAATTAATAGCTACCAAGAGTCGGGCTTTTGGAAGTACAATTCCGGTTCGCTCAAACGGTTCTGTAAAAAGGAGCGGATAAAAGCTGAGCTCATTTCTTCCACCACGAGTGTATCTCCTGATTTCTACGAAGCGGGGAGTGATTTCATTCCTTAAAATGCCGTTTTTGTGACTTTTGATCGGATTTATTATTATTTCCAAATTTAATCGCTTTTTTGGCACCTCTGGTGGTGCTTTTTAAGACTGCACATTTTGTAAGTCTTGAGGGAAATAAAATCCTCCGATGCGAGCTATAATAGCCCAGCCAACTGCTGTCTCCGACTAAGTGCAGTGTGATGGACAGCAAAGGTATTTCTCTTGAAGGTAATTAGGCGACTGTCATCGTGAAAATCACTGACACAATTGTGTACCTCCTATCCAGCGCTCACACGGAGCCTGAGTGCGTCTCCATCCCCTTTTTCTCCTCGCCCCTTCTTTTTAATTGCCCCTCCTCAGCTCTGGTTGGAGTTTTTAGCCTTGAGTACACTTAAATCGGCGCCCTTGCAAACACTGTTGAGGGAGACAAGCCTCTGGCTAGTCCAACTCAGACATTCCCCAGTGGTTCAAGTGACAAAAGCAAGCAGTGGTGAAAATCACTGTCATCGAAACCCAAGGGGTGGGCAGAGGGAAAAGTAATTCGGATGTAAGCAGAGCTAGCCTGATTGCCTGCCGCTAGAGCATAAACCCATTTAATCGTCCTGCCAGCCAGGCAAGCAGCCAAGTCATCATCTTATGGTAACAGTCATAAACTTGGTATCGTACTAAAACCTTCATGTTCAGGACCTGATTAGTTGTGCGAAGCACCATATTGCGAGACATTAAAGAGCCCCCTCATACTTTTGGGTGAATGTTAATGGAACATTTAAAGCGTAATGCTTGCCTAGTTGGATTTGAAAGCCCCATCACCCAGCGGACCTCCGATTGGACCGTGCGGCAGTGTGTGCGTGCGTGTGTATCCATCTAATGGCGGTGGTAATAAGAGCTTTATCAAGCGTAATTTCTGCTTGAAGTTCAAAAAGGAGAGAATAATTATGCGCACTCCGAGTGGATTGATTCGAGAGTTGAGAAAAAGGCAATGCTAGCTTTAACCACGATCAACTCCGTCTCCACCACCTTTCTGCTTGCTCCACTTGTAAATCCAATCCAGGTATTACTTGAACTCGACAAAGTAGTATAAAGGCATAAAGGTTGTTTCTTAAAGGCACCGCCTTGATCACACCATTATCCGGACGCTGCTCACCCCCTCAACATTTAGTGGCTCTGGGCAAACTCACTTATCTCAATGCTCTTAATTCCTTTCGGCACAAAGTACATTGGCTTTAAATATCCCTAAGGCTCTGGCCTTGAGGGACATGCCGACGACTAAGGCTTGTTGTTGGGTTCAAATTACCCACGAATTAGTTGGGCACTTGTAGCATTTTATCTCTGGTCTAAGAGATGCTATGTGGTCGTTAATGTCACATCTGAAGACTGGAGCGCCTGAACTGTTGGCCTCGATTTTTCTCTACAGTAGATCTTGGTATGTAATATGTTGAGGGGAGATACAATAACCTACTTGCCCTTGTGTCGAGTTCTGAAAACCAGTAAAGTCTCGTTTTTTAACTAATGCATTTAATCTTAAGCTGGGCGTAAACTAAAGGCAAGAGTTGACGTGTTTACCACTTTAAGGTTTAAAATTTCCCTCGGTATGTTGCTGACGGGGTCGACGTGGCACTATTTTGGTGTTGGACGAAATATTATCCATTTCTAACATTTTAAATAACTTAATCCATTTTCGGTTGCTCACAGGACCGCAAAGGGTTGGTGAGTGCATAGAAGTGTTCCACGAACCCAAGAGTGCTCATGGGACGCACACTGGATCGCTTTCTAAGTAATCTTCTCTTACATTTTCCTCCAAATTTGAGGACCGGTGTTAACCACTATGGGTTGAATGTGGACAATGTAGAAGCAGGCACATTTGCCTCAAACTATTCATGCCGTTTTAAAGCCAGTCAATTTCCGTCGTGCTTCATAGCTTTGATAACAGGTGGCTGATTTGTTTTAAGTAGTATTTAAGTAACTACCGTATTAATTGGGGCAATTATTGAGGTATTGTTACCAATGCAAGGCTGTTTGATGGGCGTCAGTTGGCTTTTTCTTCTTCTTTCCACTTGATAGATTAAAATTTTGATGGTAGCATTCAAAAAACTGTTACTTTTAATGAAAAGCATTTTTCAATGCAAGACCTCCTAATCCTCTCCCCCCTCCCCCTCCTTCTCCTCCTCCCACGTGTAGCGTTTGATGGTAAATTTGTGGAAGTGGCATTTAAAGCAACGTCAATGACATTTACAACCAAAAAATCTAATCATTTCGAGTTGTCTTTTTTCGGATTTTGAGAGTTAACAGCACAGTTTTGTTCCACTTACACAGTTGCTGCTTTTTACCCAAATGCCAAGCCTCTAAGCTCATTTGGGGGAGAACTAAGAAAAGCAAAAAAGGCGGATTTACTGAAATCCACTAAAGCCATCTAAGCCAGTGGGTTGTGACCACTGTGAGCTCCTTCCCATGCTGTATTGCAAGGGCAGGTGCGGTGGATTTCCCACAAATCGTCAAGAGGGAGAGGCCCGTCGCTGTGTCTTTGGAACTGGGTTTTCACCCACGTGATCCATTTAATGGGGCTGTAAAGGCAAGAAGGATTCACTAATGCTTATTTTAAAAAAATGAAGAATGCAGCGTAAGCGGACCCTCCCTTGTTAATATCTCCCTATCCTCCTCGAGATGTACCTGAGGTCGTGATGTTTGCCTCAAACACTCGTTGCGCTTAACGATGACCGTTTGAAAGGCAGGAAATGTTTCATTTTATAGCTTCTTGATAAGTTATGCACAGTTGGTAACAAGGAATGAGAATAAAATTCATGTAAATAAGTCAAATCACACTAATAGGAACTAGATACCTGTGGATGGGCAGCACTGGAAGTGGGAGCATTGTGATAAGGTGAAAGAGACGCAAAATTTTTCCTTCGAGAAACCATTTTAAAGGCTATTTTGTATTTACCAGCTCAATATTTCGGCCAATGCTCTTACGACTGGCTATAGACATACATGATGGCAAGCCCATTTTCCCGTCTCCAGTACAGTTCTTAGGCAGGGCGAAACTCCAGATCCACTGAGATTACAAGGGGGATCAGTGGCGTCACGGTCAAAAACCCTCTAAACTGCACGCAAATTAGATGACTGGCATGGTTGGTTCGGAGGTGTCTCTCCTTCCCATCACTAAATACGTTGTGGTGGTCGAGGCGGGAGGTTGGCCAAGGTGGGCGCCTGGAGCGCCACTTAAAGGAGAAGGCTATATAATGCTTCAAATGTTTGTTTAAGTCTCCGTTTTGGTTTAGCAGGCACTTAAGGCTCCGCATTGTACTTTAGCTGGACCGCATGAACCTCCAGCCCTTCCCTACGTCGGCAATACGTACTCTGCGCCTAGTACTATGGTTTCTTTCGATTTTTAGGATAGATTTGAGGTGTTATACAAGTATCTACCAGTGTTTATTGGCTTTTTCATTTAAAAATTAACTAATAGAACTTAAATCAAAAAATGACAATGGAAATAGACACCGGCACGTAGGAGTTGATGGTGTAAACTACACGATGACGGCAAAGTCGGTCTGCTCTGGGAATATATCCTCGCAGAGGCACGGGAAAATGGAAGGAAGTTTTTTAACCGAAACTTTCTGGTTTGTGCTAGCAAGAGAGAAACCATAAACATAATTACAAGTTGTGTGGACAGCTAAAGTAGGCATAATTTTACCCTTTACTAGGAAAATTTGATTCGCTGGGACGTTGTTTTTGTCTTGATAATCTCTGAGATGCAGTGCTCCACAAATGCTAAAGCCTGTAAAGTTGTAAAACATCCAAGCAGCCTTGTAATTGGGACTGCAACATTGTAATATTCCTATTTAATCACTTAATCCTGACTAGGCAGTTTCATAGTCCCCTAAGGAAATCTCCACAAATAGGAGTCGATGACCCTGTTACGCTACTTGGGGCAGAGGAGGAGGAGGAGGAGGAGGAGGAGGAGTCGAAACCCCGAGGGAGCAGAATGGCTTTCCTTGAAGGAGTGGGACAAGCATTCGACTGTGAGAGCTTTCATTTACTGCCTTTATATGGTGGTTGTTGTTTTAATGACACAACAAGTGCTGCCTTTATGGTCGTCTCTTCTGTCCGTGCAATCTCACTGTAGCCCTCCCAATTACCCAATCACCACCACCACCACCACCAATGCGTAATTTAGAAAGAGAGTTTAGTGAGGCTACATTTACATTATTTTTCCTTTTTTTTCACTTTAAGGATGGACTTTTGAATGGCGACCGAGACGTGTCTCGAGTGCTTTCCATCTACGCAAAGGTGCTGTCGGTCTCCTGGTGCGATCACCGCCTTTTCTTCACACTTTATACAGTGAGCTCGTCAGTGGAGGTGGAATGCGAGATAAAAGTGCGCTCTCAGTTATTTCATCTCATCTGGGTGGATTGTTTATGCGTGAATTAATCCACCATCGTGTGACTCCAAGGGAAAGTGGGATGTTTTCTTTTTTCCTCATTCGCATGCCTATATGCGCTTTAGTTGGTACACACAACACAGACTGGCAGAATTTTAAAGGTAAGCCTGTTTATTGCTAAAGACATCGAGTGAATAGTTGTTTTTTTCCCCCTCCATGTGTGGTTTAAAAGGCACTTTAAGTCTGCTCCTCGTTGCAGAAAGCCGACGCTGAGACGGAGGAAGACGTGATACTGGGGCTGACTATGTACTCCAAGGACAGCTTATGTTAAATTCGTTCTAGCCCTGCTTCCTATTCATTTGAAAGTCCTGTGTTACTGTTAATGATTGTATTCATTAAAAGTTGGAACACGATGGTAAGGAGACGATGGCACTGTTGGGTCAAACAACACCTAAACCAGTTTGCCTCTCTTGAGCATAATAGGATATGTACTTTGCGACAGTAAACGAGGCAAAAAAACAAGGCATTCGAGACGTTTCTTCGTTCGAAATGAATAATTCGCCTAGTCGCGGTACACCGTTTTTGCCATCTCTTGGCTCTCTTGTGCTCGTTCTCCGTCGCTGTCGGAATATGTTTTGCCATTAATGGTCAAAGAGGGAGTCAAAATGACTGCAATGGAATCACGTTTCTCGTCCACCAACTTCGCCTTTAGATCTGGTCGAAGTGGCATCCACTTTTGGGAGGTCGCTATGGGACCAACCTCAACTGACTTGGAGATGTGTTTTTGACTTAATCTGAGGAGCTATTCCGCCTTTTTCTCCGACTCCTAGTGACCCCTCTCCAATCGGCTGTGATTGTTCCGGCTACCGATATGGCGACCCCTACGACTTTGAGGACATTTAATTGACCTACGGTATGGGCTAGCAACTACAGCTCCAAGTGAACATGAACATTGAAGCCTTCGCAACTGGATGACCGACTCAAACATCTGCAGACTACTTTATGACTTAAAATGTTCTGAGGAGGCGTGACGGGTCTTGGAGATGGTGTTCTCAACTTAGCCATCCCTTTCATTTTATCATCGACTACGCCTTACCAATTGATGGCATCTCAATCCTACTGACTTTCATTTCCGTGTTCTAAGATTAACACTTTGTACTTTTCCTAATGAAAGCATTACTAAAGGCATTGTTGTTGTCTGCAACATCAAAAAGCCTAGATACTATGAATAGGACTCTCTAAATCCTCCTTTAGGCCATTCTTTTAAGCAATACAGGTGTAATAAATTTTTTGCAGATTGTGTATCAAGGGTGATTATGCAACAAACCCGGAATGTCGCCTCATGATGCTTCTGTAAGGACCTCAGCACGACCACACCTGGTGATGCCTGTGCAGAACCCACTGTGTTATAAATCAGTGAGATTTCTGAATTCACCTTTTTTTCAGAAGGTCCTTACACCTGCAGATAAACATCTCCTTTCCCCTTTCCCTTTCGTAATTTAAAACCACAATGAGTAATTTCCAAATCCGTGTAAGTTTTTTTTTTTTTTTTTTTTTTTTTTCCAGCCCAATGGAAAATACGAAAATGATTTCGAAAAAGGAGGTCAACTGAGTAAGTGGGGGCTGTCTCGCAATACCCCTCGACTATTGCCCACATCCCCAACATGAGAAGGTGGAGGGGCTGTTACGTGGAGATCAAGGCGACTCTGAGTGTTGCATTTTAGCTAATTAAACTGTGAGACAAATTGGTCGGCTGTCTGGACGAAACGGTTGTGGAGGAAATTGCAGACAGTCAGTCGTGCTGATGTGAAAATCTGCATGGTTTCCAAAAAGCGAAACGGGAATACACACACACACGTTTTAAATGCCTTCACCATCAGCCGTAGACATTAAAATGGGAGAAGAGGAGGAGGGTATGCTGATGAACCCACGGGTGGTCCACCCAAACGAGGGAGGTCGCGAGCGGGGAGAGAGAGAAAGCGTGAGGGAGAGCGGGAGAAAGAAAAAGTTCACCCAAAATGCATCAATCAATTTCAATGCGTTGAAGGAGGCAAAAGGAAACGACTAGCATTGCTGGGGAGGGAGACCTTTGGCTGGATAACTGTTGAATGGGCAAAAGTTCCAGCACTCTGGTTCCACTCTTTTGTTTTATCTAATTGTTTAATTCTCGGTTTCGAAGACAACCATTTTGGGGCCCGCTGGACGACCTGCCCATCGGACTAGGCTAGCAGCCCGCAAACCCTTCTGAACGTCCCAATCAAGTGCTTTTCATGCGAAAAGCAACAAAAATCCTCCACTAGTGGCTAGGCCTTTTTATGCCTGGAAAAATTATTGACATCAGGTCATCAACTTTTTACTTAAACAGGGAGCTTTGCTGTTAAGGGCATGACAGTTGATGAATGTTGCATTAAAGAGGAGATAAATGCCTCCTGCCTTCACACCTCCGACATTCCTCCATTTTTGCGCATTTTAATCTCTGTGTTTACGTTTTACCGTGGAATGTCAGATGCACTGATTTGCGTCCACTTAATGACAAGCATGCACACTTCAAATTTATGCCTTTTTACCCTCCCATACGATTGCTGGCCAAGCGCACATCACAATTCGCACCAAACAAGAAATTCCACCTCGCTAGGCTTAAGCCTAATTTAGCTAACAGAAAAACCTCACACCCCCCTTTCCGTCCCCTTTTTTTGCCCCCCTCACGACATCTAATTGGCAGGGTAGTCGAAAAGCAATGCTTTTTTTTAATTGAAAGAATCCACATATTTGAAAGAATAGAACATTTGATTAGGCCATTTAACCATGTCAAGACTTAGGCTGGAATTATCGCAAAAATAACCTCTACAATTGGTGGTATACGGGTATTCGCGGTTCCTTCTTACCCAAAACAGATGAATCGTATCCCTTTCCCGACTATCGTCGGCTAAGCAACCCGGGGGCGGTAAATATCACATCCTCACCTTGAAATATCGCGGCATAGGTCAATGGAAAGTTCATTATAAACAGTTGCTTCGAGGTCCACACCTACAGCCGAAATGAAAATGGGCTAAATAGGTGGAGGAGTATGGCATGGCTTCCATTTTTCCACCAAAAAATGCCCTATTGCTTGGATGGAAACAATGTTAAAACCGTGTATTTTTCTCACTACTTGTTGAAAACAGTCCACTTGGTTTTTGGAGTGGGAAAAACGGTTGGATGAATTTGCAGATCCGCGTTGTGTGTGGTGGACTGCACATCAACGCCACTATTGATACAACTTCGGCAGTATAATATTTGACGCTGTCTGACAAAAAAAGCATCCCACTTTTTTGCTACATCTTTAGTATTGTTTTTTGTCTTTTGATTGACTTTTTGTCCTACTTATTTGCGGACTTGTAAGCCAATTGGTTTTAACACCCCCTCCGCCTTCTCTCCACCCCCTTTCCTTCCTTCCCCATCTTTTCTCCTCCCCCTTACCTCCACTTCTGTTTCTTCTGCCTCGAATTTTTTGCTCTCAGCGGGGGAAAAAGTCGTCCCAAATGAGCAAGCTAGCTTGCGAGAAAAAAGTGTGCGTTTTTGTGGTTCTCCCTCTCCTGTCATGCCTTGTTCCTCACATCTACACACACATAGGCACGTCCACACAAAAATGGTGGGTGTTGTAGTTTTTTGCTTGGAGGCGGTGGAGGAAGGGGCTGAAAGGGGCAGGGGGAGGAAAAAGCGACAAGAACACACATACTGGTCACGTCACTTTTGTTTATCCTGAATGCTGGCCTTTTTCATGGCATTTGGGTGTAATGCATCCATTTGTTCTCGCCCTCAGGGGTGTGGATCTGTGCATGTGGGGAGACAGCGTCATGGAGCTGAGGGAAGGAAGAATCAAAGTTATGGAAGCATCAGGTTTTTTATTCACTAACGATAATGGCTTTACCTGCTCGTGATGGGCTACTGATGTGTCAAAATGTCGACTTACCAGTTTATCTTTGAAGTTTTGATGGCACTCACCGGCCAGTGTGTGAATGTCTAATTTCACAATGCAAGCAAACATATTCTTAAGCATTTTTCCGGAGGGCTCAAACACTACTCTTCTGGTTTGACAGCCACTGGTCTGATTGTAGATCGCATTCAACCGCGAAACAGGAAGGAAGACTTTCCGACGAATTTGTGGAATAAGAGAAATACAATCAAAGTCCAGAGCAAGTCGTTTTTCCCATAAAATACACTGCCAATTCACAGAGCTTGATTTGATGTGCAATATAAAGAGGCATCTCAAGGCTACGTCCTGCTTTAACTTTCTCCTTCCCACCTCCTGTCATTTTCACGTTGGCTGAGCGTTCATCGAGGCTATTCTCAGCTTCTGATAAGAGCAGGAGGAGTAGAGCCATTAAATCAAGCTTGTTGTTCACTATTTGTTCAAATTCCGTCTTGCGCTATCACTGGCCTTTGTTTTAGAGCTGGTGGTTACAAGTCGATGGACCTTCAGTTTATAGAGCCCACAGATTGGACCATCCAGGGAGGATATCCTCTACCAGTCGAATCGGGCTTGCTGCTCACCAATAGGTCCACTTACCTAATGGTGAACAAGAGAGCTAGGCAACTATTAGTTTGTTCCATCCAGTCGCCTGTGGGTAAGCCGAAGTCTCGAAAGACGGAAAAGCCATAGGACCAATGTGCACAACTACAACAAATATCCTCCTATGTTGTGTAGGATGATCCATTCAAACCCTTAACTCTCAAGGTCGGACGAGGCAATAGGCTCAGCACACAGATGCAGTCACCTTTTCTTCATGCTGTTAGCCAGCCACGATGAAATATCAGAGGTTTTCACCGCCTTCATGCACTCAGATAGTGGCTATTTGACACATTCGGTGTTCTGTAACGCCCCAATATTCTGGTCTGAGCTCGGACCCACAATTGTGTAGTCCTTTGCTACCTTGGCCCACGCTCACCGGCCATATTCAGTTGTGGGATATACTTGGTCCGGGGATGCCTAGCGCATCGTGTCATTTGGGGAAATGGGAGATTCGAAGGATTTTGACCACCTTTCCTCCAAGACAATGTTAGCGGCGTGTCAAATCTCGAAAACAGCCAATACTATACGAACTTATCAAAGTACTCTTCGAAGATGGCTAATGCTTCTGGAGCCTATTAGAAACGGTCAGTTCCTAATTTTGAAGGTTAAGCATTCGCACGAATGCCTCCCTGCACTGAGGCAATGGATAGCTCACTGTGCTCGTATTTATATACTTGTCTCATGAATTGTGTTATGGTGTCAGGCTCTACTCTCATGCATTAGATCCCATCTCCTCGTCCTCGTCACACTGACAGGTTTCTCCACGTTCTACCTACTGATAGAGGCAATTTAAGCGATGACCCTGTCAAACCACCCATTCTATAGCAGCACTTTTGCCACTTCGTGCAGAAGTTGGAATTCCAGGCAAAATTTTCACCTCATTTTATTAATACGGACTCAACTATGTGCCGGAGGAAACTAGACCACCTACACCCAGAAATCTTGTTTTTTTAGTCCCAAAGGCTAAAAATTTATTCAACCTCAGATTTTTACAATACTGCTTTACACTTAGTCAGTCCATGAGTGACTTGATAAGTACGAATGGCTGCCACAAACTGGTTAGGAACACACGTCACATATACGTGACGTTGGTGGTGAACGTGATAAAAACTACTCTTTTTAGGAGTGTGCTCGAATGGGACTGCATTTTGACATTCGGTCTCACTACTGGCATTATCAGTTCTATTTTGCTGGCTAATTATTTGTTATTTGCGCAGCAGTTTGACTCCCCTATTTATGTCGCATTGTTCCTGTCTCCAACAATGCAAACGCGGTATCCAATAAAGAGGCAACCACCTCCTTCGCTTATAGAAACGTAAAGGCCCTGGAAACAGGTACTGGATAGGCTCACTTCCTTATTTCGGACTAATAAGGTAGCGTACGAATTGATTATATGCATTAATGTACTCTTCTTAGATCCTGCTCAATACCAGGATCCAGATTCAACGCTAACCTCCTGCGGTGCTCGTCACGCCATGGAATCTTTCTCTCCAAGTCTTTTGTGGAGGATAAAAACCTTTACTAAAAAGATTTTAAAATTTTGTTATTAAATTCGAGTCGTCAAAGGGGATCAGAAAAGCTGGTTATGTGTGATAGAACTTCTTTAACTTGAAAAAAAGCATAGATTTGGCAAACAGGGCTTTTATTCCACTTGGCATCTCGTAACTTCTACTCATTCTCAAGGGATCAGGTTACCAGCATCGCATGGATTAATCCCCTAAAACCTGATGTCACAAATATGTGACAAGTGTTCTCTATTAAATTATGGTTTGTGGTTACACCAACTTGTGTCCCCAGTAGATTGGTTCAGTTAAAGGCCATGAAACTATTGCATAGCTCTTTGCTCTACGGAAAATAGAAGCTTGATTTATCTCTTCGATGGTCCATATTTTAAACACGAAAAATTCTAGGCAGCAGACGTCGGTTTCCACTTGGAATAGACGCCTATTCGCTGATGCGGAAATGACGTTATCATGCTTTAGCTTCTTAAACCCCTTTTGTTTTCAAAGCTTCAATTTTGCCTTTGATAATTCTAATAGGCGTTGTAGCTGGAAACCCTACAGGTCGACTAAAGTGCCATAAATGTGATCCATAGATAAATCGCCCTTATAATTAACCTTCAATCAACGGTTGTGCTATTGTCAAGGTCACATCATTAGTGGCTAGTATTGCTTCATAGATGATAAGCTGCCAACTAGAGTGGATTTCCACCTTCCTAGCCTGGTCACAAGATGTAATCCCTCTAGTATTTATACAACCCAACCTCCGACTTGCCTCCCATCACAACTCTTCGAATGTGATTTCAAGAGCTCGTTGGAGCCATGGCCTCCTAAAACTGGCCATGTACTTTAGTGAAACATCCTCGTGAAGTACTCATGATACCACGCTGTACATTCTTCCGAGAAAAGGCATCTATGCGGTGTGGAATTATTAACAGCAATTTCGGTCGCCAAAGTGTCTGCATCACATTTGACAGTGCCACTTATGTGATGTTTTGCAGGTGCCAAGTTGAAAACATGCCTGAGAGGGTAGAGATCAGAATATTACAGCCCAAATTGCCTATTTACACATCAAAAATGGTCGCGTTTCACGATGCCATTTGGGCGGCCTTAATGGTTTGGGATAAAAAGGGCCCCACATGGCTTGATTGCGTGTCTGTCACAATTAAATCCCACTTCTGTCTTTAAAAGCCTCTTGGCTAAGCATTTGGGGATTTCGTGTGACCAGACCGTAAATGAGGAAGTGCCTCTGTACTCTAGTTGGATGATATGGGTTTTATTTTGTGTACGGCACTGTGCGAGTCCTTCAGACCCTTCTTCGGCGGCATGGCACCCTATGACTAATGACCCAGACCCTCTGTGAATTCATTATAATCCAGGATATTTAATTTTACAGGCTCACAAGAGGGTGACAGAGTGTGCAATGACTGACACGGATCCTAACCATTGAAGTTGCAAAATCCACGGACTTTCACTTCCAGTCGATCAGTGGTAGGGCACTTGAATGGTGTAGACGTTTTAAAGACTATTCGCATGGAGTGTTTGTTTACCCCCCAGTTCACTACCCTTGTACATTTTAGTGGACGAATCGCCCACACATACGCAATTTTTCTGTGGTGTTACTGCAACTGTGAGCCTCCCAAAGATGCAGTTTAGCCTGGAATGCTTCCAGCTGTACCGGCGAATTGGATTTGTCTAGGAAGAAGCTGCAGTCCAGACACTGAAGGATGATGACGCTTAAAACTGTCTAGTGCCTTATTTCTTGTGCCGGATCATTATACCTCCCACTGCTTATCAAAAATCTGTGTTACTGGCATCATGCTATTGACGCTGATAGATTATTTTCCTCTGGGGTAGGCAATCAGCAGAGAACCACCTCAAATTTATCTATGTGGGGAGAATGTGAATAAACATAACACAGTGAATACATTACCTATAACTCGGTTTCCAAAAGCTAAAGAACAGGAGAACGGGTGCAATGTAAAACAATTTTGCTCTTTCTAAGTCTCTACTGAAAGTTTAGGGACAATCAGCATTTTGTTGGAGTAACCCGAGTTGCAGGAACACGGAATTATGCAAATTTTGTACCCAGAAATACTGCTTTAAGAGTTCCACACTTTTCAGCATCTTCATGACCTGTATTTTCGCAATCCCTTGAGACTACTTTCACACACTTGAGGAGCATTATGTCCGGACACTTCCTATTCTCCATAAGCAATCAGTTAACCTCTGAAGTCGCTGCAAAGAGTAGGCAATTCAAAGTAGTGATGCCGCCTCACTCTTGGACCGAACTCGTCGTAGTCGAAAGAAAAATTTTTTTCCAGTCGTTTGGTGGTTTATAAACCACCCGAACATATGTTTCACCTGCGCAATAAACAAATTTTCCAGGCTTTTTTTCTGAATGATTTGTGCTGCCTTAAACGTGTTTTAGCTGTGTATTTCATTGGATCACTTCCAAATTTTAGGATCACCAGGGGCAGGCCAGGGCAATGGCATACTACAGCGCTCCGTGCTGGAAGGTGCTAACGACAGCCATCTAAAAGTCCACTTCGAAGCAACTTTTTACAATGTGAATTAAAATTCCAACGTTAACGGGCTTAGTCTAAAAAGGTGTTGCAAAAAAAACACTCCAAAGTGTGTCTTACTAGCATCGTGAAATTTTGTTGACTTATTTCCAGTTTCAGTAGTCGGCATGGCTGGGGTCATTTTTTAAGTCGACTAGAAGCATTCAAGTATTCTGATGTGTTGCCTTTATGGGATTCGGGCAATCAAAAGAACACATTGAATGGAGTAGTATTTTACAAAACAATAGCTTATGAAAGCACCAAGACTGTGTTTAGATTATATGATCGATTTCAGTAGTATATAACAACAATGGCACATGCCACAGAGATATTTGAAGTTCGTTTTCTCTGGATTAGATTCTATTTCAGTAGGATCTACCATGGCTAAAATGTTTACTTAAAACGGAGCGAGACTTTACGAATGCACCTCAAGAATATGCTAAACATTTTCCCAGACTGGATTATGAGAAAGTTGTGGAAATTTCCACGCACTACATGCTTTGCTGGATTAGCAGCTCTTAAGTCCAAGTTTAAACTCTCCCCTTGTAACTGGATCACCTCTCATCTCATTAACCGAACATGGCCAGATAAAGGAATTCCTTCATTCCCAATGCCTTAAAATGATTGCCTATGCCATGTCCTGTCTTCCCTAAATGCTAACGCATTGCGTTTTCTGGTTCTAGAAGCAAAATTCCAGTTTTAAAATATCATTTTTTGGCTCACTGTGGTGAAATTATTGCAAAGAAAACTACTCAGTTATTTATAGAGGGGGAAAAGGAGTTTCACTTAAAGAGTGGATTGTGTAAGGAGAACGGAAATCTCACGTGTGTACTCCTCAGACTGACTGCACATTTGATTTCAGTAGTATAAAGCATGCCAATCACCTGAATGCTTCAGCTTGGAAGGCAGTAGCGCCGATATAATAGACAGTGCCGCAAGATCTATCACCAAAGCTGATTTTATAATTAAACATTTGGTTATGCGATCGACACGAGGATGACGGTGGTGATTAATTCATGAGCTCGTTTCATGCAATTGGGAGCGACAATAATTAAACAAATTCGCGGCCACCCCTCTGTGTGTGGGTGGGGATGGGTTTAATACATGGAAGGGAGAGGAGGTTATGTGGTCCTATCTCTGCCATAACCAGGTGGTGGCGCGAATCATGTCGACCTTTTATGTCCCCTGTCTGCAATTCACTGCCTCGGTTATAAATGCCTCAATGGTGGCACAAAGGGGTGTGCCTACTTCACTCCTTGCTCTTTTTCTCCCCCTCCTTCATTATCTCCCTTCGTCGGTACCATCGTGCTGGTCTATAGCGTCCATAAGTATTTCACATGTTAAATGAATCCACAGAAGGGCTGCAAGACCCACGGCAGAGTCTCGAATCACCCGCGAGGTGGCTGAGGTCCGGGTAATTGAATTGCCTCGTCAGCAGATGAAGAATGGATGAAAAGGGAAAGTTGATGACACTGATTTCCTACTGAACGTGCTGAAGCAGAGTATCATGCAGGCTCTGCGGAGTTGAATCTCGTCCTTTTAATTCCCCCCCCCCCCCATCCTGCCACCAGTTTGTATGATGTGCACGTAAATAGAGGAAATTGTTAGACAACATTATGGTCTTAAACCATCAATAATGTTATACGAAAACTCGGGAACTCAGTGTTGAACAAGATCTGTTAGGATGACACCCGGTGGAGGAGGAGGGGAGGGGGAGGGTGAGGGCGTGGTTATTTGAACGGTGTTGCAGCTTCATTACAATGCCCTGACTAGTCCTCCTTAACTCATCAACTTGACATTTCTTGCAAAACCCAAACTCACACGCAGGTGGTGACAAGAAATGACAAGAGAGAGAGACAGAGAGTGCCCATTTGATGCTAATGAGAGGAAATAGTGACAGCCTTGTCACTCCAAGTTCTCAACGCTTTATGGGAACTTTGACTTATTGGGCATCTTTTCGTGCAATCAACTCTTGAGGCAGGTTTGGAGGAGTGAAGGAATTAATGCTAAGTGAGAGCTGCATGTTAGCGAAATTGTATCCAAGTTCTGTATTTTTTACCTCCCAGGGGAAAAAAAGGAGGAGAAGTAGCTCGTGGACATGCATCTGCACGACAGCCTTTAGCGTTATCTGAATTGTCAAAATTGCATTAACCATCCACCAATTCAGCTGTGAATGCACCTGGTGCCACATTTGATCCTTCTTATGCTTGGAACACACTTGCTTCTGGTCCCCTTTCCGGCTTTTTATAAGGAGCCCCGCCTTCAGAAATGCCTGAGGTGTACTTTGGAGGCAAAATATTGGGGAGGTTTGAAGCTGGGAGAATTTAAGTCATTGCCCTCGTTGGAATTTATTTAAACGGAAAGTAAGCAGCCTAACACTCAATAGCATTTTACCTCCTCCATGTGTTCGTATCTCTATTCCCCTCAGCTTTTGTCATCCTGTTTAATATTTGGCCATTTTTTTTGCTTTTCTGTTCTAAATTTCCCTCCCTCTCATTCACAAACCATTGATGGAGGGTGAGAGAGAGAGAATGTTTGACAGGCGGGAGTGATGCCAGTGGGACGACTACGACATCGACAAAACATCAGTTTTTGTTTCTCACCCTCTCCCTTGACACCCACACGAGTCCCTGTGTGTCTGTCCGTGTGTCTGAAAGGGACATTGTATTGTCGGCCATGCCCATACCATGTAATTACCAATTAGTTTATCAGATTGTCTGAGTGAAGGCGAGTTCGCAGCAGTGGAACTCCCTCATTGTGACTGTGGTAGAGTCAGTTATAAGTCGCATAGAAAAAGTAGATGAGTGGATAGTGCAACTGTTTTCCACACCCTCAAGAGGACTTTGGACGTGGGATTCAGGAAAAAAATAGAGCAACGCTGTGATTGTTTGACTTGTGATTGTGCTTACGGTGACGCTCGCACAACCCATCTCCTTCCACTCATCCCGCCTGTTATTTCAGTAGGCCATTGGAAGTGCTTTGATAAACTAGCACCGGTGTGGGAGGGTAGGAAGGTTGTCGGTGGGACCAACATCTTTACCACCTGATTGGTGCTATAATGCCTCAAGTGGTTAAGTACACTCTTCCGCACATCCCCTTCCCTCTTTTGGGCGTCGTCGGCCCTCAATGGTTTGATAACTAATCCACAAAATCAGGATTCGCCTTTACTTAACTTAGTTCCTCGTTCATGTTGGCTTCAGACCCTTGGAACTGGAGTCATGGGGTCTCAGTCTGTGCGAAAGCGCAAATCTCGGTTTCGTTCCCGCCTTACACCCTAATAGGTGTGGCAAAGTTAAACATGCATGGAAACCACTTCTGCCAATGCAAAGTCGGAAATGACTGAATCACAAAAGTCGTTTTTTCAACACAGGCTACGAGGGTCACATGCGTGTGTGTGTGTCTGTATGTGACGTCCTGATTTTTTTACCCCAGCCTGCGTGTCGCACAGTTAATTGGAGGAAGATGAATTGAATCGGAAGGGAGACAAACTGTCAGCCAGCGGTGATGAACATTGGGACTGTGTGGAGGTTAAAATCGCCTCTGCCAATTTAGACGAGAACCGGTTGTCCAAGTCTAGCTAAAATGGAGCGTAAGTAAGCCTTGGGGAGCAATTTTATTCCACACACAACAGCATTTAGTATTGAATGCTCCACTGTCTCGAAGCAAGCGCACAATACACTGCTATCTCTCTCTCTCTCTCTCTCCTTCCAAATGAATGCATACATCCGTTTTGGGCATACCTTGAACACACTGCTGACTGGAGCGCAGTGACTTGAGCCTTTGGTCTAGAAATAAAAGGGAAATATTCTTGGATTAAGATAACTCAACTGCTTAGCTAATTCAGGCTGTCTGTGTGGTCCACCGGGTAGAGGGGAAGTTAGCTCAAGTCATTGGTGGCAGAAGTCTCCGTTAAAACTTTAAAAAGCTAGTTGAAGTGATTAAGCGGGACACTGTTCGTACACGTCCAGAGGTTGAATACTGTCTCTTTTCCTTAGATAACAAGTGAAATTGCAGCTGCAGCTCACGTTAACTGTCACAAAAAGCTGCGAAACAAGCATCAGGAAAAGCAAAGGCACCATGAAAACCACGTAAAAACTGGAATGGATGGTTGGATGGATGGACTTATGGAAGGGCAAATGGATGGGAGGAGGGACAGGGGCTGGACGAATGGCTAGATAAATGGATGGGTTCAGATGGAATTATTTGATGATGACGTTGAAATTGAAAGAGAAGGGGTAACCGCTGTGAAGTAGTTGACCGGCTTAGAGCGAATTGCTGTTCTACAGAACTGGAATTTGTTTACTAAGCGACGGAAGTAGTACGTCCAGAAATCACCTAGCATTGACTTCAACACTTGAATGCTATCAAGACCAGGAGCGGTGCTATTCACTAGCCTCAGCTGATTTATTCTACAACATCTTGTACAAATTGCACATCTAGGACTAATTTATATTCTGTAATAAAGTCTGGATCAAGGCATACATTTGAGTAGTCGCCACCGATTACCACACCCCGGAGTTTCATTTCTCTAGTGGGGCACTTCGACTAATCCTGGTTTGCCCTTTAAGCAAATGCGACACATCATACCACTTTCGGTACTCCTTAATCGTAATACTTTTATTATTTTTTTTTTATTTGACTGCCCAACTCTCAGAGGATAATCAACTACCAAACTCCATATGCTTTACTGTTTTAGCATGATATCAGCTGTTATTTGTTTCTTGACCAATTTAGCTTCTTCTCAAAAGCCCAAAACTTATCTCAAAAATCGTCTAACAGTTGTTATTGTTTTAATTTGCAGTTTGATGCGACTAGCTTTTGCAAATTGATGAAGACCACACGTCACATATGTGTGACGCTGATGGGTAGCAAGTTAACGGGCTATGATTTCATTTCAGCGAACATTATGCACGAAAATTGCTGAGTCATTGTGTTAGAGGTCAGTATTTGACTGTATTTAACCTCACAGCTGGAAACACAAAAACATTTGACTAGGGAAGAGATGGTATCTGGGAGTATTGGGGATACAGAAGTGCCCTGGAGCTGTATGCCATGCACTTTAAAAGGGCATCAGAAAGTGGAGATGTTTATAGGTTTGTGCGCTATACACTGTCTTCGTCCCGCCTGCAAAGGCTTCAATCAGGCCTGGCGAAAGAAAGTGAATGACTGAGCAGTTGTGGGAATAAGTGCGTGCGCTTATCTTGGTGAGCGAACCAACGAAGGAATGAAAGAAAGTAGGCCAGGGAGGGAATGAAGGAGAACAGGTCAAAAAGTGTGCACAGTAGAGTTTAGCTAAAAATGCTCACGTGCAAGCGTGCGTTCTGGCTTTTTCACCTTTTATCCTGTTACAGCTCTTTGTGTCGTTGCCTCGCACCGTTTGTCCACTTCTTTCCTTTCCTCCTTTCTCTGTCCTCCTTCTCTCCCTCCCCCGCTCCCTTTCGGCCTGAAAGGCGCGGAAGACAAAAAGCGGCACTCGCGTCTCCACTGCTTTGCGTGCAGTTTATCCCACCACCTCCACTGCCTCCTCACTCTTGCTTATTTTTGCTCACCGACGCCGCCGCTACTACCGCCTCTTCTTCTTCTGCACTATTCAAGCATCTCGTTGAGCAGAGGCGAAAAAAGTCACTCGTTCACCCACTGCTTCTATCACGCCGCACGTACCGCCTACTTTCTTCTCCCTCTCTCTCTCTCTCTTTTTTTCTCGCTCACGCGTTTGCTCGATTCCTCCGCGATGTTTTGCCGATGGCAGCAAGCGACGCAGCAGTGATGATGCTGCAAATCGTCCTTTGTCTCCTCCCTTGAAACAAAGTGAAAGGAAGAGGGTAATGGTGCCGAATTTTAACAATTTCGCTCCCCTTCTTTCGGCCTTCCCTCCGTTTGCGAACGTGAGAACATCCGGCGCAACGCCACACAAAAACTTCCACTGCGGCTGTTAGTCAGGGGATTGGGAAGGGGAAAGGGAACTTAAATGGCAAGGAGTGTACAGGACTTTAAAAAGACGTTTGATATCACAAGACGTCCACTCCTTATGTTCCACTGAGCAGACTAATTGTCGTATTCTAAGTGTTAATACGGCAACCGAGGTACCTCTAGTGACGTGGCAAGGTATGCGAGTCGGAAAGAAGAGCTGGTTTCGGTAGCACACGGCTGGGATGGAAGATGTACAACTAACACGAACCGGGTGATGCTCTGCTTGTGTTAATGGATTGATTAAGCAAGAACTTAGCCAAAAGCAATGCGAATATTTTTGCAGGGTGATGACTATCTCTAATTTAAACTTGGTCTGGTGGGATCCGTGACTACAGGATTTGGACTATTACACTTTGAGATAGTCCTCTCGCTGTTGTTTTCCACGGTGCCATTTGTGGACACCACTTCTGCCTTTGTTACAACACTCAGCCAGGAAACTCAATTTAACAATTTATGCGACTACTGTACCACAGGAGGAACAGAACCACTGCAATTGAGAAGTAATTTTCACTTATGAAAGGTCTTAGACTAGTTATTCAACAACTATGACTTTAAGCCTTGGGCAGTGTCTCTTACTTTGTCATGCCAAAGTTGCGTGCTCCTTATTTTATTGCCTGCTAAAGGCCCATTTTTATTCATGAGTCGTGAGCAGTTGTCAAGGCATGGTTATATGCTACAGAGGTGTAGATAGGAATCACTACAGCTGAAGTAGAATTCATTCAGCTAGATGATTCAGTTCGTTAAGTACCTTCAAATTATCAACCGATTGTCTTAACATCGGTGTGACAAATAAAAAACGCCTGACTGAGTTTTCGTGCACCGAATGTGTGTGTGTGTGTGTGTGGCTTTGTCCATGTGACTTGATTACCTGCTTAAATGAAGTCGTGATGGTGATTCACTCGCACCCACTCACCCACCCGGTGCCCCACCTAACCCGTACACCTTCCTTCGAGTGCGTAATTAGGATTCCGAAATTGACATTGTCTGCAGTAGAATCGATAGTGTAGGAAAAATGTAGCCCAAATACAGTAGTATCAAACATCATAACTTCACTACATCACCATTCATTGGAGGATGGCATTTACTTCCACTATAAATTAAGTGAATTTTTGGAGTCTGTTGCGATCTCGATAACATGTACCATCCTTTTGAAATCCATGCTGCCAAGATGGTAGCCTGGTCAGCCTTCCATGCCCACAGCATCTCGATTCCCCCGCCCTGTGGTGGCGGGACTACTCCATACACTGCGGTGCCTTGTTACGTCTTCAGGTACAGTTTGGAGGATGCACAGGTGGCAGCATTGGGTAGAATGACTTTCGGATAGCAGATGCAACACATAAATGTCCAGGAAGGGACTGATAGGAGAATGGTGACTTTTGGCAGTCATCCCAATCTAGTGTTCCGCAGGGAGGCAGTTACTGATTGATACAAGACCAAACTTTGACAATGCAAAGGCATTTGTCACGGAACCTGCACAATATTTGGAGATGCGTGGATTGTACGAAATCTCCTCTACACTTCCAATAGGAGCATAGCATTTAAATAAAAATAAAGCACATGTTGTAAAGCATTATCCATTTTGAGCCAGTAAAGTCCCTATGATACCGATTCAAAAGTGGATACGACTATGAGCTCTGTATCAGCACTGAGGTCGAGCTTAATAATCTTCTTCTTCCAACGAAAAAGCAACATGCTATCCTCGTCTCAAAGTACTTACAATGAGGAATCCCGAGGACACAGCTCAAATTACATCAATTACTTCTCTCCTCCTGCCTCCGTGACCTCCGCCACCTTCTTGCTGGCAGTGGCATCAATGCAAACCCGTAGCGTTACTAATACTGGTGTGCCCTTTTTACGTCCTCAAAGTGGGCTCGGGAAGCTATACTGACTGATACGAGCACTCACTCATTCAAGATTTCAATAGTCGTCAGAATGATCCTCACGGGGTAATTTCCCTTGATGAGTTTGAATGACCGAGTAACTGGTACGCCGTATTCATTCCTGCGTGATTAGGGGAGTGGGCAATGACATTTAGGCGCGCCAAAGGCTCTTTATGCCACACATAAAAATAAACATTCAGATTCCGACAAATATCACGAATAAAAAGGGGATGAGAGTAAGAATTTCCAGTATGAAAGAGGCATAGAAGGGGCAAAAAAACACACACGCCCTGTGTAGACGCGAGTAGGAACGGAGGAAGGCTCCAAACAGGTCGTACTTTTTGGCCCATCGAAGGCGTAAAAAGTGGCAAATCGCCCCCTAATTGTCTAGAATGATTAATCACGTTACACGGACAAAAAAAACTAAGAGGGAGAGGGAGAGAGAGAGAGAGAGGGTAGGGGACGGACGGGAAGGCAAGTCTGCTTGTGCAATTAAATTCTTCAGTTGCTCGCGTTTTGTCTTTCGCTCACTGACCATTTCGTAACTAATTAAGGCGCTCGAAAAATGTAATTCTTAGATAATCCGAGCGCATCACACAGCCCCCATAACACTAATCGAGAATGGCAATGTAATTAACAATTCAGTTCTGATTAGAAGCGTTGACAAAGACTTACCTCAAGAGATGAAGTTAATTCAAGTTCACGGCTAATTTTTCTTTTGCTTATAACATTGAATTTATTGCAGTTGTGTGCTGTAATACTTTTCTTGTTTAATCTTCGTTTTGTTTACTCAGATCCCCAAGGCTCTGCGAACACACCTCCACAGGGTGACGTCCTCTGGGCCAAGTCAGTAGCCCCTCAGACCTTGCGTACGTCTTTGGAAAAGTCAAGTAGCGCCACAGTAGCCCTAGTGGACAATTTGATTGAGTTCCTCCATCAACGGTTGGACAGAGGGAGTGGATGGCCTTCGAGGAGGTAACCTCTCGAGTAGGGCGCAAGTGCTGCATTTGCGTGGCACTTTAGCAAATTGCGTTGCTCCGTACTGTAGTTCCAGCTTGGTCATGCAATTCAGCCATCAATTGTGCCCTATTGAAATGCTCTGGAACGAACTTTAGTGCTGCAGGGCCATATTTTCTCCTTCAAATTGAGGTGACTTTAAACGAGTACAAGGTCGTACTCATAACTCCTGCGGTCATAAAAAGGTACCGAAAATGAGTACATACATGAAGCACAAGATTTTATAATCTTTCATTTTAATGTACTCAAGCAGATTGAAATAAGTGTACTTTTAATGTAGGAAAAAATTTGCGTTAAACTTTGTTTATACTTTGATGTGGGGTTTACTGTGAGGCACTTGAGGCACAGAAGCTCTTCCCCGTTTAATGAAGCCGAATGGGAAGGCGAAAAGCCATGCCCAATGTGGGGATGGGTCCGATGACGACTTACCTTGAACCCAACAAGCACAAGTATGTGTTGGTGAAGTGACCCAGATGAATATATTTATTCCCTCTCAGAGAGCAGTGCAGCACCCCTAAGTCCATTGGATGAAGGAACTGAATGTCCTCATGGCGTACAATCTTCCACCTTTTCCAGCGAGAGTGGCTTCAGCAAAACGTCGTTTTTTTTGTAATGCAGAAGCGGTGGAGAGAACAAAGCGAAAATTGCTGGGGGATCGAATTACGCCGTACATGTGGTAACGCCTTGTAATGAAGGCCATTGAAAATTGGATTCGTTTTCTGCCACCCGTTTCCAGTCTTGCATTTTAGGTTCACGGTCCACACGCAGAAGTGCTCCTTAGGCCGTATTCTCTGTTTCGCAGGCTATCCAGCATCCTCCTTATTCCCTCTAACCTGCTCGGTCGCACACACAACCACGCTGCCATCTCAACAGGCCTAATTTATGCCCTCTCGTAGTGACTGAAGCCAAAAAGCAACCGTCACCTTGAAATATGCACACAGGCGCTAATAAAGGAAAAAGGTGCTTTTTTGTCTCTGATTACTAAAAAGAATTTCAAATCTTCCTCCTCAGACAATTCAAAATGGGCGGTCTCATGAAAGACTTTTATCCATTCCTTGACAGGACAAACAATGCTTGGCTCAAGTTCTTGAATAAAATCGTAATCACGACTCCCAGCTACTTGAATGTTTAGGCTCGTGTCACTAAAGCGAATACAGTTGCCACTCTATCCGGGCTTCCTAAGTCAGGTAAATGTCACTTCGAGTTTAGCCTGACCCTAACGCAAAGTGCACCAATAAAGATTGCATGTAATGCATTTAATTTACTACCAATTTTCGAATTCGACCGCCGAGGTCACTCAAACGCCTGTTCACTGACCTTCCCGCGAGGACGCGTTTGATTGGTTGAGTGGACCCAATTAATTGTCACCTGTCTGTCTATCAGTTGCGGAGCGAATTGCGGGGCGCTCGAGGCTTTGTTTCTGCCTCCCATTTCCTTTTCACTTGTCCAATCTCTTTTTTTTCAAAAATTATGTGTCTTTTGGCAGTACATGACTCAACCAACTTCACCACTAACACCCAACTGACTCACTCACCTAGTTTTCTCGTTTTTTTTTCCGCACTTATTTCACCTATCCGTCCGTGCTCTTAACCGCACTAGAAGTTGATTGGGTTTTTTCATCGTTGGATGGCTGGTTGGACTCCATTTTAAGGAGTTTTTGAAGTCGATGCATGATTAATACTTGGTGAGTTTTTAATCCTATGCACCTACTCTTGTGTTGGAGGTGAAAGTGGGCTTTGTCATGCCAGTCTTAGGTACGTGGCATGCTGAATATAACCACTGCAAAGTGTGCAAAACATTACAGCAGGTGATATAACCAGGACACCAAGTCATGACTATGGGAAAGCGCGAAATTAAAGCAAACATCGTTCCCTTACACAACTGCTCGCCTGTACCTCCAATAGCCACTTGTCTGCTGAGGCCATCATAAAGTTGGTGGTGATGGAGACCGAAATCACAAAGAGTCAGAAAAGCAGATCAAGATCAAACGTGGAGTCTTATCTTGCCGAATTCAATAAAACCCACCGAACCACATTCGAGAGTTTGGATCTTTCATTATTTGCCACACTCAACGTATTTGGTATGCCCCTCCATCTTGCTGTCCAATCACCCATCTAGGTAGTTATCATCTTCATGGAATGGGGGTAGAACTGATTCTTATAATAGTCTTTCATTTTTCATCTATTTTTGACCAGTAGTACCTTTACTGACGTTTACAACTCCTCCAAGTTGGCGCTTTCCTAAATGCTTCAATGTCTGAATTTGTCTCTATTTAAAGAGCATCATCCTTCTTGATCTACACCACCAGCTGCCCTCCTTCGCCACCCTTCTTGGCGTGGCCCTTAAAGAACAAATTTGCAAAAATTTTTGCTTTGTACTGAGTACAAGCCTTACTGTAGCGATTCTGGTTGCATGTCAGTTGCCTTTAGTGCCACGAGTTGCCCCAATGAAACAGGTAGCATAAAGAAGTTCCACTCAGCTATTCTGCATTCATTCGCTCGCCGAAGGTGTTGCCATAGTAAGCTCAATCAGTCATAGGTGATGCTCAATTCATAGGTGAGCTTCAACTCGCTCCTATTTGGTCTCACCGCCTCACTCTCCATTAAAAGGAGCCATATGGACGGATACGCTAAGCAAAGTTTCATTCAAATGTCCTTCTATTGTGAATTAATGCAGATTTTAGCTATCCACCGCAACTTCGCTGAGCGTGTAGTCCGAGTCGTGCCTAAAGAAGTACTGTACCGTACAAAATCCAAAGTCAGCCTCATTTTAAATGCTCCAGAGCAGTCTGGTTTGAGGGCTATAACCACCAAACGAACATATTAACACCGCCTAAAAGAAGATAACAAATTCCCGTGACAGAAAATCATCCCCTAATGTTAACATGATTCATGCCTGGTGGAGGAAACCCTTTTAGAAGCACTGATTAGAGAGCATGAGGAGAATGGGGTTGGGATTAGAGGGAAGTAAAACCGGAATGAATCTGCACAACGATGCCAGTCACTGCTGCTTCGGCGTTAGATCATACGATGCTGCCTCCTCCACCTTTTTGAGTGTGCGTGTGCGTGCCTCTTCAATGCGGAGGTATCTCTTCTTCATTTTCTCTTCCTCCTCCTCCTCATCATCATCCTCCTCCTCCTTTGTCGGTCTTTTCCTTGAAGTTTTTTGTTTGCCCAATTTTTTCAACAGCAACAACAACACCAGTAGTAGATACCGAAATAAAACACTCCCTTCTGTTTCTTCTTCAGCTTTTTTTGCATGTTTAGTTTCTCTCCCTTTCGTGATATTTGCATTTCCCTTGGCACTGCTACAACTGCAGCAGAGGAAGGAGAAGTGATAAACAGGTGAAAAAATCCCTCCTCCGATGTTTGAAGAATGTGCGAAATTTGTAGGGTAGTTGGGGAGTTTTTGCCTGCTTTTCTCAAAGGCCCTTAGAGTACGGCCTGGCTGCCTGCTTGTCATCGCCAGGAGCCTCCCACTGTCCGCTCTAAGTTATTGCACTTTCCAAATGCCCAAATGTGGACTTCAATTTGGGAAAAAGTGTTAGACAATTCTCCAGCCCCCCCACTCTGGGCTGTGTAAATGCATGCGTGTGTGTGATTTTTGCCTTGTGTAGAAAAGTGAAACATGCAGGCGGTGGAGTAAGGAAGAGGAGGAGGAGGTGGGGGGAGGGGGGGGAGGAGAGGCGGAAAAATGGACGAAACGGATTTGCATCCCTTGTTTCTTCCTCGTCTCGACTTTTTCCGATTATATTTCTTCCTCCTCCTCCTCCTAATCCTCTCTCTCTTGCTCCCCTTTGTGCTAAATTGTTTGACAAAGTGAAGAAAACGGACACTCGGCATTTCTAGTGCTGTTCAATTTGCGACACGCCTTTTACATTCCGATGCGGGTGGATAACTCCACTTGGCGATAGTCAGGAAGTAGCCACTCAAATGACATCGATAGGCCTAGATAGGATCTGGAACCGGAAATAGGTAGCATATTTGAGTATTTAGTCAAATAGCATAAAATACGTGCGATTTCAGAAGCCCTGAGAAGGCTGCCAACTGATATGACGTTTAAAGAATTTCAAAGCAAATAGAAAAGGAGCGCAGTGGATGGGCTAAGGCCGGATGTTCCCAGCTCCCTTTTTAGGCTCATAAAAGAGCGATTTTGTTACTCATGTTGATGACTTCAAATGTTACTAAGGTAAGCATTTGGGAACTTTCTGTTTCTGGCGTAAAAGCGGGTTTGTGCCTTCAGTGTAACGATAGTGGACCAAACGGTAAAGTGAGTAGGCACCTCACAGACCCAAGATTACCCTTCAAATTGAGAACCAGGGCTCTTGACAATTCCAACTGGTCTATCAAAAGGTGAGGAGGGCTAGTTAATTTCATTTGGGATCTGCCCTTCTCCTCGCCTGCCTCATAAGTTGGCTTGGTTGAATAAAACCTTGGCAAGTACCATTTCATTTCTGAGAGATGAAGTAATCTAACCGCCTGTCATTTGTGGCTATGGGAGTGTACTTTTGCCTCAGATTTTCCAAGCCAGTAGGTAGTGGACAAGAAAATGCATCATGAATCATACACTTGTACCCCTTTCACGAACTGAAATGGAGAAATTAAGGGTGAGGAAACACACTATTTAGTGGATAAAGAATCGGGCTTTAAAGGCTGGTTAAACTAGCCAGCATCTGTAATGGCTAAATGCCTCCTCTAAGAAATGGTAAGCGCTTGTCATTTTCACATCTGACAGTATCTGCTCCACTAGAAGAGTAGGCTGTTTACGCCTCACTGCATTCAAGTGAGTTGACCTTTTGCCCCATTGACTCTCGCCTAGTGGAGAAGCGATTGTGCAGTTATCAATTATTAAAAATGGTGAAACCTGTGAAAAGCCATGCTCTTGTTTTTGTTTTTAAGGAAATACCTTTTTCTTTCGGTAGTCTTGGCACCGGGGTGGGAAAATGTGGATCACATGGTTGAGAGGTGGGCCCTTCTAAATAACCCCCAACTTACTCTGTCACCCCGCAGGAGGCAGAGAAAAAAATTGCTAATGTGTTCACACTTCTTTCACATTCTATTTATTCATGTCAACGACTTTTCCAAATTAATTGTTGTTGATTTTATTCGTATGTTCTTTATGTGCACTGTCCAGTTTAATTTATTTAAGCCAGTCTTCACTCATGGCAGTTATGCCCGCTGGCAAATTCTGTCAACTAAATGCATCCTCAAAAAAGCTGTGGAAGACCATTTTCAGTAACTGGGCAAAAACGCAGATGAGCTTTTTGCTTAACAAAATACGCCACCCACTTAAGCCAGCTTCATTGGTTGCGTTAAAGTATGTTACTCTCTCGTTCTCTCAATCACCCAAGGGGATTGGACAGAAGGGTGGAGAAGGAGGAGGAGGAGGGAGGGCGGAGGAGGAGGGGAGGAGACGGGGAGAGGAGTTAGGTAAGCAAAAAACTCATAGACACACGCACACACACACTGGGACAAAGTAAGAAGCAGAAGAAACCCAGGAGAAACAGCAGCAGAAGCACAACGTACGGAGAGGGGATGAGTGGAGTGGTTTAAAAAAAACTCTCCACCTGTCTATGTTCACTGATTTACAGAGAGATAAAATTTTTCCCTTCTTCCCACCTCCTCCACTCCTCTCCTCGGCAGGCTGAGATGTTGCCTACTCACACACACACACACACGCACGTGCAATAATTGCTGCAAAGGAAGTTTACTAGCTGGTTTTCTTTTCCTAACAAATTCCTCATTGTCAACAGTGACTCATTTTGCTTTGAAACTGCACTCTTTCAAGTTTATTGGATAACGCTTTTTTGGACAGCCCCCCGCTCCCCCCCGGGGGATTGAATGTCCGGGGATGCTGCTTACTCCTTTATGCTATGGTAACAAGTGATTAAATGATAGATGAAGTTGGAATAAAAATTAATAAAAAAGAAACAACTCAAGTGGTCAATATGCTTCCTCCCGCTGTTGTGTCTCCGCCTCATGAGAATGGGTTCAGACTTGCTGGATTGCTTGCTGTTTCTCACGGAGCTTTAGGGCATTGAATCAGTTGCCTCACACTTAGTTGTTCTTTATTCGTGTAGTTACAAGTGAAGTACTCCAGTTGGTAGCATTTTAAAGCAAATTCCACCACTAATCTTGCTCTGATGCGCATCAAAATGGTGGCGGTGGTAACTAATGGGGCTGCCGTATGAAGGGAAAAAAAATGAAATTTGAGAATACTGATGTGAAAATTTTTCAAAATCACTGTATCCCATGAAATTAACATTAATTTCACCATAATTTACAACCCAGCAAGATGGAAACATGCAAAAATTTCCCACCTTGGTGCAAATTAATCTCCCTTTCTACACCGCATGTAAAGTGATTTTTGATCATCATTAGTTGATTCGCGCCTTGCAATGTACCACCGGAAGATGTAAATCGCCAGGGGCAAGGGAAGAAAGGAGGAAAGAAAGACTATCATGTTCTGCTCCTCGCGTGGGGAAAGGGGAAAAAAAACGCAGGCTTATCATCTCTTATCGTGTTAACAAGTACTTCCTTTTCCCTTCACCCATCATTATGTGTCCCCCATTGGTTTGGCCAGCTAAGGTGTGTTATGTCGACCTCTTCTTTCCACATAAAGGTATGCGCGCATCGCAGTTGCCTTTTTTCTTTCTGCATCCTTAGCCCGCGCATGTGCGTGTGTGTACATATGGGTCAACAAAATCGGTCGCACCGCCTATTGGTGCGTTCGTTTGGTGCGTACGTGCGCGCCTGCATTCACACGCACGCATGCACGCATTCAAAATTGCTCTGGCATATGGGAAAAAAAGTTGCAGGGGACACGCATGGGCGCTTATTCGACCAATTTAATTGTAATGACTTCCCACACGCCTCTCTTTCTTTTTTGGCCAAAATACATGCATGCAGTGGGCAGCAAAAAAGCGCATCGTGTATGATGGAGAGGGGGCATTGGGATGTGGGTGAAAATTCATTGCCCCTCAGTTGAGTTTTTTTCCCCTTCAACCAAAAGGACGGGTGTGGGGAGGCGCATGTATGCGTACACGTCTGCTAATGCACTTGCTTTTTGCTACGTTCCAATTCGAATAATCTTAACCTACCATAGTGGGTAGTTTAAAGGTTTTCACGGCGCCAGAGGCAGACTGACAAATTTGTGGCCAGGTAAGATTGGCCAACCTGTTGGTTGATAAATAACTACTGGAGGGGGGAACTGAGGTCAAGAGGGGTCTGCGCTGTCCAATGAGTCATGCGCGCAACGGGTGAGGTCAGTATCAACGTGTCGTTACTTGAGCCCAGTAGTGTGACTCCCGCCAGCTTATTTTGTAGATCAAGTTACAGAAAAGTTGGCTTTTGATATACGACCTCGATTTGACAGTTTAATAGAGCGCTGATGCTGTCCAAAAAGGGTGATAAATGATTTAATAAAGTAGTAAAGATACAGTCTTTTTGACATTAAGACTTTCAGTTTTCCCCGTTACCTCCCTTTACAGAGGACATTCTCGTTCCAAGTTATTCCCTGAAGCTGCTCACTGGAGAAGCGCTAGTTCCTGTCAATCGCATGGTAGCAAATGGTAAGGATGGTGCTGGTATATGACTTGTTCTTACTATCTGTCGGTCGTTTAGGGATAACTGTCGGACTGACAGGTTGATTCGTTGGGATAAAAGCGATGCACGACTAAAAAACAACATCCAGGAGGTCCCTGTGCATTATGATGTCAATTGGGGGAAGGAGAGGGGAGGGGAAGAGAAGATATTGGTTAATGGGCTTGTCACTATCCCAACGCGTGGTCACTGCGTCTTGGCAATGACACGTAGTTTGGTCTGGTCCGTCAACCCATTGGTAGATCAATCAATCTGTGCCAATGTGACTGAGTGAGCTGTTGACCGCTTAAATTTGTTTATTGATACGATACTTTCGTAAACAAAGGTCACTTTTCAATTAAGGTGGGTGAAACCAATTTTGGCAAATAAAATGTAAACTTTGATGGGGTAGGCATAACAAGCCACAAAGACCACGTCACTGTACCTTACAGTGAAATCGGCATTTTGAAACACCGGCTTGGCTTTCAAAGCCTGGCGGAGAGGGCCTGACTTTCTCAGGCCTGCTAGGCGATCATGTGATCCACAAATGACAAACCCGAAAAGAGGCCAGCCAAAACACCTTCGAGCGCCTTGGTGCTTCTTTGAAAGAGTATTTTTCATGTTCACTCTAGTCATGTGTCATGCCACCTCCGGCTTGGAGAGAGACACAGAGAGAGAGAGAGAGAGAAAGAGGGAGCCCACCCCCACAACTCACTATATAATGCCAACACACAAGTTCAAGTTTAGTGTTGACAACTTTTCACTTGATTGATTTGCCTTATTCCAGATTTAAGCGGGGGATAAGGCGATTGAAAGCTTTCCCACTCATCAAGTTTTGCTGAGGCAAGAGAAACTTTTAGATGACAATTTGGAGATGGTGATGAGACAACCGTTAAGGAAAACGGCATCCATCACACGACCAAAGCAGAGCCACCCAGTGGAAAGACGAGGTGATGATTAATTAGTGGTATTCACGGCGGTGGTCCAGAGTCCGCCCCAAGCATAGCAAAGGCGGAGAAAAAATTCCATCCTAATTAATTTTTCACCAAACAAGATTTCAATCGGAATTTGTAATTTAGTGATGTAGCGGTTTCAAAAAAGGAGAGGTAGAAGAAGAAGAAGAAGAAGAAGGGGGTTAGTAGTCAACCTAGGGCCTAAATTAACATTGACTGCCACAGGCAAAAACCTCCCAGAAAAGATGATTTTATCTTATGCACTTGGAGGAGACGAGGAAAAAAGCGAGTGGGGGTAGTCTCGTCATCCTCGCCCTCGTTTTAACTGCCCGACTGCCCACTTTCTCGTTTCAAAACGACACGAAATTTGAAGTCAGGTAGAGAGATTAAAGAGGTGTAGAAGGTTGCACCGAACGTTTGCACACATCCAATTCCTGGCGATGAGTGGTAGTGCATGAATCCCATCCGCACTAATTACATTTCCATCGTCAATGGCAGCCTTGATTAGTGATGTTTAGATGGGGCTATATCTAATCACCTCCACCCTTGTGTTAATTACTTAGGTGGGGATCAGAGAGTTGAATTGATGACGTGAGGTCATCTATGCAGTTAAAGTGCCACACTAGTTATGTTAACACACCCAACTCTCTCCCTTCCCCCCTCCACCCCTGCTAATCCCTAATTTGGATTTATCCAATGCATGAGGGAAGGGAAACACACACACACACCGGAGCTGATTGATAGTATGGCCAATCTCAGGGCCTTAAGTGACCCAGCCCCTGTCCCCTCCCGATGACTCATTCACTCAAGCCATGAGAAGCGACACCGACTGGTGACTCAGCTGTGGATAAAGTGTTATGGCATGGGAAACCCCACGATCGGTATTATAATACACCAACTTTCACCTTTTGGGAAAACGCAAATGGCCCAGTTTTGCTGGCAGGTTCTGAAAGGCGAAGGAAGCAGGAAGAAAGAATCCGCTTTACGGGTTAGAAAAAACTAGCGTCTTTTCAAAGAGGCGAGAGGTGAAAAAGGTGACGTAAGGGACTGAGAAACTAGCTTTGTGACGGCAGCACGGTGGGACAAAACATGGACACGCGAACTGAACAGGGCCCAATCGAGGGTATGGGAGTCACGAACAGGGAATCCAAGATGTCTCCACTACTTATAGTTGCAAAGCTGTTGCTTCACGCAGTCACCCTCCTTTCTGTAAAATAACAATGCCACGGATGAATGCCCAAAGAGCTTGCGGAAAGAAAAAAGATAGCAGGATAGGGTGGAGCCACTGTCCCCACCCTTCTCCATGGGTTCACACACACACACACACGGCCCCACCGAATGAGGCGGAAAGTGAAAAAGGCGCGAAATGTTTCCTCGCATTTATATTCCCACTCCTTCTTTCGCCTCTTTGAGAAGGCGAAAGCGAAGATGAGTTAAATTTGAAAAGGCAAAAGAGGAGTTAAAGATGCAGCGATTATCTGATTCGGCACCCTTTGAACTGCCACGCACACGTACGTGACATCCCGACTCTCCTACGCGAACCTGGTCCCGAAAGGGTGGCAAGTACTCCTAGTACACAAACTGGTCGGTTCAGGATGGTCTTCGGTTAGAGGATACCAGAGGTCGACTTATTTTTACACTCCAGTAATGAGCGCATCGATAACACCGCTCTCAAGCTGGCGAAGCAGATCAGCGATCTACCGGACCCACCGATAGCCTCTTCACGAAGCGGTGTTTTGAGAGACATCTCAACGCGACTATACCACAAAAACAGGGCGAATAGTGGAGGAAAATTACAACCAACCGTTGCGAGTAGAACGAGAGGTTTACTGCTCGAGTTCCTCATCCAGTATGACGTACAAATTACTTGGAAGCACATTGATGGAGGGCCATGACACGGTGGTGCGTTTGCCATGGCAGCAGTTGTGCTTGATTAAATGAAAAGAACACAAAAATAGTGTTCCCCCATGCTCACAAGCACAATAAACAGTCAAGCCCACCCCGAAAGCGATAAACACTACACACCATACAAAATCAGCGGTCACCTGCCCAGAGGGGAGAGGGGGAGAAGGCACCGTATCAACATAAAACTTCTTGGTTATACACTTGGATGGGAGTATGTCTGCGTGGGAGGTGGAAAGGTGTTAAAGGGGCAATAAAGGGAACAAGGTAGGAGGTCAGGGAAGGGAAAGAGGAGACAGATGGGATATTCAACCGTCCAGTATATGTATATATATATATATACGCTTTTGCATTTATGTCAAATACATATTGTGTCGGTGATGCGGGTGGTGTTTGAATGAGCGAGCGGGCGGGTGGGCGGTCCCGCATGCGATCTGATTTGCAACGAAAACCAAGAAGAAGAAGCCACATAACAGCAGCACACCGCACACGCACCCTCACACACACACAATGAGCGAGAAGAGATTAAGCCAAATTCCACCCTCTTTGAGGGGTGGGGAGAAGAGATGAGTGGACAAGTGGAGAGAGATCGGAGGTGGGAGAGAGCGAAAGAAGGGCATCCAAACACACCAAAAGCGCAGTGAGACGAGGTCAAAATGCGTTGTTTATCGATCGTCATCTTCATCTTTGTCAAAGTGGAGGGGAGAGGAGTAACAGTAGCAATTTGAGTGCATGGACTATATACAAAATGACTACAGGAAGGAGCAAGGGGAGCAAACCAAGTGATAAATATAGGGGGTGGACGTGGTGAGATGTCAGTGACGCGAGGCTAATGTACAGGTGGTGGGCTGACTGCTGCTTTTGTGCTAATGCTGTAAAGTGCGGAAGTATACGTGCGCGACAGATTGGAAGGAAAATTTACACTTAGCTAAGTCGAGAGAGAGATAGAGTCGGAGGGTAAATGCAACTTGAGACATTACGGAATGACAGCAGGGAGAGAAAAAGTGTGCGCGCACATACGCGCCTAACAAATGGGTGAAGTCTGTCTGTCTGTCTGATGCACGTATAATGTCCTGTTAAGTGGATATCGGAGTGGATGGATGGACAGAGGAGACGGTCTTAGTGTGAAGAGACATTGGAGGCGGAAGAGGCGACCGAACCTGCGCCGTAGATGATTTCGTAGAGATTGGCCCGCTTGTCACCCGAACCCGTTACCACAAACTTGTCGTCCGGCGAGATGTCACAAGTTAGCACGGAGGCGGCTTCTTTGGTCTGAAAGGGAAAGGAACGCTAAAGCTCAAACAGGGAGAAGACTACTCCTCATGCCAGAAAGGACGCTAACCTCGAGGAGACAAGCTCCGTAGGGAGTCCTCCAGGCGTTCACCTGATGGTCCTTGCCGGTGGTGATGAACCAGTCGGCGTGGTGCGCGAAGCGAAGAGCTAGAACACAACTTTCGTGGCGCGTCAGACGGAAATGCTGGTCGTAGGTAGGAGCCTGAGGACTGGAAACAGCTGCATTGGTAGTTTGTGGGCTGACAGGTGGTTTGAGAAGAGTGGTGGAGTTGGGAGGAGTACCACCACCACTGGTGGAGGGGAGGGAGGCAGAGGATGGTGGGCCATCAGGGCCGATGGCGACGACTTCGACCTCTGAGGACTCCAGGCCAACAGCTAGCCACTGCGAGCCGTAAAAGAGCGATTCAGAGGAAGCCGCGTCTTCTGTTCCCATAGGAGATGCAGCTGCTGCTAGGCTGGGTCGACGACCATGCATGCCGTAGACGGGGGAGAGACCCAGTGAGAAGACTTGCGACTTGAATTCAACGTGGTGTAGCCTATTGGATGACTGCAAGACACACGGCGAAGAATATTTAGGAAGGTGAATGAAAACCCCAGCCATGAGGGAGGAAGCGGGGGTGGGAGACAGTTAACAGCTAGGATTATTTAAATATGAATGAATGGGCACAAGCATATGTAAGAACGCTTAAATGCGTACTTCAGAGTTAACGTCAGCAGAAACCATCGGTGTGCCTGACTGCATGTGAAAGTCACTTGCGGTCCCAGTTCATAAGGTAGTGTGTAGATAAGTTGGAGTGCGACCATCGCACACTCGACCTTAAGATCGTGTGTATTTGAGAGTGGAGTGGAAGCACATACACATTCCGGGATAATTTGATACAAAATAAGAATGCGGTCGCCCTAAATGCGCGTCTACCAACACCACCATCACAATACAAGGAGACACGAAGCTCACGCAACACGTCGTCTGACTCTTAAGCCGTCCCGCTTTCTCACTTCATGGGCCAAGAAACACTCAAATCATAGAAAAAATCAACGGGGCCGACCGCCAGGGTCTCAGAGGAAAAGCGACTACCACAGGTAGGATGTTTTCTTGCTCCACAACTGATTTTTAAGAAAATTTAAGGTCCCCCAAAACCCAAAAATGAGACTATCCCAAAATATTTATCATAATCGAAATCAATGTTTGCTGCACGGCTTGGTGCAAATGTTTATCATGATTTGATAAAACAAGTTATTTATGAGGCTAGGGCTCAGATATAAAAATCGGAGCATCACATAGGTGAAGTTGGCAGCGAGCATGTTGGTAGCATAACCTATCTATCGTACACTGAAAAGGCTCTTTACTATTATTAGGGAAAGAGAACCTACAGTGCCACGAATGTCCCAGCAGCGAACCTTGTTGTCAAGGCCGCCGGTCCAAAGTCGGGTGCCCTGGCCCACCAGTTCGATGCAGGAGGCTCCATCAGCGTGTGCGTGAAACTGTTGGACGACGCTCTGGTTGTGGATATCCCATATCGCAACTTGACCATCAGAACAGCAACTGCATGAGACAGAGAGAACAAGGTTTTTAATCAGATGGGCAGATCTAAAGTCATTCAGCCAATAGCGTCTGAAGGGCTAGTTTGCGATAAGTTCAAACGTGGAGATAAGTATTTAAATGAGCAAGTTGTCGACCACACGTGCAGTTGTGCAGAAATCGACGTGCACAACAGGATCAAATAGGAAAAAAGTGAGTTAATTTGGTTGGCACGTGACAGAAGCGGTAGTGCGCAAGTGTGGAGGGAAAAATTCTTAAACCTTGGAGTAAAGGAACTAAAATTTGACACAAACGAGAAAAGGAGTCAAGTACACGCATAAATCATGGCACTTGGAACCATTAAAAAGATGGCTCAACTGTAGTGTGTTTCTCCTCTCGGCTGCGTACACTTACGAGGATTAAGTCCCTTACTCCCGAATCTCACTTCAAAGGTCACAGATGTTTGCTTGTTGTTAAATGCAAATTAAGCAGGACGTGAGTACATGCTGAAAAGCACATTGCTGCCATGACTTGTGTCCGCTAGGAAACAGAAAGCCACCTTCAAATCGTATTAGCGACCCACATGTATTAAGGACAAAGTTCGGAAGGATGGCGAGAAATTTTTGCACCGAAACAAGCCACTGTGACAGTAGACCACCATTTATTAAACAGCAAGACCTTGATGGAACCTTTTTACGGCCAGTGTGAAATAAGCTCATTTTTCCACAAAGCACCCTGCTACGCGTGTATACGTGCAGTAGCGATTCCCAAAAGCCAGAAATTTTCTCACAGTAAAAACTAATTTACCACCCTCCCTCCACCTTCACTCGCTCCCTCTCACACGCACACAAACAGAAAAACGCAGAGGCAAAAAAAGAGAACAATAGCATAATGGCTGAATGAATCCAAGGGGGAGAGCGAGAGCAAGTGCGCATATTTAGAATTTAGATGAGCAGAACATGTCGTACATAACAAGAAGATTCACGTATTTGTCCCTTCATACCACTCCCATTGATTAAGCAGCCCGCAAATACAGCGAAGGCTACTGACTTAACTGTGAAGCGATGAAAGGAAGGGCTCACCTGTAACAAAGTTTGCAATCGGGGGAGAGAGCGAGTGCATAACAGGCGGGCGCGTCAAATGTGAGGTCAGCCTTTCTTCGACCGGGGCCGTTCAGATCCCAAATCGTTAGGCAACTCGATTCGCCTCCAATCAGCAGGGTAGAGCAGTCCTATCGGGTGTGAAAAAGGGCAATATAACGAACTGTAGCACATACGGTGACGGATAAGTGGACCGAGATGGAGTGGGAATGCGGCCACACAATCAACCTAGGTGTGCTTAAGTACAAACTTAAGAAAAAAGGCTTCCCCAAATTTCAGTTGAGGATCCGGTAAACCAAGACGCTGCACGAAAGTAGATAGCCAAAGCCACAAGTAGAGACCAAGTGATTTGGACGGTAATCCGAAGGCACGAAGAACGGGTAGCGGGTAGCATGTACACTGGCAATTATGCCCAGTAGGATGACATGCAATATATTTGAATGCCGTTATAGCAGAATAAGAGCAAATACTTTACCAATGCACAAAGCCCAAAGGGAGTTATAGGTAGCCAACCAAGCAAAACACGAGAACTCCGTGACAACGTATCTCAAATTCAAAAGACAAGCGAAAACGCAGTTATGAAAAGCAAGTGAGAGGAAGATGTACCGGGAAGAGTTTAATGGAGCGGACATAGCTTTCTGGACGAAGACAGTCAAAGGAAGCGAGAGCAACGGCATCCCTGGAGGAAGAGGAGCCAGCAATGGCGTCGAGGTCCCAGAGCTTGACACAACCGCGTCCACCAGTGTAGGCGAAATGTGGAATGCGGGTGGAGGATGATATAGCAATTGAAGTCTCACTATCACCGCTGGGATCGACTTTAAAGGTCGAGGGCGAGACGTTGTCACCGCCGGAGGTGGGTGAAGAGCCTCGGCCAGAGGGCGCAGGTGCGATAGTCACTGCACATACCACTTCACCGTGCGGCAAACTGGCCAGGTGTTGTAGACGCCGCGGTAGACTGGGATTCGATGTTGCTTCGGGTGCTGACGCCAGCGCACAAGGGCGTGTGCCTCCACTGCCTGGAAGCACCACGTACGAGTAGGCTCCAGGACCGGAAGAGGCAGAGTGACTAGGAAAAAGAGCGTGAGGATGACCGCTGGGTTCGCAGCAACAGGACGGCCTCCGACTGAACAACAAACTCTCATCCATGCAGACAGAAGCGAGAGAGAGCAGACAAACGTGTGATCAGAAAGTGGGCATCTTCTCGTTCACTTAAACAGAGTATAGCCCCTCCTGGATGGTTTTGATTATAGTGTGCGACCTGCCCACCCCCTACTACCAGCCATTCGGATGTTAAACTGGGCTGAAGGAAACGTCCGATGTCAGTAGCAGCCGCGGCCCGAAAAGGGTCACACACAAACACATGCACGAACAGATATCGATCCTAACTGGCTTAGCGTGCAGCCACGAAGTGAATATGCCCACCTTTTATAAAAGGGCATTTCGTCAATCAAGATAACCACTGAAAGAGCACAAAAGCAACACAATCTCATTAAACATATCATACTACGTCAACAGTGCAAGGTGGCGGGTGGTTCAGCAGGGAGTAAGACCGTGCAGAGTACGGGAGATGCCTCAAATAACTCAAAAAATCTTAAATGGAGGGTGTAGGGATACTGGGACTACTTATAAGGCCAGAAAAAAAACAATGTATTTTCGGCACGAAGACCAGAGAGCTTGCAAAAATAGCAACGAAGCACATAATGGGACGCTGAGTACAAAAGTAGCTGCCTTTACCGTAAGAATGATTGTTTGAAGGACGGCACAAGAAAATTAAATATGGCTCGGGTAAGCTACACCGCTTTTAGATTCAGTAACTACGTAAAAAACCAGATAACTATAAGCCACACAGGTGAACACTCACCCTTTTGCACCATATTTTGACCGATTTTCGGACTAAAAGGAGCAAAAAGGCATTAAGAGAGATGATGGCCTCCGAGTCGAAAAACAGAGGGCAACGAGAGGGTGATATACAAGTTCCACCCACATCCGACTGACAACGCTGCGAGGTTCGTTGACCGCTGATAAAACAGCTGATGTGAGCATGGATCGCTAAACTCCCCAAGAACGCAAAAAGGTACGATGTCAAGGCCACTTACGAAAGTTGATCGATTGTGCGGGGTTCCGACCGCAGGAGCACTGTTTGTTGTCGGATAGTTGCTTCCCATAGAACTATGCAGTTGAGGGCTGAGATCTTCAAAAAAAAGAAGCAAAAGTGCACAGTTCGACTGAAAAGTAACAACAATCGTAAACTCCGCCAGCAAGACAATGAGAGCCACGATAAGAGGATTTTATGTGACCCCGCCCTACCCCCCCCCACGGACAGCAATCGGCGTGTGCAAGGTTCACACGGTTTCAAGACAGATGAATGAATGAATGATTCAGCCAAAACGGCAAAATTTCACACAAAACATCCCCTACTGGTAATCAAGTCACTGAACCTGCAACTTGAAAGAATCAATCAGCACGACACTGAAGGGGACTAGTTTATCCACCGTACCATCTCCTTACAGAAGCAGACACACCTACCAGTAAAACCAGACTTCCTTAGAAAGTGTTACAACATCAAGGTGCACTTAGAACACCAAGTTCATAATGCAAAACTTCAGCTGAATAAAACATACTAAGTGGTTGCCGGTTAGAGCGACTTGCGTTCATAGACATAGCACTTGAGGTAGACGATTTGTCCTACAAAATGAAAGCGAGAATAAATAGCTCTGTGGGACTTTCAGTAGGAAAAAAAAAGCGGGAAGAATAGGGACCAACTAACCATGTCGTCAGCACTGCGACATCCTCCGTTTTCGCGACCTGGACACTCCTAAAAATCGGAAAATTCGAAATCAAATTAAGGAAAGCACAGTGAAGGGTTGAATTGGACGGAAAAAGTCAGAGGCACGAGCCAACAAAGCAAAAGAGCGCAGGGCATAGATTGAGGACCACCGTTTTATAGTTTGTCGAGGAAGAAAACTCCCCTCCCCTCTCCTTCGTCCCAATTCTCAGCCCATTCCCTCTATTCCCCGCGTGTTTGCAGTTAAAAAAGTACAGAAAAATACGAGAGAACGTCGGCAAGCCAAAAACAACGAGAAAGTTCGCAGATTTGACTTCCTCGCTTGCTCACCCACTCGCTCAGAAACGCACACACACTCGCTCTTTCCCTTTCTCTAGGCAGTTTTTTAGTTTTCCGCCTTTCTGTTTATCTCAAGCAATCAAAGAAAAATGAGCGAAACGGAGAGAAGCGTGGATACGATTGAATACACAAACATAAATTAGCTATCAAAGCAACAAAGCCCAAGAGCAGAATTAATAACGGGCTTTTGGTTACCACTAAAACGTCGAAATCGACTCGACTAAAAAAGATGTGGCAGCACTCGACGAAGATAAAGAACTGGTGTCGTTGCTTAATAACAGTTCAAGTGATGACTGCATGGGGCATCGATGGATAACAGGACACTATTCGACTAGTTTCACCCATCTCAGTAAAAAGCAGACGACCAGGAGCTAACCAGCTTCGGATCCACCATCTTGCGTCTCTTTTCATCCGGAGGAGTGGGAGCCGCGGAAGAATTGCCTGGAGTGGGAGGAGGAGGTGGGGGGAGGAGAGAAGAGGAGGAAGAGGCAGGACCAGCGGCTCCACTAACTCCGGAGTGCCCGCTACTGCTTCTAACTCCACCACCGGCGGAGGAGGTTCTACCGGGAGCGTTGAGACTGGTGACACCAGGCGATGTTGTGGCAACTCCACTAGCACCTGCTGCTGCTGCTGTAGTACCGAAAAAGCCCTCAGGAAAGGAGGCCGCAGCCGCCATCGCGGCCGGTCCACCAGGTAAAAACGGCGATCCGGGGAGGTTAGGCTGACCCACGGCCCCACCACGAAAAAGTTGTGAGGCTGCTGCCGCTGCCGCTACTGCCACTCGCTAAAAACGACACAAGGGTAGTACGGGCGAAATGTAATAGAACGAAAAAATGTTCAAGTACGAACCTGCTTGTCTTCACTTGAATAGTCCTTAATGTCACGAACAGCGCCACTGCTCAGAGGGAGACCAGCGGTCCCGGGAGGAGGCATCATGGCACCACCAGCGGCAGACATTAATCCATTAATGAATGCATTTTGCAACCCGGGTGCACTGGGCGGAAGGAGGCCTGGGGTAGATCCGGGGAATGCTGCACCTGCAGCGGGGGCGCTGCCAACGTTTGATCCGTGAGGACCGGTCTGATTGGCGGATGAGCTCCCGGGGAGAGAAGACGAAGGACTGCCTGCTGACGACATCTGGTGGGCTTGGATTTGCTTGAAAAAATAGAGAATGAAGGGTAAGTGTGCAAAGTTGAGAAATTACCTTATAGATTTCTAGTTGATCACTGGACAGTCCCATGTTTCCACCATTCGCAAACTTTGCCAGTTTTGAGTCTTCCATTTGGGCCTATCATAAAGCATTATGAAGAAAGAACACGTTCAAACCGTTAGCACTGAATTTAACTCTTGCATTGTAACCTGCTTTGCACGTTCAATAGCTGACGCGACCTGTGACTGGTGCTAATAAAGTATTAAAAGTAATCCACAGATTATCGAACCTCGGTAGCGAGAAAAGGAATGACTTGATTAAGAATGGCGTTGAGACGTTTCGAGATTTCCATCTGTCGATGCATCTCCAGGTTCAATCCATTGGCCATTTCATAATAGACAACACATATGCGTTGCATATCAACGCGCTCACTCAAGAGCTTTTCCCGCTCAGTTTGAAGTCTAAAGCAAATAATTCAGAAAAGCATGAATTACTGATGGCACTGCTGCTGAACGAAGTTGAATTCATCCTTGATGCGTTCACAGGTCTCGACAACCGTAAATTTGTAGGACTGACCTGGCCCCGAGGGCACCTGTAAAAGCATAATTACAAGTACAAGTGGAGATTCCACGAATATAAGGAGATGATTAAGAGTAAAACCGCTGTAATTACAGGAGGCCTGCTGGGATACATAACAGCGACGGCGACCAAAACCAATCAATTGAAAACCAAATAATCGCTCCAACATACAATAAATTAAAACATTTTTTTGTTGTATGATTTTTTTATTTTATTTTATGCCTGAAATTTGCATTTAGCAAAATAAAAAACGATGTTAATGTGTTGGGTCACAAGTACTTAATAATTGTTGTTTGATGGCATGTCGAGTTTTGAACTTCCCAACCTGTGCTTGTGCTCTCTGAGGGGATGAGTTTTAAGCCAGATTGTACCAACAACTTCCTAACGCCTAATGGATCTGCATCATTACAGCCTTACAGTCAACCTTTGATGTCAACTTTTGCATTGCCGATACATTCATACCTTCCTATAAAACCGTTGGGTGTTGCTTCGAATTCAAATGCTGTACCTCCACCACCTATCCCTCGACTCAATTTTCTTTCCCCCTCTACTCCCACCTTTAATCCTGCACAACTCCAGGGAACTCAGACTTTTCCCAACTTGTCTGTAGCATCGACGGGGCGGCAACTTCACGCAAATGCAGTAAATGCTGCCGGAGTGTTGTCACCTCCAGCAACACTGGCAACTGAAAACAAGCAATCAGTAATAGATTCATCTTCAGCAATAGGCGTGTATAGAAAGTATTACACGGATGTTTTGGGGTATTTCAAAACTCTTCTTGATAGCTTGGAGAACGGGGGTTCGTCAACAACCAATCGAGGTCAGAGCACAATTTCTAGCAATGTCCAGGTAGTTTCATTATATCCTCTGCAAAGGTTTGCTTGCGCCTTGCCACTTGACTCTACCTCTTGTGTTTAGAATTGTAGGCCCTTGGATAACGACCCTTGGAGTCATTCGAAAACTGTAATGGAAGGCTACTTTCGTCAAAGTGGTGCTCGTGATTGGGATTGGGCCTCGTGGCACAATTACCTCAGCTGGATTTCACGAACCCATCCCGAATGGTTCCAACTTTTTTCCGAATGCAGTAAGCAGATGGGCATTGATTGGGACGTCATGTATCAAAAATGGCTTGCCTCCAAGTCCAATGCTAAGGACCAGGCGCCAGTGTTTGGTATGCATTGCTTTAAGGAACTACCCGTTTTCATCAATTTTTCATTGCGATTCCGCCAGTTCTGCACTTTTTTAGATCTGTCGCGACCTCCCCCAGCCTCAACTTCCAATCCACAGCAGGCTCCACCGCCTCCCATTGCAAATCCCTTCTGCCTCACCTCTGTCCCCCCACCCCAAGATCCTAGGGTGTGGTGCGAGGACTGTGACAAATATTTTCCCACTCAAAGATCCTATGACATCCATCTTCGTGGTGTCTGTCACATACAGAATGCTCTGACAAAAACTATCACGAACAACGCAAGCGCTGTTTTGGATATTCCACCTCCACAGTGGGCGCCTCAAGTTGGTTCCCCGTTGTTTTTCTCTACTCCCCCAAACTTGAAGCTTGGACCGTTCAACTGCTCCGTTTTTCTCCCCTTAGGTTCATCCGCCCCATGTTGAATTAGCAGTGCCCCGTAGTAAACCCGCGGTGGACTTGCGCCCTTCGCAGAAGCGTCAACTACGGATTCAGCACTTATTGGATATTTGCATACAGCCACTGGTCGGCCTGAACTACATAACAGAGTTTCAGCGTCGGGGCCTCTTGGAGTGTATATATGTCTGCGATCTGTGTGAAAAACGCGCTTTTTTACCCCCTGCTGTCATCAAGCATGTCTGCAGCATCAGACACAGAATGGCCTATCTCGTGAGAGTTTTGGTCTTTCGCTTGCTATTAGTGGTTGTCAATTGTGTTAAATGAATTTAGATAATCATATTTTGATAGTTACTTTAGTAATTTCTTCATCTGCTCATTGACTGAATTCTTTTTACATCTGTAGAAATACCATTATCCTCCACTACACCAGTTGATAAGTTTGGATAGGAGTCCGGAGTCGATTAGGAAGCGGCGACTGACGTCGTATGCACAGCAGGTGGAGTCTAGTGAGGGACGAAAACGGCTCAGTATTATGATGGAAAAGGAAAACTGTATGTACGATTTCTATGCTAAGAGTATTCAGCTTATTCGAGTACTTTTTGTCTGTGTTGTCGGTCTTTCCCATTTTCAAAAGATCCGCCTTGTTGGAATGCATTGCAACTGTACCCCATACAATCACAATGTTGCCTTACCTCGAAGTCCTTTTTTGTCTACTTACAGCTACGTTCAAGACAAGGATTGAGCCTTTGGAGCCGAAGAAATTGCAAGGCTTCCCTTTAGCCTCCGCACAAAATGCCACACGGGATGACAAGGTGTTGGAGACTTCACCTCGTACCGAGGTGGCCGATGTGATGTCCACGTCAGCCGCTCAATCTCGCGAGCCGGACGAAAACAACACCAATGAAATTGGCGATGACGAGATTGAGGAGGGGGAGATGCTGGATTGCTCGACTTCCTCCTCCTCCAGCGCACCTGAAGATCAGGAGGGATCGGCAAGGAAAGAGGGAATAACTTCGCCCGCCTCCTCACACTTCTCTGACGAAGAAGATGGCGATAGTGGTGAATACGACAATTCCAAACTGCCGAGTTTCTTTTCAACAGGCGTTGTGGAGTCGAGCGATAATCGTCAGAGTTCTATCTTTGTTCATCTTCCCGACTTCGAAATCGGTTTTGTCAGCGAAAGGCCGCTTTTGCCCGACCTCCCCACAGCCGACGAATGTACCGACTTTGTGTGAGTTTTCTTGTGTGGTTTAATAGGTCAAGGGTAAATAGTTGAGTGCTATCCCGCCACTTGGACCTTCTCCTGAAAACGTTGAGTAATGCAAATCTGGCGACACCTTTATTATCAATGTTCCAGAATGGTTGAAGGGCTAGCAGCTACATCAGGGAATATCTAAAGGCACGTGATTATTCTTCCGCATCAACTGTGGCAATATTTGTCGGGTCTATTGAAAGCACTTGCGGAGCAAAAATGGGTTTATATGAGGTTTGTTCACCACCAGCTTACGGATTCAACAAAAGCTGTGCAGCCGGAGGATTTCACTAAATCTACCTGTCGCACCTATTTTGTGAATTGGGTTGATAAATGATTATGTGGCACTGCTTTGGACTCGACACTGGTTCACAACGGGCTCACTCCATATCGATCGTCAAAAGTAATACTTTCGTAGAAGGGATTGCGTAAAATACCCGCGGTATTTTAAGGTTCTCTAATCATGGGCAATGTTTCCATGTATGGTTGTCTCTCGAATTTCGCGCGGCCTTGGCATAGTGATTGACTGGGGTGATAGTAAATATCAAGCGAGGCCTGAACAGGACGTAATGTGGTACCGTCTCAGAAGTGTAGGTATGTATTTAGTCACCTTTAGGACATTACTTTTTGGTCTTTTAAGGTAAGCGCGGTGCTTTACAATTCCATAATGGCGTTTTTATGTTCTTTAGAGAACGTTTAAAGAGGAAGGGTCTGTTAGGCGTACGAAGACTCGCGACTTCTGAGGCGTCGGAACAACAACAGAGGGACACGACGCTAGTGGGGGTGGCGCCGACAGACTCCGAACTGGGATGGAGCTTTGAGGAGGAGGTGCGGTGGGCTCTCAAACGACTGGAGGCCGCTGGGCAGAAAGCGAACCCACTCCAATTTAGTTTTAAATCCCGCCCCAAAATCACTGCGTAAGTACTTTGCTGTGCCATCTTTCGGTCAATTTTTTGGCTTTGTGTGACCATTTACTTCGGTATGGATGCATTTTTCAATCTTCGCATTTGATACTCTATTTCGGTCGGACTTGTTTAAACAGGTCGCTGTGTGTCAGTGTGGTGAACGCGTCATTCCAATGAGGTGCTTCTTACTCGTAATTGCAAACTCATTCAAATACCTCCATGTATTCTGTATAATTTATTCATTACTAATCTATCCTTCCTGCTATCCTTTTTTTGTGAATGCATTGGGTCTTGTTATTACTGCCCCTGTTCGCGGTATACCTATCTTTGTCGGAAGGTATATGAAGTATCTTTGCTATCGCTACTGCCATTAGCGCTCCGTCTGCTTCAATCGTTATGTGGAACCAGATGTGGGTTTTGAAGCGATCCATTCCTCATTCATTGCTGGCTTATGTCTGAACAGACCTTCTGCTCCGCTTCTTCCTGACCCACCGACAGTACTATCGAATGAAGTGGAGAATCAAGACTCCGAAGGTGTTAATGAAACTTCGACGACACAAAACGGTTCAAACAATCCTGAATCTGTGAAGCGCGCTGTTAAAACCCTTCTGGGAGACTTCAAGCCTTCGCTTCCTCCTCTTCAACCACTTCTAGGATCACGTCATGGGCAGACAATTCCTGTCATCATGTCGAATCAACCTCATCCCCTTCTTCCACAACCCTATCCTGCTTCGATTCTCAAACGGGACAATCCCCAGATTAACGTGCTTGGAGACCCTCCTAAACGTCCTAAGCTGAATCAGTTGGATGGTGAGCCGTGTTTCAAAGTCCAAGAGACTGGCAAAACTGGTGATTTCACAATCGTTCAATCTCCACGTAGGGGTGAAAAGCCTCCTTTCTTCGCCACTCGACGCGCTCCAGGCTCTGCTAAAGGGCAATCTCGGTGCCTCTGGTGAGCAGCAACTGCGGGAGGAGAGTGAAACATCTGGGTCTTCAGCTCCCACAACCCAATCGCCAACCAACTCCTCTCCTTGCCCCACGGAGATTTTTGACGGATATAGCTACTTTAGTCGCCAGGAGGAGGAGGAAACCAAAACACAGGAGCGTACATCCACAACAAAAACACCACTTATTACTCATCGTCAGCGACAGAGTATCGTAAAGTCTGCCACCACCAATATCGCTACGGCACAGGGGAGGAGTAGCAAGTTGGCCACGTTTGCAGATATGCTTGGTATGAACGAGCCTCCCGCCCCACTACCACCGTCGCGACCACCGCCACCACCCACGCCCGTGCGACCGACAGTGCCGCCGGTGCCGACGGCTGCCACCACAGGCATCCTCGGTGCTGGTCTCGCCCCTGCGGCGTGGCTAGCAACGCCTTCGCTATGGCAGCCTCCTGCAGTCATACCTGCGCAGGCACTGGCCGCTCCTTCCTCATCCACTGCGGCTGCTGCCGCCTTGGCGGCTGCGGCAGGCGGGTTCAGTCCCGCAGCATTTGTGATGCCTACAAACGTGTTCGGCCCTATGCTGCGCCCTCCAATTTGGAGACCCTAGGAATCTGGCAGGTACGCAAACCTAGCCGCAAATGAGGCTATAGAGGTTAATCTTAATGACTTTTATGAGTCACATCGCTGGTGTTTCACTTGGGGTTCTCCTAGTGTGTTACTGTCGCCTTATAGGTTTTTCCAACACTGAATTACTTATCAGTAATAAGCTAAGGATTTTTGGCGATCCAAGGCCGTGCCAGCGTGGTTCATTGGTCCCTTGTGGAGCATTATCTAATCGGATTAAGTTGGGCTCTTTTGAAGAGCTGAAGTTGGTCGATTATCTGTCGCTTGCGCAATCAATTGTACTGTACATCTGAAAGGATGGATTTGGGCGTAATTCTTATTTGTACGATTGAGCCACTTGACTGGTGCGTGTTCGCCGTGTTGGGCATGGGCTATTAGTTTTTTACATGCTAGTCGCGGTCAACTTTCGTTGTTTATTTCCCTGTTCGTCAATTTCCCGAGCGCGCGTTTTAAATGTTTCAACTCTTTCTAAGACTCGGTACACCATTCACAAAATATATGTTGACGATTTCGGTGGTTCAGTGATACTCCAGGACTATCTGCAACATCTTTGGGAGTTAGCATTGGTAAAATCGCTTGAATTAAATAGTGATGGGCCAAGCATTCGAGTGTCCAGCTTGGCTTGCAATTTCATCGTCTTACAGCTGACAGTTCTCGCAAACAGTTGACCCAATCAAGTAATCCACCAGACCCCATGCAAGCTAACGACTAGTCTGTCTTTGCAAACGTAAGATTTGTTAATTCATCAAAATCTGTCATTGATTCTGTAAAAGGTTGTGCTGGAAATAGTTTGGGCGTGCACACATGGGTTTGCGTGTTCGCCATCGGCGTCACATATATGTGACATTGCAAAAACAATTTGGTTAAGTCTGAAACAGTAATATAGGATGTGAGATCACCCCGGTCGCCGGGGGACAGTTACTTTTTCCCATCATTGAGCGGAGGCTGGGTCGGACATATTGATGTCGTGTTAAAACAGTAGAACGTCTGGCCTGTGGTGCTACATTTTCCGTTGGCATACACTCTGATCACAAAAGCTTTAATCAATGAGACCAACACTTAGTGGTGATGTTTCACATTAATTGTTCTATTTCCTCCTAGATCGGGGTCACCATCCAACCGGCGGGCATATGGCCGTCTCTCTTGGTCGTGAATTTAGATTTTTTTACTGCAAGATTTTGTAACCACAGGCTTTAAACAAATAAAACTCTTGTTGCAAGTCCTTCTTTTTCATCTAATTTTTTTAAAATTAATATCCTTGTACTCACCATCTAATTATGTAGCTTAGATTGCCACCTTTTCTCTCCCTCATTGTGTTTACTTGGTTGGTGAATAAATAAAAGCCCTGCAGAACGGCCTCTTCTGGTGTCTGCCTAACTTGCACTGTGCTGGTTGGAATTATTACTATTACCATAATTTGCACTGTTATTACCGTTGCCTTCGGAGAAGCATGATCTCTGGTTACGTTGATTTCAACGCATTTTGTCTAATTTTCTCCTTACTCTTTGTTTATTACTGTGATTCGCCTAGTAGTGACCATAGAGGTGCAGGGGAACGAAAAGCAGCGGTGGGCACGGAATGGGAAGAAAAATATAGCCATTTTATCAAACGTCTTCCTTCTTGTATGCCTCCCCCATTTTGTTTTCACTCTCCTTTGCTGGTACTAGTGGGCTGAAAGTTCTCCTCTCTTTTTAGATAGGAAAGGGTTTTTCGTGCTCTTCTCCAATGTCCTCATCGGAAGTAACCTTTATGTGTTCTATTTTCGATTTAGAGTCCCAAGTCCTCATGTACGAGTAGTTTTCACTCTATTAGCACGTTCTCCACCGGGATCTGTATCGGAGGATAATGGACTGCCACGGCCCTTCCCACATCTGTCTTGTTACTTTTTAAACCCAACCAATGTGTTAGCGACACGATTTGGTACGACCAGTTTTCACAGTGGTGTCAGGGGATGCGTCACACTTCTGTGACACCGGGCTCAGGTAAGAAAATTGGGGCGTCACGTATACATGGTGCTTGTAGCAAGTGAGTTGAGGAGCAGTTTCCTTTCTAATCTCATGTCTATCGGTGCTGAAAAGCAAGTGCTTAGTAAACAGGACAATTCACAGAAGTTCTTCGGGCTTGTCCGGTTATCGAGGTGTGCAATAATCCCGATGATTCCGAGTTACCTACCTACAATTTTCCTCCTAGTTCAATTTGTAGGTTGAAGGGAGCGCAGTTTGCATTGGAAGCCAGATTGATTTTGGTGCTCTGCATGCGTCAAGCGCGGCACTTTCGATCGTGGAACTTCAGCACAGAATGCCTACTTCAGACGGTTCTATGTTTGTTTCATTCGAGGTTTGGTGTTAGTGGAAACGGTTCCCACAATTTACTTAAACTGGTCAAGTCTGTCCGAATGTTACACCACCAAGTTCCCCTTTCCTATGGAACCTTTGAGTGCTTTTTTGTGACTGAGTCCTCTCTGGTTACCTCAGATCGCAGTGACATTCATCACCTTTGGGAATCATAAATAACAAGGTGTTTATAACCCTGTGCTAATTAATGGTGCCCCGGTGTCGTCAGTGGTCACGGTTGTGGCAAGGAATCGTGGTGTGGTCAATCATCAAATAAAAAAGGCGAGTTAGTAAATTTCGTCTATGTAGGCTTGTTAATCTAAATCACTTGCCTTGACCCGCTTTTACTGAACAATTGAGTAGAAGGTTTCGTTTCGTGACTGGAGGGAAGGTGGGTTTAACGTCCTGTGGTTGTTGCAGTTGCCTCTTTGTGGGTTTTTGTAGAGAATAGATTGTTTTTTAGGTTCTCAGCTTATTTTGGATTTGTCCAAATATGCCTGTCGGTATTGTATTAGCTTGAATGTATTAGTCATGAGCAAGTGTCGCTGCCTCGTGCTCGACTCCGGGGTCATTTATGTCGAGGTTTAGAGCAGCAAATACGGGTCATACTGTGGTAGCCGCCAGAGCCACCGTTGTAGGTGCAGTATGAACTCGGTATTGTGCTAAATTCTCATCGTTCCTGATGCGGGTAATCTGTTAGCTTTGGTACATGTGTAGATTCGACTCATTAGAGTTGGGTTTCGTCAATCTTTGCGTCTTTGGATTGTCTCCATTCCACTAGTTGTAGGGGGTAATGAATGATAGGGATTTCTCCCTGCTGGCTTTCTACTTGATTGTGGGCAGTTGGTGTTTAGATGGACTAGTTTCTGTGGTGATTAGGATTTCAGTAGTATATCTGAGTGGTGCCATCGCAGTCCTTGTCACCTCCATTGTGGTTGCATGCACCGCAAAGGAGATTGTCGTGATTTTGTAACGCAGGAGGTGTTATTTGGGTGCAGCCAGTCCCTTAAAATCCTCGATAGTTTTCAGTGTGGAAGGCCTAATGAGCTTTATGGCAAATTTGTGACCAGGGGCACTAGAGCGACAGCTTGTCAAGAGTTATAGAGGGCCATTAGTGGCCCAGGATACCATTGTGCGTTAGCTTTTGTAGATGTCCCACTATTTGAGAGCCATGGGTGAGTTTTGTCATGCTCGGTTTTTGCGATCAGGTATATTCTTGTTGAGATTAACTGCACTGAAGTTGCATGAAATTTTGCTAAGTTTTGTAGCAATCTGTAGGTTTTGTCTGGTTCCGAAGCGCTGGGATCTCTCCGTGCTTTGTGCTCTTGGCTCGTTTGCATTCCATGATTCTCCGGGGGCGGGACTGGTCACAATAGCTTCGTCATTCTACGGGATGAGCTTTTTCCGATGGCATGCGTCTACAGGTTTGTCCTATTTATTTAACTTCCTGAAGTTGTAATACTCCCTGGTTGTGTAATATCCAAAAACAAAGATCTGGCGCAAGTCGATTAACTTGTTTATTTGTCGAATGAGGCGAACTTTTTGCTGCTAATCCAGTAATACTAGCTTTATCTTATATAATTGATGATGACCTTCGTTTCATTATTGCGACGAAGTCGTGCCCTCACGGGGAAGAGGCTAACGGAGGTGGTGTCGTTTCGTCGCCCTCCTGGACGTCTGTCAGGGCCTGGTTTGTCCACTGAAACCAAGATAAGCAGGCTCTGAGGGATCCGTGGCTTCCTCAAACCGTGCCTTAGGTGGCAGTCGCGAGACGGCGCGGTCGGTCACGTTAACTTGGTGGTTAAATGCAGTTTGAAAATTATGTAAATGGTTTATTGTGCATATTGAGGACGAAACCGTTTTTTCATTAGTGACACTTGCCAGAGATGTGGGATCATTGATGCCCTTCGGAAAGTCAAAGTCTCAAGTTGTTGGGGGGTGCAATAAACAGCTCTGCGGTCTCTCACGTGACTGAATCTTTTCCAAAAACGAAGTTTCATGCCGGGCGGAAACTTGTCAAATCCGTCTACAGGAAATTTATTGGTGAATTGTATTACTGCTCCAAGACTCCACGAGGAAGTCTTTATTCGGGCTTGATTTTTAAATCGCGCATTACTTCAAGTAATCGCCCCAAAGGGATCTTCGGAAGGCGCACCTGAGAAAGGAACAGTGCCTCTTGACAATGCCCGTAAAACAATGTGCGGTCGATGTGGTTTGCAGAGGCTTGCAACTCTTAACCGACGGACTTCTCAACAGGTTGAGTTTGGGAATTTCAGCTTTCTTCCTGGAAAAAACAAAACTCACCTCATTCTGCCGTCTTTGAATGGGTTTTCTGCGAATCCAGATGATCAGGCCAATTAGTAGGCCGAGAATAAGCAGTTGGACTGGGATGACAGCGATCAAAATTTTTCTCTTCACAATGGAATCTAAAAGGGGGAGTAGGGTGGCTAAACCGCTGGCTACCTAGACTAGCGTGAGGCCATTAATGCTCTCCACTTTACTTCACTCAGTTGATGTGAATATGAATATGTTTATTCAAGGGAAATTCATTCCATGTGGTCATGTTGGTAGGCAACATCCACATGAAGTGCGATCTCGACATTACCTACTTCTGTTTCAGTCTATAGGTTTTTATTGTGGTGTTAACATTTGGCTTGCCAATTTGGTCTGTTCAAGTGCCTCTCCCTAAACCAGGAACGTTCTACATATACTTTATTGCATTCACTTCAGCCGATGTGTTTTAGGCACTTTTTGGTACAGCTGCTCATCACAAAATGATGAGGAACTCAGGTCTTTGTGACTCCAGGCTCGTGTTGATTTGGCTGTACCCTTTGGGCTAGGGGTGGTCATTAAATGGCACTCCTTGACAGGTAGGACACCGTCGGTCCCGGAGGAGGAGGGGATGCTTAGACCGTGGTTTCTGAACCCCTTGTCGCATTTATTGCTACTCAATGAAGCATGGCCTTGTCTGCTTGTTCCAATAATATGAAGGCGGAGGTAGAATAGATAAACACTAAGCCAGTAACACCACATTCTCTAATATGGTGATGCATTGCAGGTGTAAATGACCTGTAGACCGCTTGATTAGAAAACACTCGACTCAATCTCACGTGAAATAGTTATTGTAGCGACTTACCGCATTCGCTTCGTAGGCTCTAAAAAAGGGACGGAAAAACAGGGACGAACAAACTCTGTAATGCTGTTTATAAGTTATACAACTTTTTAGCGTCTGAGTTACGTGCTTTTTGATTCGCTCGAATGCAAACGCTGTTGTCAACCCACTTGCCATTCCATTCACTCAATGTTTTGCATATTATTATTCTTTGGGTCTCCTCATATGGGGTTTCTACGGTCTTTGTACTTTCGTCCGACGATATGCTCTCCTAGCTGTGCCAGTAGCCCCCAGCCCTTCTGCACGGCGGTAATACATGCTCTACCCTTAGTACTATGACCTCTCTCCTATTCAGGGAGGGGAGTGAAAGGCAAACATCTGAAGCGACACATCGTGAGGCATCTGTAACAGTGCGTTGCAAAGCTGTCTACGGCACCTGTATGAAGATGTCCATAAAATGACCACGCGATACTAGCTGGAGAGAACCCAGATCGATGTGGCTGGATAGCACTGAAGTGGACACAAATTGTCAAGGAGCAATCGATGTCAAAACGTTTCCACACGAGTTATGTTAAACTCCATCCTTTGTTATTACAAATTTTGGTTGGTCAGAGTTCCTACAACTAGCCATTAACACGCCATCCCATCCTCCAATGCAGTCCTCGAACAGGATGAATTGCCAAGAGGGGTCAGCGATGTTGCGGCCAAGCGTCGTCTCAGTTGCACGCAAATGTGATGGCCAGTGTGGTTGGATCGTGGATGCTTTTCCTCACACCATTGGCTACGTTATGATGGTCGATGGGGACGGTTAACCAATGAGAGGGGAGCTGTGTAGTGTATCGATTGTTTATCTAACTCCTCGTTCTGGTGTCAAGGCAACTTAAGGCCTCGCAATTGTGTCTCTGCTGCCTCCGGGGCGTACCAATAATCCCTCAGCCTTTCTGTACTTCGGCAGCACACTATTCTGCCCAAGCATTTTGTCTTTTTCCGACTTCAGGGAAGACACAGGTCGTTGCACACTTTTTCTACGCATTCGTCTCACATTAATTGGTGAAGTTCTGATCAGAAAGAGCTTTGGATGGTACGAGACGAACTGGCTGGGGAGAGCCCCTTAAGTCGACCATCCAGACAACTGAGAGGAGGGATGGGGAGCTAGAAGTTTAAGGTCAGGCGTCCTTTTTTGATAAATGGAGATGAACCAACACTGAGGCGTGGCGTGTGAGTACTGACCGGCTCAAAATACTGGTGACCGAGTCAAAGACCGCATCCCTGTCTGGATCACCCGGCCGGCTTAGTCATGTATACTTCAGGCGGTGGATTAGAGTGTGCCCAAACATGGTCACGGCTAATTAGAGAGATGAGCAAATGTGTGGGTTTCAGAATGAAGCCTGTGAAATCGAACATGGAGACGTCTCCAGGAGGAGGTCATTTCAAACAGCACGATGGTGGCCTTTGAAGAATCAAGGAAACACAAGCCATGACACAATAAGTCAGCATTAACAGAGCAAAAGTTTATAGTCCATTAACTGTGTAGCCTTCCAATCATCCAACCAGTCAGTCAGTCGGTCATTAATTTATTCGTCTATTCAGCCATGCGCACGCCCATCCAGTCACCTATTGTGTGGATTACTTGAGGCGGGCGATGATAAGGGCGGTGATTTGCGTGATCTTAGGCTTGACTGGTGGAAAAGAATCTATCCTGATTGGAAGGAATGGGATGCGATGCCTCAAAATTCTCTTATACATTCCTGTGAATCAAACGGTAAGAATTTGCTCCCTGAAACAGGTAGAGGGAGGTCATGGATCTCAGGAAAATTAGGGGCTTAAGTGCCTTATCGAATTATTAATACTTTCAAATCCCCAACCCCTTCCATCGGCCTAACAACCTATCCGTCCATTCACATTTCCAGTTGGGAAGAAAATGTCTCATGGCGTACTTGATGAAACCATGCTAATTGCGCTTTATAAACAGAATAACGGCTGGTGTATCTATGGATGCGGTCGCCTACTGACTGACCAGCGAAAATGACTTTCCAATGGGGGTTCACTATAAAGTTATTTGACGTTTGGATGGTAAGTAATGGAATTTTCTTGGTATAACACCGCAAGCAGGATGGGCATTTCTTTCTGTCCAAACCACAGCATGAAATTGGTCATTGGAACTGAGAGAGAGAGGGAGAGGACTTACGTTGAGATGACAGCCGTTTTCGCGCCATCGCTGCCAGTCTCTGTCGGCACCAGAGCTGCAGAAACGAATTTGGGGACACCACTGGCAGTGGAAGCCTTGCACTCTTTCTCCAAGGCAGTCTGTGCAGGTTGTCTGCTCCACACAGGCTTGACACAGAGGGAGGCAATGGAAACGAGGGTGAAGGTCATATTTGAACGAAGTGCAAATCAGTTCGTTATACCTCCTCTTATCAGAGCCTTGACTGCTGTCACTACGATACTATCTACGTTTGAACATGCTTAGGTGTGAAAAAAGAAGCAGGCGTCGATTGGCCTTAACAACTAAAGGTAGTTTTTCTTAAACATCCACCGGTCGTGGATTGACTCAAACGTCTCTTCTCGCGCATAACTTTGAATGATTACTGAACATGTGGAACTGCGGATAGCACCTCCGTGAACACCAATAGTGGCTTGAAAGGGTTTGCCTAGCGATCCTTCATTTACAGGTACTGGACATTAGAACTGACACACAATGCCACGGAAGCCTTGTTGGCTAAGTGCAGATAACACCTTAAAGATTTTGCCACTGGGAGGCAGAGCCATTGTGGTCATGTACGGGTACATTGAGAAGGCTCGGCTGGTAAGTTGAGTGTCTTTGTTTTGTTTTGTTTTGTTTTACGATGTTTCAGAAAACCCATTTTCGAGCCACCTTGGCAGTGCTGAATATTCCGGTTGGTCTTTACCGGAGCGTGTGCGAGGAAGGAGGAGACTCTAACCTAGTAATTGTCAGGTCGTACTAATCAAGCATTTTTCGCATTCAAATATTTAATTCGATTACGAATTCGAGATCCCACTTTGTTAGCGCGATCGGGGATCGTCGAAAACCACTGCAGATGCATGATTTGGTTTATGGAGTGATCAGAAAATCTTGCGGTTTATTTTACCGGGTGAGTTGTTCGGGTTGCTCAACCAATCGAACCGTACGCTGATGTCTCAGCCCACGTATTCTGATAGCACCTCTCCTGGCAACTTTTACATTAGTATATTGCGTGAAAGCCGAAGGGAACAAGCGAAGCAGTTCACTGTCTAAAATAATTTTTACACAACAATGGTATTTTCGGAAAAAAATGATGATCTTGCAGAGAAGCGCAATAAGGTTGCGCATTTTGGTAGAATGAAAAATGAACCATTTAGTAAATATTTTAGAATATTAATAGAGGTTAGTAATACGCAATTTAAACACTCAAAATGACATTTCCATCCTGATTTATTATTGGATTGATGCAAAAATGCGATTTTGTTTTACTAAGCCACTGAATGTGCCGCAATAATGAAAGTGGGGTTCAACTGTTTGTACTTGGGGAGGAGAAATTGCGTGTACACGGGGCAAGAATGGACATTAAAAATGGTAGCCAAAGGTGTCAATTCTCCTCATAAGAAGCTGTCAAAAACTCACATTAGCATAAGTGTGTCACCCCTTGTTGAATGTCTTCGATTCTGTTCGATGGAATCCGCATCTGAGGTCGTGATGCATGCCTTCAGTGATTGCTACAGTTTGCAATGATTACTTGGAAGAAAGGAAATGCTTCATTTTGCTCGTTCCTTGATGCTTTTTCACAGTCGGTAACAGAGCTTGAGAGTGAATCCACTCAGATCATTTCTAGTTACACTCACAGAGCCTAGATGCTTACGACTGGGCAGCATTGAGGGTGAGAGTAACGTGATAAGGAGGAAGAGATACGAAAATGTTGCAAGTCCCATCCTTTGCCAAGCAGCCCGACTTTTAGATCAGCTCTCTTAGGTTTAGCGATGGACTTACATAGTAGCCTACACAAACCTCCTCCTGATCCTGTCCCCGAACAGGCCGGATCTCAAAATCCAATGAAATTACAAAGAGGACCAAGTGACGTTGTAGTCTTATACCGTCGCAGTTGCAAGCAAATTTGGCAACTGGTAAAGTGGACGGTCTTTCCTTGCACCAGCGACTATGTGATGGCGCGGCAAGCGTCGAGGGAAGATGGACCATGTAATACCTTGAATGCTTCTTTAACGTTGTATTTTGGTTTCACCGGCGTTTAAGGCTCCACACCATGTCTGTGACCCTCAGCCCTTCGCCTTATTTCTAAATCATGTTCTGCCTCAGTGTTATGCCTTCTTTTAGCTCAAGTAATGACTGACCGCTATAAATCCTCACTAACCGCATGTGATAACCCTAAGTTAGTAGCAAACACGCTTCATCACATTATAAATAGCTTTTAATTCCATATTTCTATAATAAATGGGACTCAGCATCAAAAATTATTGAATAAGAAGGTGTCACATTAGAGATTGGACAGATGGACTTAGTTTTCACTGTGGATATTGGGCTTCGTGATTGAGTAGAGACTACTTTTAACCATCAACTTTACTAGGAGGTGGTGGGATGTAATCCACAAGAGGACTCAGAGTTCTTTAATTCTAGTATTCATCATCGGCCGTCGATAGTCTTGAATGACTCTCACTTGCAATTTGATAATTTGTAAAGCTACGTCTCGGGAGGATTTTTTGTTCACCTCTAAAATAGAGAGAACTTAATAACCTATTCCATGTGCGAAGAGGGCAATCAAATAGATGACCAATGAGCCAAGACAGGAGACGCAGAGACGGCGTTTTTCTGACACCTGTCATTTATGCAAACCCATCCCTCTTGATATCATTAAGGGGTTGTGATTTTGTGCTTCCTTGTGTGTGAGTTTCTGCTTGATGAATTAAAACCATTTGAGCCTTAAAGGTGGGATGCTTGTCCATTTCTTCGGAATGCGTCAAAAGGGTCCATGTTGAAAATTGGCTGGAAATTACCTACTTTCACCCTTAAGCTCTTCACCTAGCCAGCATTCCTTTTAGGTGCACTACATGAGGGCCTCTTAAATTCCTGTCACCATGATGGGGGTGACGCTAGAGTTTATTCAGGGTAGCTAGTCCAAACCTTCTCCACCGCGCCGTACTTCAGCCTGATTTCATCCTACCTTCCGGACTTAAGTATGTCTTCGACCAATTTTTAGCACTGGCGCATAAAAAAGGCGATAAGGGGAAATGACCAGCCTGTATGATTAGTAAAAACTGTGGGGTTCTTAGTCATGTTCGCTAATAATTACCTCCGGAGACTATAATTCCAGCTCTGTCTCCTGTTGTACAAATTATGCGTTAGGGAATCGAGGACTGAAAGCAATGTTTTGACAGCACCAACATTGATGTAACGATGCAGAAGCATCCTTCAGTAAAATGCGTATTTAATCAAGTTGATGGTCTTTTAAAATGAACTGACGTGGTTCAGGCAATGTTTGAACACGTTTACCGATTGTCCTGGGAATTGCCAATGCTTTTTAATTCTATCATTTTATAACTCAGGTAGACAACTACAAGACGTCAATGGAAGTGCAATCTCCAAGGCTACATAGAAGTTTGATAGAATTGCCCTGCGTCATGTGTGGTGCTATGTGATTTCCACATCGATGGCATGGAGCTGTGTCCATGTCACCCAAGGCACTAATTTTCCACCTAAATCCAAGCCTACATCCTCTTTAAGTCCTGTAAGGTCAATTCATTACTAAACAAGAGAGTGTTCTTCATTTTATAAAGTGGCTACTCACTTGGAAGTGGTGTCAGGGTGATGATGGTGCCAGATCGAATGAGCTGCAGTGGAATGTTAATGGTTGCATACTCAGCAATCCTTCTTCGATCCGCACCTTGGACAAAGAACCGTATAAGAGATATACACTTGAGAGTGCTTAACCTCACGCTACTCTTTACAAAAGATGACAATCTTTGGTCCCACAAAAACAAATGAAGATGCAGCTATTGCAAATGGACAATTTGTTAATCAGAAATATCGAGAATGAGTATACCATCTTTAGATCTTATAGCGGTAAGGTATTTGATGCTGTCTCATTTACGATGAGGAGTTAAGTGGTAAAATGTTTTATACTCTCATTAAGTGGTCTTATTCAACTGAAATCGGATCCGAATTTTCCATTTCACCGACGTTTCGAGTGGCGTAGAATAAGTAAAACTCATTCCTACCTTCATATAGATAGGCGTCCGAGATACCAACAATGACATCCCTTTGAAAGCTCCCCCTTTTTCCTCCCCTCCATTCGAGTGTTTCACTCATGTTAATGGATGCGGTCGTGTTCACAGGGGAGCATCCTTGCAGTTTGCCGTTCAGGAGGTGCAGTTGTGGGATCTTAAGCCGCAACCCATGTAAGTCAAACTAATCCAAATCTCACCTTATCGTAAGCAAAAACGATGTTCCCGTTTTCAAAAAGGCACACAGAAAATGAAAACTGGCCTACTAGAGAAGCAAGAAGTTGATAAAAGACCCCAAACCTACGCTCAGAACAATGCATTAGCTGCACGTTGCTCCACTTGGCAATGAAAAAGCTAGCTTTAAAGGAGAAAATAGCTCAAATTTAAAGGCTTACAAGTGGAGGTATAGATTATCATTGAATTGCCGTGATTATGGGAAGCATCAAAGTCTGCCATTAGAGGCGCAATGTATTGCGAATAGGTCAGTTGATCGTGGTGAACGTTACCCAAGGAGAGAAAACCTGTCACACAAAGTCGAGAAACCATTAACTACCGACGGTCAACCTATTAAGGTACATATCCAAATTTTGCTCTAAACTGACTAAGGCACACAACGAAACCTTTGTCGGTATTTTTTATTCCTGTCATAATAACTAAACTTTTCCTGCCTAAGTACTTTAACGTCATGCAATTGAAAATTGACTGTAAATAATATAACTGTTCGAACAACCATTCGAACGACAATTAATGGTCTCTAAGATCACAAAAGGCTTTATTATACACCTATTCACTCAATTTTGACCATACGATTTTTCGTTCATTAATTGTTTTAAAAATAAGTGGTTTATTTTACCTTTTTTCACTTATGCGTTTTGGTTGAAGTAATGCCATTGTCTGTTTTATCATCCCTAAGCTCAAGAACTACAACTTACCACCCGTAGCCAGTAAAAGTTCCTGAATAGGATATCCATGAAACATGAATGTGAAGGCCAGTGATAATTTCTAAGAATTATCATGGTTTCAAAATGGATGTACCAATGCAACGCGATTACCGTTCAGCAAAGCTTTGTGCGTCTGTCCACTCTTTAGCAATGCCTTTTTCAAAAAGTTGAAGGTTGCGGCGGTGTGGTTAGCATCGGAATGCACATAGGTTCGGTAATAAGCATAGGTTCTCTATGAAATCAGGTTTTACAGGAGAAGTGGAATCGCTACTGCGTCCAAGTCTAAGTTTCTATCTGAATGGCAGAAGTCGTAGCCTTTAAAGAACTGAAAAGCTGAAGTTCAAAAGCAAAACCATTTTAGGGTATAAACGGACATAGGTGGGATCAATATCATACCGCCTTAAGCTATCGTGCCTAAACTTTTGAAAGCAAAGGCCTAATAAAATTGAAAATTACATTTTAAGCTTAACTTTTTACAATTGCGGTGCGTGAAAGGGGTATTGAAATAAAACATGCCCTTTATAGCACTGAATTGCCATTTTAAAAACCACAAGTAGTTTCTTAATACTTAGGGCACATCTTTAAAGCCGTATATAGTTTGCCGATGCCTTGAAATAGATTCTTACCAAAAATGAGCAAATATGCGTACACGTTAACGTAGGATGCCATTCCACTTGACGCTTCTAAATTGGCCTATGCTTTCAAGTAATTCAAACAATCGATTGCAAAGTGGTATTATTGTTAATGCATTAAATGTGCTACGTTTAATCACATATAAAAAACAAATTTGTAGGATGGTTAAATTTTGGTGGGTTGTTATTTTTGGGATCCGCAAGGCATCCGTGGGGTCAATCACATGGTTCGAAGAATTGCCCATTTGCATCATTTTTAGGACATTTTTGCAAAACTACTTTAGTACAGTTTTATATTCCTGATAAAGAATGCAGACGTGCTTCTCGAACAGAGCGTGTTAGTGAGATTCAGAAGAAGTGAAGGGCTACTAGCATGACCTGGGAGAAAAACCGCCCAGCGGGCCTCCTAAGTTGTCTAGTACTTTGTTTGCTTGATCTTTAGTTTTGGAATCGTTCGCACAAGTTTCCATATTGCCCTTGCCGAGTTGGCTGGCCAGCAGTCCCGTTAACTCTGCTTGCTGACCTAGTATTATGCCTTCTTTTGCTTTCAGTTGCCAGCATAGCCTAGAGGGTAGGCCGCTCAGCGGATGCCCTAAGTTGTTCGGTACCAAAACACCAAGGGTTGGGCAAACGAAACACTCTTGCATACTCGCCTAGGAAAATAAAATGATTTCCGTGAAAGCATTTATCCACATGGTTAATAATTCGCTCATTAAGTAAGTCAGCGTAATGTCATTGAAAGTAATGCTTCGAGTTGGCTAAATGAATTTATTTATTTTTGTGTCTATTATTCAAAAGTCTCTGTCTAATATCTGCTGGCAAGGTTTGTGGAAACAATTACGTTTGATTACTTTTCTGCTAAAACATTAATGGAAATCTGCCTCCTACTTAACTATGAAGTTTAGAATGTCAAATTCGTTTAGAGAGTCAATATGGTGAAGCTTGTTTAATAGAATGGTAAAGACCATCCCCATGGCATGATGGGAATGCCTCGATCACGTCCCAATTGTGCAAACAATTCTGTTCCCTGCATCAGCACTGTTCCACGTTGTCAAATCGCACTAATGCCTCCTAAATGCTTAGCATTACAAATTTCAAACAGCAAGAAATGTCTAGTATCACTTTACGATCTCTGCTAGTCTTTTTGGACTTTCCATTGTCAATTTTTAACAACACTGCCTACTTTGGCGATCGGATAAAGCATTGTGGATAACTGGAATGGTTCCTTAGCGGAGCCAATGTTCCTGCCATTTGATGAACCGAAACAAAACGTTGACCAAGCTCATAAATTTAAGTGTCCCCTTGCCTCCATGGTTGTTTAAAACCAATCATACCATAGGTTCATGTCACCATATTTCATCTGTAGTTGGGAAATTTTTGAAATACCTTGCCATTACTGCTCCTCCTATTTGTTAGCTTTGAAGATGTAAAGAATTCGCTTCACCTTTACTATTTCACTGAATATAAAGCGTTCCAGGGGGCGATTGGAGTAGGAACCAGGAATCACCGGATTATGGGAAACGGCAAGGTATAGTAGTGCCTCGAGATTTCCTCAAAGAAAAAAGAAGGAATTGAGCCTCCTGGTATGACCCGGAGGCCTGACCGCTCGACGAGAGTTAGATAAGTGATTAACGCATTACAGTAATACGACAACACCTTTCGTCACCCATTCTCATCGCATAAAGCAATGTCTTCTACATTGTTGAACAATTTTGCATTGCGAAAAAATTCGGGGAGTGGACTTCACCTTTCTACTTTAATACAAGGCGTCGACTTATTCTCATGCGTCAATCATTTCTTCTTACGGATTTTGTTTTTGAATTTCCGGCACATAATGTCAATCTAATAAGTCATCCACAGTGTCTCCTAAGGGTGTGTATTAGGAGCAGTTGTAAATGAGCCTTTAAGCATTAGCTTGATTTTAAAACACGCCTCACATTTATTAGATTGCTTGGTGTCTCCAATTTCATGGTTGTCTTATAGTAAAAAGATAGTAGTGAGCCCTCACCTTAGTTTCCTTCTTCAGCTAGGGCACACTGCTTCACGCACTACAGTACAGTCCATCCTTTCCCATTTACGTGAGAGAAAGGCACTAGATCCACTTATATGGCCACCTGTGCGGACCTCTTTTTAGTCTCCCTAGACGCGACCCCCACGTGGAGGGTGAGGAGCCTTCCCCCCCAATTGGCACGCCTGATGACCTCTTCAGGACCAACTTATGGGCCACATTGGTGGCCTTATTGGAAAGCTCTGCTCCAATGGAGCAAAGTAACACTTTGTCTTTCTAATTGAATACTGCGCCAAAAAGCTAAAGAAGGTGTGTGGGCATTGTGTTAGGCTGAAACCGCGATGTTGTTTAGTTGAAACCAAGTTTAAACGAATCGAGATCGGCTTCCCTCCAACGCCATTAATGTTGCTCAAGGTACTACCGGTCTATGATCACACTCCACACATTGCATTCATTTTGGTATTTGCAATCCTCTACAAATTAAGCTAGTCCTTCAGTGTATGGAAATGGAAGTTATCTCTTCCATACTCGTCTAGCTTGAGGTAAGTTTGTGGTTGCCTACAACATTCTGTCCACCTTGTGTACCAAAATCTGTAGCCGTCAGAGGTTGCATGCCCAACCTACTAATCCTTATCATTCTTCACATTGACACCTCCCTAATTAGCGAAGGAGGGTGTCTGTGCGCAATCTCCAAGTGGGCACCGAGGGGCCAGCATAAATGGGCATTAAAGGTGGGGTTTTTTAGCGCCTGCAATTACTACAGGCTAATCCTTACAGCCGGAGGTGGTATTTATGTGTGCGCCTGTGAAGAAAAAGACCCTAGAATGGAGTAACCTGCGCTTTTAATGACAGACTGAACGTTTGTAAGTGATAATTAGTAGTGACGCGTTGGTGTACTTGTCAATGCGATGGGGAGGCTCGGTGACACTCATTAGTAGTCATCGCCGAGGTGATGCTGTCGTTTAATTCGTGGCCGAAGAAGAGGAGTAATCGAGGTAAAATCTGGTCTTAGACCTACGTTCGTAGGAAATTCGCAGGAAATATTTCTAATCATACCTTGCCATTAGTTGGATGCAACCATAGTTTCATCCTCCCCTCCATTGGCCTTTGAATTGTAATGAACCGTTGGGACTCAAAACACCGATTCACTAAGTGAGCTGCCTTTTAGATGCGTTTACGGCATAACCCCTCCAAGCGACTTTCCTTCCAACCTTGTTGAAAAACTGACTGTACTGTAGGATGATGGTTCCTGTTCGACTGTCCGAATATTCGGACTTTCCAGTCGTCCGCTTTTTGGCTACCTCATCGGCGGCACGAGGCTGTGTTTATACAACCTGCACTATTAATTATCTCGCCCTTGTGTATAGTGCTAATAAACCCTCTTTCGGACTGCTACGCCTTGTAACGTAGCCGGGAGCAATTCGAGTGCCGTGTTAGTAGTAATGGCGTCACTCCTAAACTGGAATTAAGAATGTCTATTGAGGGAGGGCATCTATCCCACCCTCAGGCATCGCATAGTGGCAGGTAATGAGCTTACGAAGCCGGAATTTCGACATTTAAATATTGAATTACAAGTAAAGAGCGTCTAGATGGCAGATATGAGTGCTTGGAGGATGGTATGCCTACTGAACCTCCATAATGCGAATTGCAGAGGTCGAAACTCACGAAATGCATCAATGACCTTGAAAGTGAAGCCGGAGAGACACATAGAATGATCTCTTGACGCATCGTATGCACCTTGCAATGTAGTCAGGAAGGCTTTGCGAGCTGCGTTGGTGGTAGTAGTGGGGCTCCCGACCCGTACCAACGAGGTCACTTCTAAACGTCACTGAAGAGAGTGCATTGAGGGAGGACATCTATCCCAACCTCAGGTATCGTATAATGGCAAGTAATAAACGCGTGGAATCGGGATTCTGACATCCAAATAGATGGCAAATATAAGCTCTCGAAGAGTAGCATAGCCACTAAACCTCCATCATGTGGATTGCAGAGGTTGAAACTCACGAAATGCATCAATGACCTTGGAAGTGAAGCCGGAGAGACGCATAGAATGATCTCTTGATGCATCAGACTACCCTCTAGCGGAACTGTTTACTAGAATCATATCTATTTCCGCTGTGTATTCAACTGGGCGGGCTAGTCTAGTTACTCGCACAATATTTATGCCACCTTGGCTTCCAGTTCCTCAAGTCTTCGCTTTGCTAAGATGTCTCGTTCAACATTCGGCCTAACATTTTGAGAGCTTTACCCATAAAACTACCTTGATAATTAAATGCGATCACATCAACTCCATGAGATCAAAAAAAAAATACATGGGCACCAAAGCCTCGACAAACTCAAATCTGACGACCTAACATAATTGTCTGGGAACGATGGGGCGAACAGGAGGGGTCTGTTGGGATTGGGGGCAATTTTCGGATGATACACTGTCCATTTATCACGGTGATATCCGATTGTGACTCACGACAACTCCAAGGGCAGAGCAATTACAAGTGTTTTAATGGCTTAAAGTACCTCCATATCTCGACGCTCATTAACACAGGCACCCCAAGTGTCCGTTATTAACCAGGGGTTGGGACGCAAGTCTCTCTCTCGCCCTCTCTCTTTCACCCTGCAGCCGTCTGGAAGTTGGCTGTTTGCATGTTTTGTCACTTCATGCTATCTGTGCGTTTATTACTACATGGGACCATAAACAAGTGTTTACTCGGACGCACCTCCGAGGGCTTACTGGGATGGATTTTGAACTCCGTGGAGGCGCATGGGTGTCCCCAATTAAATCTCTGACAGAGTAATTGGACTGTCTAAAAACTCATCAATATTGCCGTAATGTGAACAATTTTTTTGAAAAATCTTAACAGAGAAGCCTCCTCGATAGGAATTAGTAGCTGAACAGAACAGCAAAGCCATTATTGCTCTGAGGCGTAAGAACGCCGTCACCCTTAGAGATGATTTTGTAGCATTCTAAAGTGGACAAGCCCGAGATTGGCTTTATTCCAGGCTATGAGTGGAGGCCGAATCGCAGGAGGCCAAAAAACCCGGGCCTAGTTCCGTTAGAACACTAGACATGCAGACTCATGCATTATGACCCACCCCAATATCTCTCATGTCGCTGTTGAAAAACCGAATAGAAGCTTTATTAAGGAGGATATTCTGAAAAGGAACCACAAAGTCAACTGATTTCCCGACACCTCTTTGTAGGAAGAATGTAAACAGCTTTTAGCCTCCTCGGGTAAACAGAAAAGACTTAGTGGTTACTTGGATGTAGCGAATTGAAAAATACGACAGTAGTCACAATAACTTATGAAAGAAATCAACTTCCACCCCTCCTGCATAAAGGTGACTTGAGTATAGCCTATTATATCCCATCACTCCTTTCCAGGGTGATTCTTCTCACTAAAACCCAAGTTCTGACATTTAAGAGGAGATTAAAACACGTTGGATGTTTATCCAACTCTCCATTGTACACCCATTGTTTTTCAGGGAAGTCTCGAGCCGGTACAGAGATGGTTGTGGAATTTCTTATAAAACTCACAAACTTTTGGTTGACTCATTTCCACATAAGTAGTATCATAACAACCAGGATTTGGCTAACGCCTGTTTGCGGTTATTTTCTCCAAATAGGTGTTGAAAAAACGGACTTTTTTCATTGTCTTCAGCTAATACAGCAGATGATCCCACTTTGGGCGCGACTGGAAGCCCCTATGCGTAATGACTATTTCAGACCTCTTTCAGAGCCTGTTTCTTATGTTTAGGGAGTTTCCAGGCTTCAAGACATGTCCCAACATTATCTCCGAGATTGAGGCATAATTGCTGCAGGTTTTCATCCATCATAAATGTCTGGTCTTACTCCAAACAAATACGAAATACTCTTCATCTACTTCACATCAGCATTGCTTTGAAGGTATTAAAATGGGAGAGAAATGATTTGAGCGCTGAGAAATAAACTTTTGATGGTTATAATGAATGCATGGAGATTTCAGGACACAAATCAATCACATTTGGGGACAGCAATGCTGAAATTCAGTCACGCCTAAGCAAGTACACTATGCAGGAAAGTGGGTGGGAAAGTAGGCACTGACGGGCAAAGTTATCCGTGTAAGTTGGAAGTTTAGCCAAACACGTGGAGCTAGTACAAATCCCAGAGGACACTGAGGTAAGTGCTACCGCAAATTCCCAATCTGAGACAAGTCAACATTACTCACATGAGGGGAGGGGTGCTCAAAGTGAGCAGTGGATTTCGCTGAAACGCTCTTCTCCAGCTCTGGACAGCTGAAAGGCTCCACACTGGAGGAATGACTTCAACCGGGACGAAGCACTGTTATCGATGTTCTTATTCGCTTAGAAGTGATGGATAGAGTGACTACTGAAAAATACCAAAAAAAAACGTGTTAGTGTTCATAAAAAAAGCTGTCAAGCCTTTTCCCAATGTCGAAAATAGCATCTAAACGCAACACCTCTTACAGCAGGATTGCATTGTGCGTTTTGCAGGTTGTGGAAGTTTCGGTCGAGCCGTAAATCCCTTTAGTCACACAAATCCAAGAGTGCCACTTGGCATTTCGTAAATCAAGGGAATCCGGGAGCAATGGAAGGCCATAATACCTCAACAGCCTAGCAACTCCCTTCGTAGGGTCTGTGGACATTCATACGAGCTGCGAGCGTAATTCCATGCTTTCTGGTTGCAGCTGACCCCTTCAACTGTGTTACGAATTCCAACACGACCAGTCCTATTAAGTAAAGCGCATTCCGAGGAATAAAGTTTCATTGAGACAGTAGTATAAATGTCAAACCTTGTGATTGGATTGAATGGTCCTTGGAGGTCAGCAGAAGCTGATAATTGGAGATCAATAACGACATCTTCACTAATCCGATGTTTCGATGCATAAGGACTGGGTTGTCAAGGCACTGGCACAGTCTGTGAGAAAAAAATCCGAGCTTATAGCGTCCCTTCTCCAGCAGATGTCAATTGTGCGGCCGCATGAGCATTTCAATGATACGAGTCAAAGTTCAAACAGGTGGAAGACGTGTGGAGAAAAAAATGTGAAAGTGACAGACCAAAGCAGAGGAGAACCCTCGTGCTCTAGTCAGACTAGACGACCAGAAACGCGACTTTTCGCCTTCCTCCACGTAATTGATAGCGCCTATATGTAGGGTAATTGGCATTTTGGCATACTGGACGATGCCTCGGTAAGAATTCTACCGTTTAATATGGATTTTATACAGGAAAAGATCTAAATTCATTTGTGAATGTTTCGTCCGTCCTTCGCCCAGCAGATCCCACAACACCGAAGCCTGTCTTAAGTCTACGGAGCAGTTACTGCTGCCGTCTTGGTTGCTGCAAAATCGTCTTCGTTGACTTTCTGACTGAGTGAAAGCCCTCACCTCCAAGCTATGCATTGAGGAAAGAAAACATGAGTCTCAGAGTGCTCACGAAGCAATGCAATGCTTCGATTGTTCGTTTAACCTCCCGTTTTGGTCACGCGGGCACTGAAGAACACGGTCACCTCATCTCCTCCCAGCAGCATGGCCTCTGGTACGTGTCAGGAGCTCCTCAGTCCATTTATGCATCGATGATAAACATACTGTCCCGGTATTTTGCCTTCCTTCGTCTTCAGGGAAGTCTCGAGGCCCTACATTTGTGGCAGCAGAAAACGGATCTATCTCTAAGGCACAATTTCCCTGATTTGCAGCCTTGAATGCGGAAGGAAGGCATACGCTTTGGGTGGGGGGATCCGTGAAGATCTCCAACGGGAGGGTTGGAAATAACGTCTGTCTTCACCAACCACCCTGTAGGAAGGCCATTAAAAACCAAAGCAATACAAGCTGTAAAGCGCATGGAAGTGTTCGTCACGGGCCTGTCTAGGACACTTGTATAAAGATGTCAATTAAGTGAACACGCGATACCTTTTCAGCCTCCTTACTAGCCGGATGGAATTCAGATAGATAGATGGATGGTTGGACGGCACTGGAATGAGAACAAAGTGGCAAGGAGGAATGAATGCAAAGCCTTACCCACACGAAACTTGCACATTCCCCTCAAACAGGACGAAACTTCAGATCCAATGAAATTGCTTTGAGAAATCGTCTCATTTGCACGCCGATTTTGATGACAGGCGTGGTCGGTCGGTGAGTGTTTTTCCCACAACGCCAACTACATCGTGATGGTCGATCTGGAGGTTGACTAAGGGGAGCTCAAAAGAGGAGAGAAGGCTATGCAATGCTTCGACTGGCTTGTTTGCCTCTTGATTTTGGTTTTGCAGGCACTGAAAGGCATGCCTATTGTACTTTCACTGAGCGACACGGCCTTGGAGATACGCCATTTGCCTCTCAGCCCATCCATACGCAGATAATCCACGTTCTGTTTTAGCATAACATATTTCTCTGCCTTCAGGTGAGTCTTGTATCCTAGTCAGCATTGAAATAAAAGCCTGGGGGAAACGATACACGACAACAGAAATGCTTCAGTATGCAGACGGCTTAATAGACCTCTGTTGAAAGGGATTCGGGTGGAGGGGAACATACTTACAGTGGAGGTCTATTTCTGGCCACCGAGGTAACTCTCATCATCAGTATTTTGTCAATCCAAGGCACCATATTTCAGTCTCGCTGCTATGGAAGAAGACCTTTTGAGGCTTAGGAATGCCTAGTTTTGGACCAATGCAATATTTACGATGCCATTAAATATCTCCCATTCATGTTGGCGGTGTGTGCGCGGCTAAGTAGACTGAAGGGAAAGTTAAAAGAGAGGGAAATTAGTTTTGGCAAAGCTGCTTAATTGTGTCTGTGGATTCTAATCACTTCAATGGAGTGAAGAGTGGCGAAAGTCAGGCCTTTGAGATTTGGCGTGCAATCCTTCATTCACCAACGCCCGATTTCCTCCTTACGTGTGATTCTCGAGGTTCGCTTGTCAACGTCACGTCTGTTTATGTTGAACTTGTATTTATGACCACTTTGAACACCCTATCACTGGTCTCCAAAAGTCATTTTCCATTCTACTCACTTGACAAGGCCTGACTGTTGTGCGTTTACTTGCACCACGACTTGTCAAACGGTGATCACCGAACACCGAAATTGCTGATTTGTTTGTTTGATGGTTTGTAAAATTTGATTTACCTATCCGTCTCCTTCAACTATCTTGCATAACACTTATTTACCGTCAGAAAGAGGATAGCAAACTTCCTCCGACGCTTTTTTCTCGACAATTGGTCGACTTTCTTCCAAACAAAAAAAACCTTGGAATCTAGACCCTCCATACGAAACAGCTGCTTATTCTGCACTTGTAAATCACTCACGATGCACTGATAGAGCCTGCCGTCCGGTTCAATTGCTTATCACCTGTACGCCTTGCCCGTCGTCGAGATTTCACGATTCAGGGATCTCTGTAGACGCAAGAGAGGGTAGAGGTGTCCACGAAAAAAAGGAGTTAGCTTAACCAGTATGTACAATACCGTTCTGTTCCAATTCCATAGCCTCCTCAGTTGGATGGATAGAATGTTCAGGAAAGCCACACTAACGTCGTTTGACGCTCTTTGGCACCACGTGAGGCGCTCAAGCGATCCTTTGAAGTGACTAGAAATATCCCACCATTGTCAAACATTTTTTGACAACCCAACTTGGAGGAGAAAGTGCTGTTCATCGTGGTTGCCAAAGTAGTCCGCTATGCGTATGATGCATTCCTCCTTCAAACATCTTGCGCTATGCTAACATAATCACTCTTTATTGTGTAACGTCAAGAAAAAGGCCATTCAGCACAAGGGAAGTAATAATGCTGTTAGAAGGAAAAGCTTAGACGCACTGAAAACTCCCCGGGACAAAATATTCCCATACACACGTCACGCATTATTTGTTCCACTACATGAGTGATTTTGATATGTTGTTTTTTGCCCTAGTGAAGATGAAATGCATGCAAGTGTTTGTACCTCACTGATAGTCCAGCTCAGCAGCTAAAAATGTGATACACAACACCATGAAAACCAACTTCTCTATCCAGCCGTACTACGTCTACTTAGCATGCGTCCACACATTCGAATTCCATCCGCAACGAATACTTACCCTATTTACCATCAACAAGTATAGGTGATACTATTTCAAACCAGATTCTTGGTGTAGATTTCTGCTACGCATCGGTAGATGAAATACCTGTCGGAACTTCACAACAGTAAATGCGAACTTCGTGACAGATCGGACACCATCGGTCCCTCAAGGTGAAAGTAAAGGTGTCCTGAACATGCTTAAACGTGCTGCCATCTGTACCGGTTATTTATCGCTATCGAATAAAGCATGTCCCTCTCCCAACTCCTCTGTTCATTCCGAGGGGTATGAAGGTTGGGGTGGAAGAAAGAAACACGCCGACGGACTTTCTACCTTGGATTCTACACCCAGCGTCAGGAAACCCTGCAGATTCTGCGTGTCCCTCCCCAGGGCGAATTTTAATTTCTTAACTTCCGTAACGAAGTGACATTTGACTTGTCAGAGAAACACGCTGATGGTGGTCTAGTAAAAGTAGCACCTCCAACACCCCATATGACCTGCCAAACAGGGTGGAACGTGTTGACTACCTTCAAATACAGAATTTGCTTGACAGTGCAATCGGTTGAATCGTAATTTACCATCTTGGAAGACCCAGTTACCCTTGTTGGTTTAATGAAGAACTTTAGCTTAGTTTGGCATTCAGTGTCGAGCGTTTAAACAAGGAACGCCAAAGTAGGGATACTGCAGAAAACATGTCACCACTTTTATCACATAAGAACCATTCCTGGGCATACTTACCCACTAAAAACTTGCCATTGTTGCTTTTGAACTCCAAAACAAAACTCAACAATCATGTCTGTTCAGATTTCTCATGCAACGCCTTCCTGCAGAGGTCATCTTGAAGGAGACAATAGGTGCTTCCAACTGATGTTTTTTCCAACTAAGCCCTCAAAGTAGAGATGGAGTAAGCGCGTTGGAAAAAGGAGGGGAGTGGCGACTTTTCCCCGGGCCGATGAAAGCAAGGCAAATTGGCCGCCATAAAACTGTTTTGGGACAGGCCCATATTGAGTGCGGGCACACTTTCGCCTCCACTTCAGACAGCAGGGTGGTGGCGGCAACAGCGGGAGCTGACTACCTTGGTGTGCAGCGCCAGGAAATAAGCCACAGGAAGCAGTGAGAATGACACACTTCCATGGCAGAAATCACAAAGGCCACGTGGAAGGAGGTGCTTAGGCGGCCTGAACCTACCTGCTGGGTTGTCGGGTGCGTTGAAAGTCAAGGTGTTGCTATCAGGTGATCATTGTAGACACGAGTGGTAAGCACCTAAGGCTCCGCCGTTGTGCTTCTGCTCGGAGGCATGAGAGCTGAATGGTTGTGTGGGAGCCGCCTGAAACATCTTGTTGAAACTCGGAAGGGGTGGAAAGTAGCAGGAATGAGACTTTTTCCACCGCATCCAATCAGTAAAATGGAGACATCTTTTGGTGTTTCGGTTTGACCTTATCAACGCTACCTTCTAAGTGTTCCCTCCCACCACGAAAGATGGGAAATCCGATGCTGGAGAAGGCAAAACGACTGCTTTTCAGTGTCAGAGAGTGGGGAAAGTGGGTAAAGTCGCGCGTGAAGTCGAGATTTGGCCAGACTGTGTGGTTTAATTGTCGTAAATAGATTATCTGAGTGCATTAATCAGAACTTACCTCGCTTTGCCCGGATAGAATCATTTTTTTTAAAAAACAAGATTAGTAAGTACACTTTCTCGGTTGATTAAATCACTTCTTAGAAAAAAATTAATAATGGTCGTTCATGGGTGGTATCCGAGGCAGTTGTGGGAAACAACAACCGCCTGTATGGGGCAAATTTTCACAATGTGTGTACCTAGGTGTGTGAATAGGATGGAGACTTCAAGCATAATCGCCCAGATGACTGGATGGCAAAAAATCGTAGTAGTAAATCACTGTTTGGCTAACTGTGCTACACTGAAAAAAATCGCCTCTCTTCTCATCTGACTCAAGAGCTACGCTTACTCCTCACTCACCGAATGGCTAAGGTTCCAGGCGAGAGTCATCCATGGATCTATCGTGACGACGCGCAGAGACCGGTGTTGAGCGCCATTTTTTTGGCACTCCTCTAGCCCATAAAAGTGTCCCATTATTTATACTTCCGGAGTCCGAGGGCAATTATGGGACAGAGACAGGAGGAGAGGACGAGAGCTCGGTAGATGCGTGAGAGTGGGCGCGAAGTGAGCATGGATTAACCCGACCATTAGATAAGGAAATTCGAGTCTCTTCACACATAGCCACACTCAAAAGTCGTTCAAGGCGAATAAGGAAAGGGATGGCAGTAGGATTGTACGTACCTTTCTACGGGCATTCCTACACAATCAAATTGTCAGATGCAAGGGTTTCTTGAGTTTGTTTCAGCAAAAATCTGTCGTTAAACAGAGAACGCAACGTTGTTCGGGTTCAGAAAGTGGTATCATGCATGTCACCAGGCTTATTAGCTATGTGTTCCCGTGGCTAATTTCCAGTAAGCTTGTAGGGATAAGGGGTTGTTGCAAGGCTCTATGTTGGTATGCAACTTGGTAGGTGCATCAACACTGATGACGACGGCCAAAATTTTTCACAGCGCCTTTAAAAATCGCATAGCTTTAGCTGGTCACCTAATTATCATAAAATGTTCGCTTCCCCCTGCATCCCAAGGCTTTTTGTAAACAAAAATAGCACTAGCCATGTTTACGTTAACAATCTGATGGCCAAACTCAAATTGCTAATGAAGTTACAAAATTCTGTTACTAATGTTCCAAAATGAATAACCTACCTCTTGGATGTCAATTCATCCTAAGAGAGGTTTCAGTCAAGGAGTTCACAAGCATCCGGATTCCCTCGTTTACAAATCGGAGGGGAGGGAAATGTAAAAGCCTTTGATTGCACACCTCCTAATGATGCATGAATGTTTGCAACATTGGAATATCCGAGCAATTGCTAAGTCCAGGCCATTGTGGTCACTTTCATCCACAAAAAAAGAGCACGGGAAACATCTGCAAACTACACTGACTCTAGCAATCCAGCACAACCTTATCCTCGTGAACATTTATGCCTACAGCAAGCATGAAGCATCTCCTGAATAGGTCGCATGCGATTATCTAAGGTGAGTAGGACATCGTATTCACCCCAACCTGGGCTAAAGCACTCCGATTTCTCATGTCATCTAGACCACACTTTCCTCTTAAAGTTAATCACCACCAAGTGCATCAGAAAGCATAGTCTGAAGCCTGTGGGAAGTTTGACGAATTCTAGTAGGCAGAACTGGCCTGCAAATTGATCTTGTTAATAGGAATGGATATAAAGAAGCTATGAGGAGCGCAAAAACAATATGGCAAATAGCGTTATTAAAAAGCAGTCCATATGCCTGAACATTAACGCTGCGGCGAGTTCAAACGGGCTCTACTTCAATGGGGATAAAAAAAGGAACCTTTGGACTTGGTTATTTCACTATTCCACCATCTACAAAATCAGCTTTTAACAAGTGAATGAACTGTACCATCACTCAGACGATAGAGGAAGCAAAAAATAGTCTACTTAGAATGGTGCAATAAAAGACACGTGAATTGTAAAAGGGAGCAATGAAGGGGGATAGCAGAACAGACAAACCTTCCACACCAGCAGTTCTTCTGCGGAAACTCATAACCAGATATTTTGCATTTATACTCTTTTAATGGGTAGCGTTATAAAGTGCAAAATCTGGTCTGTGCTATCTCAACAGAATTAGGCTTGCATTGAATCCGATGCCCAGGCAAGGTGTCGTTCCACTAGCAGCGCTGCCAGTGATGATGATGATGATGACAGTAATCACCAGATGGAAAAAAAGAGAGGGCTCTTGAAGGCTTATCGACACATGTTTTGGGGGGCAATCGCAGCCAAAAAACGGGCAGGTAACAGACCCTAAGGCTTTACGACACGTGGCGCACGCACACACTGGCCAATGGAACTTGAGTCCGCCTCCCATTGGTCCACGCGGCACATGGGCAGATAGGCCGATGAGGTCGCCCTTTGGGTTGCGTGTCCAAGACTGTGCTGGCTGTGTGCGTGATGCAAGCATAATGAACAAAAACCCTTCAAAAACAAAAAAACACCATTGATGAAACCCACCACCTCCAATGACGGTCTGGAGGCAGCAGACAGGGGTGTGTCGCTTACACAACCCATCACGAGGTACCTGTCAATTGACTGGGGATGGTTTTCCATCGCAAAAGAAGTCAAGCAATGCTGTAATATGAAAGTGTGTCCTTCCACTTTCTCGACACTTCCATGCAATAGGGCCTCAACGGTGTAACTGATTTCATTTGGAATCTATTCAGTTTTGGTAGAAAAATTTTTGCAGCAAGTAATCATTTAAAAAGGCCTACATTTCCATGCTACATTTAATTACACTTGAGGATATACGCATTTTCGAGTGGACGGATTCGCCACGGTGTCTGTGCAGTCACGTACTCCGCCTCGACAGTCACGCATAGCAGACTGGATCTCCACCTGTACTTGTTGAAGTGGTGCAAAAGGATTTGAAGGCCAAAAGTAGAGGCGGTGTAATCAGAGCTGTAACGAGCCGCTTGACACGTCTGATGGGATTACACCTTAGTGGAAGCCTCCTAATTTCGAATAGCTAAGTTACATCCTGTGGAATGCATTGGCCTTCATTCTTAATGCCCTCTGTTGGGAAGTTCTGTTGGCAGTTGGACTGGAGGGGTCTAAGGGCCAAAAGGCTTAAAAATGAAGCGATGTGATAACCCATTTAAGAAGTATGAATAAGTAAGCTCTTAAAATCTTGCGAGTTTATGGATAACTAGAAGGCTAAAATTAAGTGCTTATGTAGTCCAAGCAATACGAAAGTCCATCAGTCCAGTTTGACCTCTTAGCTGTACTTTTATTGGCACTTTCTTGAAGCCTTGGAGAGATTCCTGATCTGCGTTCGGGACTTTAAGACTGTCAGTGACTTGAAAACTTGTCATTTACGACAGAAATTCACACCGAACGAATTCGCCAAGGCCGTTAACCAGCCTTAGGGTCAAGCATCAACATGAATGTTGTTGATCTCTTCTCGTAAACAGTAAACAATATCGTACTGACGCCAGTCTGCCCGGATAAAAGGCAACCCTGTGGTTTCATGCATCCCAAGTAAAACCGAAAATGGCAGTGGTAGTAATTTGGATGAAGCATTTTCAATGCCTCCAAACACCCAACAGTTTTGTCCAGAGAAAATCCATCTAAAATTAGCTAGTTGTAGTGAAGTGCTCTACGGGGAGGTTTTTCCCAAGTGCTTATGCTCACTTCCGGTCCCTTGTATTTGTCAGTGTTTTGATACCATCGCACTGACTATCAATCCCAAAACACAAGTACCAACAAATGGGCTTCCCATTACAGAAAAGAGGAGGACAGGTGGCTCAACAATAATTTTATAAGAGGTCAAAATTATGCAAAGCACAATGAACAGAGCGATTCATGTAAGCGGAACGACGTGTAACCTACAGAAAACAAAGTATCGCCTTTCAATGTAACGGAAAGGACGGACAGGCGTTTAGGGCAAGGTAAGGGGGAGAGGGCCTAACCTAGACCGCGTCTAGTAACCACTATTGTCTAATTGTGGGTCAAGCTGCTTGAGGACAACATGCAAACCTTGTTAAGTAGCTACGGCCTTCGTGTAATCAAGGGGAGGAATGAAGGAAAACGATGGCTTACCCTAGACTTTTGGTACCCTCCGGTTTGTACAGAATCACATGGTGCGACGATGTGGTTTCACCACACTTCCTCAGCAGCGATACCGGAATCGCACCCTGACAAAAGAGAGGGATGGCAAATGGGATGAAGATAGAGAAAGCCATAAATCTGGGCACCCCGCGGTTTGCACTTATTTTAGTAAGGGTCGACCAAACCCAAGTCACTTTTCACGATCAAAATCGGACTATGACACCCGTAAACCGTTTAACTGCGGGAAGAAACATATTGAATTTGCTAGGTTGTATTCACTTCCACTTAAGCCATACTCCACATTGCTCTCCCACCTTCATAACTTGTTTCAGATGATCCAACAACGTTGAAATCGTCTCATCCACCTGCGACACGGTTTGGACCTCTAGTCCATTTTCAGTTCTAATGTGGCCTGGCAGATGAAAACATCTCATACCGCGGCAGCATCGATTCCCATCCGACGAAACACACTTTCGATCAAAATGCCTCGTAGCTTTCTCACAGTGCTCATGAGACAACATGAAATCTTGCACAATACCAATCCATCGATGGCCTCACCCATTAGCCCATCAATCTACAACGTTCCCATGGCGAGAGCAGAGGTCAGAGGGTCATGATAGAAAGAGGTGTGGGAATCAGGTGTGGCTACCTTGGGTTCGATGGATTTGACCATCTCTGCGACGGCCTGAAGGCCAATAAAGTTGGAGGCGAGGATTGAGCCGAAGCGGGTCACCCGATCATCAACGCATAAGCCCTAGAGAGGGAGGAAACGGATGATGGCATTCAATAAATTATTCGTGAGTTGGACGAGGCAACCCCAGTTGACTTCGATTGTCACAAGCCTCTTAGCCTTTGCAAAAAGGCAAGAAAAATTACCGCTCTGTGTGCATGAGTGGGGCCAAAGACTCACTGCGTTGTTTCCTCAACTCTTGGCTTTATTGCTACCTCGTGTAGGTAAGTGACACAAGACTGCAAACTGGAGAGAGGCGCTCACTGGTTGACCCTGTCTGTCACAACTGGAGCCACTGCGTTAAATGACGCTTAAATACTTTTTCACACATTAAAATAATTATAAACGCAATCTATAATCCTTTTCAAGCAAAACACAAACTTGCGGAGAGCACCGCTGCAATAGGTAAAACATTATGTGTCCTAGTCCTAGCCCCCTGATCCTGTCCTACTTCTGTTGTCCAACCGTCTATTCTGTTTGGCATGTGATTGTCTAATGGTGGTCACATGATAGCCTCGACACCTGGTCCCATTTACAAGTACAAATCCCCAACACCACCTTTGGGGAGGCTCCCCTTAGGGCAAAAATGGGGTGCTACGACCATGTGGAAAACACATTTTTTAATCTCTACAACAAATGAATCGAAGTTGGTTCTGCTGTTGGAAGGGACGGGAGTGCTAGGTTTGAATGATTATTGTGACAGTTACTTTACTTTGTCTATCCGGGTAAGCAATTAACCTGTCAATCCCCCAGAGAGAGAGAGAGATTGTACTGAGGATGGGATAAGGCCCGGAGGAGTACAACGCCACAGGCCGGAGCGGAACTGACGAACCTCAAGACAATGCGTGTACTAACGTAGCCCGGCCCACACCACAGAACAGCACAGACAGGCGGGTGGACAAGTGGGCGGACAGGCAGTCAGGCAAGCGAGTGGTACCCTCGGCCCAAAGTTTATCGATCCGGTGGAGGGGGAGGCAAAAGGGGAGAGGGACAGAAGAAAGGACGTGCGTAGGGTCTCTAAACGCGCACACGCACTAGTTGCTTGTGCACGGGTGTGTGTGTGGTGTATTGACGCATGAACAACAACAACAACAACGCCAGCAGAAGCAGTAGCACCAGCAACGCATAAATCAGGTGTGTGCACACGCTCGTGGGTGCATGCAAGTACGAATTCCTTCTCGAGGGGCGGTGTGAAGATGCATGAATGCGTGCTGTTGCTGCTGCTGCTGCAGTTTTATCCCCCCAATTATCCAAAAAAACCGATTTCTGACTCGATTAATAGCAAGTCGGATTTAATACCGTCCTTTGAAAGGCCTACAAACCTTAAAACCAGCATTCCTCTCACCTACGGAAAGTCTTCAAAATCGGGACGCCCAAGCGCCAGGAGGATGAGACAATAGCTTTTGAACAGACGAGGGGGAAAGTGTTTGACCCACAGCAAAGAACGAGTTGAAGGAATATGCAGGATGGAAGATGAACCTAAACGCACAGGTACGTATGGAAAGCATCGTGAAGGCAGTAATTTAATCACAGGTCGGATTTCAGAACTCCAGTTTGGGAACCGAACACTCAATCACATCGGATCGTTTCTCAACAAAAGTAAGGCAAAGATCAAAATGAGCCGTGAGACAGTTAACTCAGACCAAAGCCTCGCCAGGCAGATTTGAGAACAAATTGGATCTGAATTATTAGCAAGATCACAAGGCTCCTAGAGTGGTTCATCAAAAAGGAGCAAATTGCTTTTGCCCAATGCGAGAGAAATGCAAAATTCAATGTACAAAGTCCATCCATCGTCGAGCAAAAAAATCAGTTCATTTCGCAAGGATTGCTTCAAGAGTGGAGCAAGGCTAACTATTTGACCTCCAAAGCGCAACAACTGTTGGTAAGTGTAAGTAAAATGCTCCATTCTCGATCCATCAAAAGTGAATTCACCGAGGTTAGCAAAGGTACATTCCACGAACTATCTCAAAGGCTAACAGAACGTGGTGAAGGACATTTGCAGTGAATATGCATGCTATTTCATAGTTTTTATGCACTGACTCGAATTTTTGCTTCTGTTGCACAACTGGAGCCCTCACTCTTTGTCCGTGTCAAATATACGTGACGTTGGGATTAGCCTACCCTCCCCCTGCGCCGCCTACATGATATGCGTTCTTTGTCGGGTCATGAATAACTGGTTGTGCCACCTTGTGCTTCAAAAGCGGATTGGTTGAGTAAAAGAGGCGCCAAAATAGGTGGTAGGTAATGTCCTGAAGTAGGTTACACATCTTGTAAACATTGGAACAATAAAACATCTGAGGTGTGGCGCTTAAATCCCCACGGAAGCAGCAGTGGAAAAGGAGTTGAACGAACTGGTTCATCGAATTACACATTTTTGAATTGGAAAATTTCCCAAATAGCTCACTGGGAAGCAAAACGAGCGGAAGTTTCTTCACACACCACTTGCCATAGAATTAATACGCAAGAAGTGACAAGTCCTGCTGCATTTCCACAATCAGTTTAATGCAATCCACCCAGTAATATGAACTCGATGAAGTGAGAAGGGAAACGATATACATCCGCAAAATACTCGCTAATACCAATGAAGCAAAAAATAACCTTTGGTGAACCGAAATAATGACGCAGAGCTTGATACCAGACTCGTCTAAACACATTGGCTGGATACACAATTCTGGATAGCCGTCAACATCATCAAAATGCCGTGCGGTGCGATTACCTAGGGGATATTCTAAGCACGTTAGAGGAGAATTAGTGGGAGAAATCTGCCCCAAGGCCTCTAGAGATTCCGTAAGTTTGAAACTATTTGGTAAATGCGATGTCTATTCATCGTGCGCACGCACCTATTGGCGATAAATTACAACGGTTGCATATCACATCAGGGACTACGCGAACATCTATGCCTTCTAAGAAAATGCTGATGATCTAGGAGAAACTGATGCATCTGTTTGCATGATTACGAAATCTTAAGAGGTGTCCAAAGAAAATCGGAGTAGAGGCCTGAAAGTTTGCCGATGCCTCACAAGTTCGTTATAGGCGTCACATATATGTGACACGCATTCATTATCAGTTTCACAGAACTGGTTGTGTTGACAAAGTTTCAAAGCTTTAAGAGTGGCTCATATGAAGACGTTAATCAATGGTGGATGGAAAAGGCGGTAAATTTTACTTCATTTTCACTTGACAAATTAATACTCGGTTGCCCATGAGAAGACAATTTACACTGAGGATAGCAGGAAATGAATGTAGTACTACTTATTGGGGGAGGTTGGAGAATACATGCACTGGTTCGTTTCCTGTGAAAACTACCCCAGAAGAACAGTCTGGTCCAAAGAACGTCAAAGCAAAAAAAGCGTCTATAAATGTTGCCAAAGTAGATATATTTTTCATGCATATACCAAACAAGAACTTGGTCTGTGTAGACTGCTGGTAGACTTTAAATCAAAGTCGCTCCGCCATCTTACACGCGCTCCAGACACTCTTTTCATTGCTAACGATAGTTGCTACCACTTACTACTTCAAATTGATTTAAACTTATGGCAAGAATTAAAAGGTAGTAAGAGTGTAGCCTTATATCCCAAACACTCACCGCCAGGTCGGCAGGGGAGCCAGGCGTCACCTGATCGACCAGAAGGAAAGGCACGGAGCGGGACGGTGGTTCAGTGGAAGGCCGAGTGGCGGTGGGATCAGTATCCATCGCTTCTGCGCCTACTCTCGTCTTTGAGAGCAGACGTGCCGAAACTGCCTCCAACTGTTTCATCACTTCATTGTGGTCTGTGTTGAGGCCTTAAAGTAAAAAGGGTGAAACCGATAGACAGAAGGAAAAGACACTTCGATACATAGTGACCGTCACACCTGAGTGGGATTCAAAATTTAATCTTCTCATTTACCACCAATGACACATAAAGTGTGCTCTTTTGAAGGTGGCACCATTATGAGCATACAGAAGGGCTAAGAGACTAGTGGCATAGGCGGCACAAGCAGAGCTCCATGCTACCGACACAAGAACCAATTTGTGGGGAGGTTCAAAGGACTTGTACATCACACATAATTAAAGTAGTCATTTAACCACGTAGCCTCTCCATAATCGCCCTTCCATCTGGGCCTCGGCGACGGTAACCCGTGGCAGTGAATCCACCCACAAGACAGATTTAACCGCAATCAAGCCTCTCGTTGATTACGATGGGTTCACCTGTCGCGAGCACTTTGCAGACCGAACTGAGGTTTGCTTAAAAGTTACTAAATCTGTTCTGTTATGCGAATGCTCGAGATGTTTTGGGAAATTTTACCCAAAAACAAAAGAATTCAGATGAGATACGATAGAAAGAGCACTTCTCCTTCCAACATTGTGGCTATTTTAACCCTATTCAACCACTTCTATGGATTATTTCAAACTTCAATTCAAGTTTTCACACCAAGGTTACAAACACATCTTTTGTGGAGCATTTTTATTCATTTTCACCGAAAGCCACTCACAGCACACTTGAAGGTGAGAATGGTTTTCAAAAGTTGACGCAGTTTCAAAAATCTTCTGTTTTGAGTCGCCAAAAATTCTCCTATCCCCAATGGATATCCTTCTTCTACATCATTCAAGCACATTATCCCACCAGGGAAATCGGGATCACTGTTAGGAGGGGAGCAGCTTTGTTGGGAGCATATAGGACTGCGGGAATGGGGGCGAAATGAGCTTACGTCTACGCCACCATCGTGGAGGTCAAATCACGGGAAGCTGAAAAGGCTCGTCCAGCAGCATACGCACCACAAACAAGTGGAATTCTACTAGAACATTATTCGCACACATTGGAAGAGGTTTCCTCTTCCAAGAGAAGCCACAGTACTATTGAGCGTTAAAGTAGTCACGACGACATGAACTTATCAGCAACCATTAAACTCGCAGTCAGTAATGAGGGGAGGGGGGACTGAACTAAGTGAAGTTTAATGAAATACATTGAATGTAATGCCTCTTCCGTGTTACGGACGACGAAGGAGATGGAGGAAGGAAATCGGAATGTAACATTGAAGATCTGTCAGACAAATGTTCCTACAGAAATCAATTAACCGAAGAAAAAAGTTTCCTTCAAAACAGCTTTCAAACAAAGTAGAACAACAACAAATCGGAGTTAGTTTTATTTCATGGGCGTTGTAGATTTCGGTACCGCATTGTAGAAAGGAAAAGAAAAGGAATGAAGATGGTACTATTCACAACGCAATAAGGTGACATACAAATAATTCGATTGCGTGCCGTTCTCACAGCGACCACGTCGATGTCGCTGCGTGGAAATCCCTCTGAGTCCAACAGGGGGCCATGCATACCAACATTTCTGTTCTAGGATAGAGAAAATGAGGTGGATTAACTGTCAAGTCGCCCTTGGAGGAGCTTAACCAAACATCGCCTATCCTTCACGATGGCTTCTTTGGTTCAGCACACATGAAATTCTTGATTTCGAATCAAGAGCTCGTTATGCTAGCATAACTACAATGCAATTTTTTCCATCTTATTCATATAGTAGTGTAAGGTCAGTTGTACTTGGTGGATGGTTTATCAGCACTAGGTGCTATCAATGGCTTGTGAAGGGAGCTTTGTCTTTCACGAGGATTAATTTACCCCCACTAAATGAGCCCTCTCAGAACCTGGTTTCAAGGCTACCAACTACTGGGCACATTCTCGGAATGGTTGAACTTATGTCGAGAAAATTACTCTAGAAGTGAATGTCTCCTGCCTTGCATTCTTCTTGACTTTTGTGTAGCAACAGTGTTTTAGATTGTGACTCCCTATGCTTATCGAGTAAGGAAACCGGGCATGTCATACTTGACAGCATAAATTATGTTTCACTACTCTGATTGGCTCGGGGTTTCCGGTGAGAAATGCATAACAAACGATTTTGGGGAAAAAACCGCAGAAACTTACCCCTTCCAAAACGGCGGAATAGGTGTTAATTTCGTTAACAATCGCCTGACGTCTCTTTTCCAGTTCTTGGAAAAGAAGCATATCCGCTGAATTGTCAGCCATCCTTTCGTCTAACAGTAAAAGAGAATTAGTTTTGAAACAGAATAGTTCCGAATCACCGTGAAGACAATGCCTTAAATTATTCTGATTGCAGCCCGTTGATATGATGAATACCACAAACACCCCCTTCCAACAGTGACTGCTCCTGGCAAGAAGAGGTCCGACTAGAATTTGCTACAGCTAAGATAATCGTTTATAGCCTCCCATGTCTCCATTTGGCAGCATTTCTACACCACAACGTGAATTGCTACGGCATTTAAATGGACTAAAGTACACAACTTTCACTACCGAACTCTGATTGATCCACTAAAGATAGCCTTGTAATCTGAATTTCAGTTGTCAAACTTGCCACTTGGCTGGAAGAAAACTGGGATGGAAAGGAAACTTGAGAAGGTAAACAGTAGTTGAACATAAAAACACGTTTATTTTTAATGCTAAAAAGTGCCGGACATTAAGAGGGTTTACTCTAACTCAAAAATTGGGAAAATGTGAGCGAGGGAGGAGAGACCAGAGCAGACGATGGTCTTATCCAAAGCACCAGCCAGAGACTCGACTTCACTTGCAATGGCGGTCAGAGGAATGAGACAAGTCAGGAGAGCGTCAAGGAGCGATGAAGTGACCTCCTCCATTGAAACAGGACCCTTCAAACAACAAGAAAGTATCTACTCACAAAGTATAAGTAGATGAGGTTAGCAAATTTAGGCGAATACCCACTATAAATGCCCACCTGTAATCAAAAGTTCACTGACTAGACAGTAGGGTCATTTGTCACAACGTTAATGAAATTCACAGCACGAAATCCACGATTCATGGGGTGAAAATGGCCTCACCATCTCACCAATTAAAGCGATTGAAATAAAATGGTAGGAGCAAATTTTGATGTGGAATCGTCCTTAATTGTGGCGGCAGAGTAAGAGTCAAGCGGATTCCTTCCAGATAGTGTGAGCTTATGTAGCTCTCAAGATGAAAACTACCTTAACTATACTAGGTGTCAAAGAAATCTGTACTTCACCCATCTGTTTCAAATGACAAATGACAAGTGCACAATTTACCAATGGCAAGCTACACCACTAATTTTTGTGTACCTCGAATTGTCTCTCCGCTCTCAGTTACCACCTTGGTATCAGCTAAGTTTCTCGAACCACAACTTCAACACACCGTGTGGAGATCCACTATTCCGATACGCGTTAGCAAAGTAAATTGTTCTTTGGCATTTTAAAGCTGTCGAGGATAGCACTACCTGGTATTCAAAAAATTTTCTTTCTACGGAAATTGACCACCTCATCGACATTTTGAATCGTTTGCGGTATTTTGCTAGTCCCTCAACGGAAAGCCTATCTCAGTTTGAAAATAATGTGACAAATCTTGAAAATGGGAGATTGCAACGCTTGATGAGAGTTAAGAAAATCGACCATCTTACACAGAAGGCATAGAGGGGAGCGGTTCGTTAATCCAGAGGGAAAATAAACATTTCCTAACCATTTTAACTGTATTTCAGAAACACATGTTAAAATCAACTCGAAATAGTGGCTACAAACCTTTTCGGATCGAAAAGAACAAGACGATTCAAGTTCCTACAGAAGCATTAAGAAGTCGTGTAGAGTAATTTGTCTACAATTCACCACCAAAAGGATAAAGGTGGTAGTGATGAACTCACCCGGTACTCGCCCATGAGATCAGCAGCGCTGGCAAAGACATTGGAGAGGAGTTGAAAGTGTGCAGCCAAGTCCAGGAGGGAGTACTTAGAGGTCTCAGAGCGGACCAGTTGGGCTTCTGCACGGCGCAGCTCATTAATGCGCTTCGCTTCCGCTGCAAGATTCTTCTCTGGCGCCGCCTCCACCGCCTTCTGCATTCGCCGCGCCCGCACCCGCCATTGCTGACGGTCGCGCTCCGGTAAGGTCGACCATAGCGCCTAGATGTGCAAGAAGCTCTCACTGCCACGATGTTATGGTCTAGTGCTGAGGCAGGCTTTCAGATATGTGCAAGCACAAACAGCATGCACGGAATGAGTCAAAGAATGGGTACTAAAGAATCGCTCTTCTAAATACTCAAAGAGGCGGATAAGCAGTGCTTGTATCTCGACATTTCAAAGGCATAGAACTACTTGCAGCCAGTTTAAGCAGTGAGATCCATTGATGAAGTAAGCAAATGGATCTGGGAGGGTGAAGAACCTAATGACCTGGTTTTCTCCACCTTGGCGCAGATAGAATAGCTTGAGTTCTAAAATCCCTCTGTTGAGTTCACATACTCCATCAAGGACGGAACCAGGATGAGAACTCAAATAAAATGATAACTAGGGCCGAGAAATGGCAGCATATCAGAAAGCCGGTTTGTTGAGAGTGGCACAACCGATTCCTCAAAACATTAAGTCCGCAAGACGGTGATATCTCTATGCAAATGAATGCCTCTTTTGCACAATGAAGGAACTTTTTCAAAGGATTGTTTAAAATTTGAGCTTTCTTGTGACAATGAGGAGCTTAGAACTTCATTCACTTGTAAGAAGTAAAGTGTTATTTTAGGAGCAGCTGGTGGTGGCGAGTAACAAAAAGCGGAGATTTCCTTTCACGAACAATCAACACGTCAAAAAGCAAATCGAAAAGTATGCCATCAATGTCGGAGCTTTAGATCCTGACAATCGCCTAGCACACTACAATTTGAATCCTGTTATTTGAGATTTCCGTGTCACCCTCAACAAGTTTCATCAGCCACTCTTAAAATACGGTATGATGAAGAGAATTCGACAGTCAAGTGAATCGCACTTCAACAAATGAGACACGAGGCTGTTCAAACTACTTACAATACCGCCAATAATGGAGATAACCATTTCGCAACAGAGAATTCGAACTCGCCTTTCATAAATATCTTCCATAGACGTATTCCCACAGATATAGCTCTGCGATTAAGCCAAATAGGGAGATCTTTCCACCGATTCTTGGTTCCTCATCCGAATGTACTATACCCAGATGATTTAAGTAGCCGAACCCTAGAAAATCACTATCGGCATCAGAAAAGTCAGTGGTCAAGCGAATCACGAGGCAGGTGCTGAGACTAAAAAATCTACGAAAGCCAATGTAAAAACAACACCCCTTTGTGTCAAACAATTCCAACTTTCTCAAAAACGACCCAGCGTTTCTAACCGCAACAGTGTATCCCCTGTAAGTTCACATTTTTGTTGATTTTTGACCTGAGCTTCAAAAAATAGAGGTCAACAAAACTTGTGGATTATTCATATGACACTACGTGCTCATGCCTCCGAGACGATCAAGCACAGTGGTTATGTGAACCATTTGAAGCATCCCAAAGTTTGAAAGGGGATTTTAGATAGGTGTAATGTGTTGAGAGAGTTCGATCACATTGGTAAATATAGCAAAATTTTGAGTTTTATGGGATCAGTTTCGTTAGTTCTCGAAAGACCCTACAGACCGACCATGAACTCAAGCGATCACGTCACCAAAACTTTAAAGCAATCAGGCGAACAAGTAAGCAGTTTCAAAGAGGTTAAATTAATTAATCTAAGCGTATTTGCCCAATACTTACCTGCCAACGTCGATTCTGTGACTTCTGATCCTGTCCCCCATCGTCGTTGCTCACACCGTACTTCTTTTTCATCGCCAAAGTGAACAACGTGTATCCATTCAATCTACGATACGTCTTCAATGTCTGCGGTCGAAAGTAATATTAACCATTCGTAGAGGTGGGGAAAAAATACCCATTTAAAAAGAAAACTAAAAGGCTCAAGATCACTTCTCCCAAAAAGCAAATTGACCATTAAAAGAAACATCAAATTAATATCTACAATTTAGGGAATACGCAATAATGACATTTCAGATGCAATTAGTGGCAATGAAAAAGATTTAGCGAATAAGCTTGATAGAAGACATCTTGTAATCTCCTTAAATAATATTTGAATTTAATAAGCACAGTTACAATTAAATTGAAACGAACTTCAATGTCCAAATCATCAACACCACTGCTTTTCATCTTTTTTGACAGAGGTCCACTCGCATTGCCGTTGACCTGATCACTTTCCAGAGCAGGAAACAGCACGCTGTTCGGAGGTATTGGGTCTGAAAAAAGATTCCCACATACGAATTTTTTTGGTCATGCCCTTCCAAAAATTAGAAAACAAATAAACTCACCCTCCGCTGATAGACTAAACGGCGGAAGGGAAGGGTCAGTTGGGAGAATGGGTCTTTTCCGTGGAGAGGGCAGGTTCTAAATCCAAACATAAAAAGAGCTAGCGATATGGAAGAGATAAAGAGGAAAATGACAGACAAAAATACAAAACTTACTGCATTAAACTCAGGCATTTTGAAGGCGGGTGTACCACCTTCTCGCTGAGAAGAGGAACGGGAAGAAGAGGGCAAGGGAGTTAAGCCCTTTCCACGTCCACGCTGCCGTCCAATGCGCCCGCGGCCCCGAAGCAGAGGAGAGCGGAATTCCGTACTGCCTTCCGCACCCTCTCCTCCAGTAGCAGGAGGAGCAGAAGAGGAAGAGGGGGGAGGGAGAGAGGAAGGCGGGACGATCCCACTAAGACCCACCACTGCACCGGGGAAGGGCAGGCTGTTGGACGATTGCTCAGGCACCTCTATCTGTCTCAGACGACCGTCCTCCCATACTAGGGGACGCGGGGTCACACCTCGCGAACGCACTGCTCCGTAACCCCGGCGGTAGATTGGGATAGTACCGCGCTGCAGTTGCGCATTCGAGTGTGCAGCTGTGGGAGTGTTGCCTTGATGAGGCGTCGCTGTGGAATCCTGTAGTTTAATGGTCGTGACGATTCGTGGCTCGACATTATAAAGATCTTGGCAAATAAAGAACTGAATACCAGACAGTTTGAAGCATGAGCAAAACCTCGGAGAGCAACAAAATTAATTTCAAAAACAATGAATGAACACGTCAAATTATATGTTTAAGGTAAAATAAGACCTTTCAGCATGTAAGTCTCGCAAGATTAAAGTAAAAAGCTGAAGTCTATACCACTATAACGTTGGTTCACAGCAGCGATAATGCCTAACTAAAGAAAAATTACTGTTTAATGGACAATGTAGAAAAAGACGTTTATTTCAGTTAAACTTCCAGCATCGCGACAGCGTCAAATATATGAGACGAAATCATCGGACTTATGGAAAGGTGTGAATGGAAATCAGGTAGCAAAAGTGATCATTTACGGTCGCTCAAGAAACCGTCAAACTCATAACTAGGAAAATGTTTCCACAGAGCTACCAGACACTAGATACATTTAGCAAATCAAGTCACACCAACCACTACATTTTGGATCTTAGCAAAATGTAATAGTAAATGTAGAAATAAATTAACAAGAAAGACGAACAAGCAACAATACTTTGGAAAAAAGGACGTATATCAAACTCCGGGACCAAATCCTCAAAGCAACAAAGAGGATAAGACAAAACAATATTGCACAGCTTATGCAACTTGGGACCAATACTAAGACAGTGCGCAGTTTAACCCCTGATGTCCTTTTATTAAGGTGGCAGTAAAAGATCTTTCAAAATCACACTAATGGAAATTGAAGCAGCCGTTAAAAAATTTGTCGTAGTGATAAACACAATGCATTTGTAGCTTTACGTGAATAAAAATACGTACATTCATATCTCAAGAGACGGACGGTGACTGATCAAACGGGCTATAAATTGCCCATGTTGACAAATCAATGTGACGACCTACACAAAATAAATGTTCAGCAGAAATATTCAAATTTGGTGGGAGCATATTGTAATATTGCTCCTTCTATTTTCACAACTAGTAAGCGCAAGCGTAAGCATTATAATTCTAAAGGAGGTTGCTAAAGTGGGAGAAAAGGCAATTTGCATTCATAAATGGGAAAATTAAGATCCAAGTCAAAAGAATCTATGTTAAACAAAAGCTTAACAAAAGCTTTGTATGGTGAAGTGGTGCCTGTTAGGTCGAAAAATGCAGAAATTAAATACTCCAGGGATACAAAATTTTGGACATTTCCATTTACGGTAATAGCAATTTCTCGAGAGAGAACAAGTGTGTAGTGTAGCGTCCCGAGACTCCCTTTATGGTAAAAGAAGGCATATTATTGGGGCAGAATATATATTCTGGAAACAGAGGGCTTGGGGGCTGTTGGCACGTCCCAAAGGCCGTCCAACCGGCTAGTACAAGATGGCCACCCAAGTGAACGAAACCGGCAGTTCGAAGAAACAAAGTTTTACATCGAAGCGCTTTATAACTGGAACACCATTGGGCCATGGTCCCGCCCACTCAGAATAGAGCACAACAGAGTAAGCCCAACTGTAATGCTCTGTTTTTTCCGGCTGCCGATTTCGGTTTCGATCTAGGGTGGCTATTATGCCCTAGCCGGGTGAGATGGCATCCGTGCCATGCCAGCAGCCCAATTACCCCCCTCTGCTAAACATATGCCTTCTGCCCCAATTTCGTGTTTTCTTTAGCCTTCAAGGAAGTCTCAGGTCCCCACATTGATCGACCAACCCACGGAACACACCCATCGATGGCGGCCAGATCGGAGCCCGACCCACGACAACAGGCGACACTCCAGAAAGCCAAATCGACGCTAGCACCAACTACGCCCACACGTGCCCTGCCCCCGTCCATGGAAATTAAGTAAAAAGACTTTCGGTTTATTCGTAAATAGCAGAAACGGTACAGCACCAATGCAATGAGAGAAAAAGCTAGGCAGGTCGCATAAATCATTGCACGCTTTAACGGCACCAACGGTCATGATCGCAGACCGTAAAACCTCACACCTTCATTTGGCGAAGTCGGCTTGACTGCCCTGGAGGATGGCTATAAAGCAATACATCGTACGCTAAGGGAGCAGGTCGGAAAACAACGCATCAGATACACATGCAAGATCACCACTCAGAAACACGGACCATGTTATCATCACGTACCTTACTTTGCGTTCGAAAACTAATTTTGTGCCCATGGAAATCGTATTCGTAGTTGTCTCTCCATCCTAACACCTACAGCGAAATGAGATAAAGTAACAGTACGACAGGACACGAAAAAGATCAGAAAGACTAATTATAAATCATTGACTCAAGATGGGGCAAAGCTGTCATCATAACGCACATACCCTTCTTGCCAGAAGTCTGCTCCCGATCCCACCAACCGCTCAGCGTGGCCATTCTGACGGGGTGTACCAATCCACGTGTGTTCATATCTAGGACCAACTTAAACAAGCAGCCTAAAGGTAGACATATTGCAACAAAGACAGAAAATAAAAGCTTATAATGACTTTGTATAATTATTAGGGCTGTTTTTGAGTTGTTTAGGCAGAAATGAGTGTTTAAAGTGTTTCATGCCCCCTAGACCTGATTTAGTTATGTGAAACATGAACTATTTATCAGTTAAATGGAAAGAAAGGCTTATTTTTTATGCGCTTACCTTTCATTTTCTCAAACCACTTCTGGGCCGTCAAGAATCATTGCTTTGCGGCATTGTTATTGTCTCGGACAAACAGGGAGCAATACAGTCTTGGTGGGGACAAGAAGGGCGGCTGCTTCCAACCTCGAGGTACGAGGCTTAAACTATGTTCCCACCATTCCATTTAAAATCACGTTTAAAGAAGCTCAAGCATGATACAGCCCCTCGCCCCTTCAGGCATCGTCCCTGATGATATCCTCATGTGTTGCTTTTAATAACGTCGTCTTACGGTCCTATTCCTCTCATAAGTGCGTAGACTTCATCTTCGTATCCGACCAGCGTAGCATCTTCGTAGGTCGTATCTTGTTGTGATGGACGGTTATTGGCTGTGCTCGGAGTTGTTTTGTAGACGAGGTAGTTCGTAGATGAGAGAACCTACATTCGGAACGAGTCTGCTCCAGTGGTGGCAGAACAGGCCTTGAGTTCCGGGTGGGGTAATTAGCTTGTATATCGGTACAACAACTCCTTCGCAGAAGAAGCTAGTCCGAGTATGTCCAAAAGTGACCTTGTATAATGTTAAAATTTCGTCTTATGACGTCTTTTAGACTCAATATGTACGCTTGGGCATTGTAAGGTGCTACTTATGTGTTTGGTAGGAAGGCATCAAAGAAAAAACTTTCGTTTTGCGATTTGTGAGCATCTTAAACGGCAAAGTATAAGTTAATGCGTGGACCGCAGCCCTGTATTCAAGGGGAGTGCGTCTTCAGGAAAAGCAGTCAGTAGTCAAGTCAAAGGGAGATTTGTTTCTTCAGCCTCTTTGCCGCCTTGCGAGTATCCGGGTATTTTGTGTATCTTTGAGACCCGGAAGGCTATGTAGAGTTCAGTAAAATGTCGACTTTCGAAATCAGGGCATTGATCTACATAGACCGATTAATGCACTCTGTGCTAACAAATCCATTGATTGAAGAGAAATGAAGCGACCATTTCGGCGTCTTGTGACTTTATTGGTTCTGCCCCGGCTACTTTCGGAAAGTAGTCAACTATAACCAGAAAGTATAGGCCTCCTCTCTTTGTGGATGATGGTGGGCTTAAAGAGCCTATACCCACTCATTCTCTTGGGAATCCAGCAGGCATGAGCTGTAGTGGTGCGATCGCTGTGGGTTAGGGCTTCTTAAAACAGAAATTTAGAATCACCAGTAACTTTGGCCTGAGGGGTGAACTCTTTTGTAGTGAGCCCCTAAGAGGATGTCCGGAACCTCCTGTATACCGGAGTTGTGCCGAGATCAGTGCTCTGTGGTCTCTCCGAAGATGTTTAATACGCTGGCTCAAAAATAGCGTTTCAGCCACAACATTGTCCGTTTCTGATGCGACTAGTCCATGGGCCAGCGCATCCGCGCTACTGAGCTCACTCCACTTTCTCTACTAGACTGTAACATCATTGCTGCAGCTCTTCGCACCAGCGTGCAAATGAATGGTCAGTTTCCTTTATTATTTTTGATTAGTTAAGTGCTTGATGTCCGAAGCACCCGATGATTCTATGCATGGCGAATAGCTCACTTTCTGTTGCCCTTTTCTGCCTAATTTTTTGTTGACTCTGGTACTGGAGCAGGCGACGACGTGTTCTCTATCTTCTTTGCCCCTTTGTGAAGTAAACCGGCCACGGCTGCATCACTAAGGTGCTCGTTTCAAAGTTTGGCAAGGCTAGGGTCAGCGTGGATCAGAGCTGTTGCTTCAGTTCTTTAAACGCTTCATTATGCGCATTGCTTAACCTCAAATTCTTTTTCGCCTACTTTTCGGTTAGTTTATGCAGGGGGCTGGCGATCTTAGCAAGACCTTTAACGAAACGCCTGTAGTAGTTTACCAAGCCTGGGAAACTACGGAGCTACGCCTGATTGGTCGATGTTGTTTTGTATGGGCTTTGGTGACGGCTATCCCAACTGGCGGGACTGTATTTCCTAGGAAGGTGACCGAGAGCTGAAGGAAATGGCATATTTTAGAGTTCAGTGTCGATCTCGCAGCTCACAGGCGTTCCAACACCAGTTTCGAACTTGCGTTGTGTTCTCTGATACATCTACCAAAGTCGAGAATGTCATCGAGGTAGATAATGCAGTGTTTTCGAAACAGGCTAATCAATTCTGTCTGCACTAGACGTTGGAAGGTAGCCGCAGCGCTGCATATTCCGAAGGGCATTGTCTAGAATTCACATACTTCGTTTGGTACTATAAAAGCCGTCTTCGCTACATCTGTTCCCGCTGCTTGCACTTGGCAGTATCCGAACTTTAAGTCCAGCGTGGAGAACCACTTTGATCAATGCAGGGAGTGTAATAAATTGTTTACTTGGGGTAATGGGAACGCTTTCATCTTAGATATGGCGTCCAGCTCCCTACAATCGATACATAATCGTAGATTACCGTCACTTTTCCTTACCAGAGCTGTCGGAGGGGCAAATGGTGAATTGGGTGGTTTTGTAGCCTCATTTCGGATCATCCCTTCAACCGGACGTTCTACTTCTGCCAACAGAGGAGATGGTTTATGTCTGGGTGGCTGCTAAATGAGCCTGGATTTGCCGGTGTCTATCGCATGTTTAAAAATGTTTCTTCGTCCCAGTTTCGCGCTTTGCTATGAGCCCATATTCGCGTTCCTTCCCCCTTATATGAGTGATTTGAGTTAACGTGGGGCAAAGGTCACCTAGGTTTTTCACAATTCAAGCTGTGGTATCAAAAGAGGCGTTGCAGATGTCGTTTGAGTCGCCTTCAGTTCGTAAAACAACTGCGTTGGCTTCTAGACTTTGTTTGGTGGAGAAGGTGCCTTCCGCAGGATCCAGGACCGCTTTAGTGTTATAAAGAAAGTCAACACTAAGTATCACGCTCCACGCTATGTCAACTTTAAATGGCATTCTTCCTTTTATCACCATCTGCTAAACATAATCTTGCAGAAGGAAAAACAATCTGAACCTTAATGCGGAGGCTTGGTAAAGCCTGCAGGTTTACGATTGACTTGGCTGCAGCCGAGTCAAAAAGAAAGCCGCATGAACGCTCTTCCATTTTTTCTGGGACTCCAATGAATGATTGCAAACCATTTAGAAGTAGATAGGATGGGGAAAAGGCCAGCTCATCTGATCGTGGAACGTAGAGTGCGGAAGTCGCCTGTGAATGTGTAGGGTAAGGAAGTCAGCTCAGCGTCAAGGAGAGCGATGCCACTCGTATTTCCTGGCTCTCTTTGGTTGCGAATTCAACCAGCTGACTGGAATTGTTGGTATTTGTGGCTTAAAGTTTCCCAACCATAATGGACAGTCAGACCCCACCTCTGAAATAAACGACCGTTCAGTTAGCGATCCTATCGGGCAGTGCGCCTCGAATGACAAGTTCTACTAGATGTTGGTGGTTTTAAGCGTTGTCCTCATCATCTTCCCCAGGTTTTTTAGTGGCAACGAAAAAGGATTTGGCAAGGGTCTGCAGTTGTTGATCGATGACGAGCTGAGGCGAAGTCTCAAAGCATTGGCCAATGACGAAGTCGTCGGACATCCTGGCGTTCATTGCGGCCGAGAACAAATCTTGGCGAAGAGCTGGAAACCTCCTTTACCGCTGGGATGGTAGAGTTGGAGGTTGAACTTTGCAGGTTATACGTTCTTGAATGGGGAAGGAGGATCTGCCGGCGCCGCCACTAGTGTAGCACTACCATCATACACCCCTGGAACGAGAAGAATTATTGTTTTCCGACATCTTTATTATCCTGAATAAAAGCCAATCACTTGAGACTTAACGAGGACTATAAGGGCGGGTTCTCTCAACGTTGGAGAAATCAACCATCGTTCTCAAACACGAGATTTGAGTTATGCCCTCACCCCTCACCTAAAAGGCGCATGAAAAGAAACATAAGAGTTATAGTACCGCTAAGTTACCATTTCGTGTAAAGTGAATGGAACCTTAAGCACTGTCATGCATGTATCACCTTGCTCGGTCATAACTTTTCGCCATGATTAAAAAATGTCCACCTGTTTAAAAGGGTTTAGAGAGCTTTTGGCCTTTGAGGTAATTTTAGCAAGGTGCAAACCCACCAGCTTTGCTGGGAGGAAAGGTCATTGACAGGGCACACTTTTCATGGTGTCGCGTGCCGTTGAGATTTGGTGGGTCCCCTCTCACACCGCCTTTGTCAACTAAGCCCCTTCAATTAAAGACTTTGCGTGGTTTACCCGGTTGTATCTGAACTTTAGCAAAAATGTTCCCTTTGTGTTTGTTAGACCCCAGTTTTCTGTAAATAGATCCCTGTCTGTAGCGCACCCAGCCAACACAGCCGCTAACCTTGTATTATGACTCCATTCGCCTGCATGAAAGACTCAAAGAACCACACATTGACGGAAGAAGGATATAAGCTTCTGAAGCAGTAGAACTGCCGGTTAATATCAGGGACTTTCCAGCCAGATATAGTCATAGTTATATGAAGCTTTGGTAAATGATGCGGTTGGCTCGTATGTGATTTACTTACAGCACTGATTGTAAGAATTGTGGTGCTTAAATGCGATTTGTAGGCGAGAGGCGGGTGGACAATTCTAACGTGGACGCAGACGCACGAGCTCCCTCTCAGGAGTCAGGAGGACCCTCGTCGTAGATACACGCCTACCGATGTAGCGTCAGGAGACTTCCCTTAAGGTAAAAGAAGGCATAGTACTAGGGCAGAATATATATTCTGGGACCGGAGGTCTTGAGGGCTGTTGGCACGGCCCGGAAGCCAGCCACCCAATTGACCGAAACCGGCAGTCCGAACAAACAAAGTATTACAGCCGCTCTTGTCTGACAGACTTACAATAAAGATGTCTCGTAATACTCTGCCTTCTAATAGCAGGGCGAGAGAAAAAGGAGGAGGAAGAAAGGGGAGATCAATCCACACTGACTACATTGCGGTAACATAAGACGGAAGCTAAGTAGGTGGATCGTTAACCACGACAGTTAGCAGGAGTGAAGGTTTCACGGCGATGCCAAGGGACCTTCACTCATTTTCTAAGTTGACAATACATAATCCGTGATATTATTGCTATTTGTATTTATGAAGGTTATGGAAAGCTAAGACGCATTTTGCCTAAATTGAATAGTACGTTTCAATGATATCTCAATACTTTGAAATTTAATTTTCGGTTCCGATAACGACCCACATTAGAGCTGTCATTGTGCTTCTGCCGAGTAGCCTGCCCTCCAAGACATGCCAATAGCCCTGGTCCCTTCTGCATGTGGATATTACGTGTTATTACGGCCTTTACATCTTCAGACAAATAACTGGGCGCTATACAACAAAATACACGCTTTATACCCGATAACCAAAAATAAAAGGCATGAAAAGCGGCTATCTACTAAATTTGTCAGAAGGATTAACATGTTTGCACTTTGTTTTCAGATCAGACCACAATATACGCCCTAGTCATACTGTATTTAATAATGATATAACATATATTAGTGCCCCATTCGGGAAATTGTGCGGAGATTTATCTGTTTGTGCAAGGCCATAATAACCTAAACGCGACTAAATATTGTCGGTAAAATTACATTAATAGCATTATATTTTTTTGATTTTTTAAGGCTGGTCACTTTTAAAAATTTACTTTTCTGGAATCTAACTTAATTGCCAAGCCAGCGTTAGATATTTCAAGTACATTAATTATCGTTATATTTTAAAAACTACAAAGATTAATAAGGTTTTGGATGTTGCGAGTACCACCTCAACTTACTAATATGAACAAGGTTTGTTTAAGTTTGCACGCGCATAGGCCTTCCGTCTCGTTCCCTCACTTCGCTGCGAGTACACCAGTGACTGGGCGCGATCCAACATGGGAAAGGAAAAGACGCACATTAATCTGATTGTTATTGGCCATGTCGATTCTGGAAAATCGACTTCCACGGGCCATCTGATCTACAAATGTGGTGGTATCGATAAAAGGACCATTGAGAAATTCGAGAAGGAAGCCGCTGAGGTACGTTTGCGATTTGATCTCTGCACTTCGTAGATGGGCAAATCCTCTTTCAAGTACGCTTGGGTTCTTGATAAGCTCAAGGCTGAGCGTGAGCGTGGTATCACTATTGATATCGCGCTTTGGAAATTTGAGACTCCTAAGTATCTCGTCACGATCATTGATGCGCCTGGCCACCGTGATTTTATCAAGAATATGATTACAGGCACCAGCCAGGCGGACTGTGCTATTCTAGTTGTTGCTGCTGGTACTGGTGAGTTCGAGGCAGGCATTAGCAAGAACGGTCAGACCCGCGAGCACGCCCTCCTCGCTTTTACTTTGGGTGTGAAGAAGCTTATTATCGCGGTCAACAAGATGGATGCGGTTGATTATAGCGAAAAACGCTTTCAGGAGATTAGTTCTGAAATGAAGGCGTACATTAAGAAGGTTGGCTATAACCCAGATACCGTAAATATCGTCCCAATCTCTGGTTGGGTCGGTGATAATATGCTGGAGCCCAGTCCTAACATGCCATGGTATAAGGGACCTACTCTTCTCGCCAGTATCGATCTTGTCGAGCCTCCGACTCGTCCTGTGGACAAGCCACTTCGACTCCCTCTCCAGGTACAAGGTGTTTTTTTACTAGCATCTATGATCTAGGACGTGTTTAAAATTAGCGGCATTGGCACTGTCCCCGTTGGCCGTGTTGAGACCGGTATAATGAAGCCGGGTATGATCGTCACCTTTGCTCCGGTTGGCATCTCAACTGAGGTGAAGTCTATCGAAATGCATCATGAAGCTCTGGCCGAGGCTGTTCCCGGAGATAACGTTGGTTTCAACGTAAAGAACATTTCTGTGAAGGACGTGCGCCGTGGTAATGTTGCAGGGGACTCAAAGAATCATCCTCCTCGCGAGGCCGGGGAATTCACCGCCCAGGTTATCGTCCTTAACCACCCCGGTGAGATTGGTGCTGGCTACACTCCCGTTCTGGACTGCCACACAGCCCACATTGCTTGCAAGTTCGCCGAGCTGAAGGAAAAAATCGACCGCCGAACCGGTCAAGTCAAGGAGACTAACCCCGCTAAGATCAAATCCGGTGATGCGGCCATCGTCAGGATGGTCCCCAGCAAGCCGATGTGTGTTGAGGTGTTCTCTGAATTCCCGCCTCTGGGTCGCTTTGCCGTTCGTGACATGAGATCGACTGTCGCCGTTGGTGTCATCAAGGCTGTAATCTTCAAGGACAAGGAAGCTAAGGCCACAAAGTCTGCCCAGAAGGCCGCCAAGGCAAAGAAATGAGTTGTTTTATACGTCAATAAAAGTTTAGTGGATGTATGATTTATTATTCTGAAACGGATTGAGACAGGTGACGTGCTAAGGCTGGGGATTTGGACTCCGGAGTATTGCGCCTGCTGCCGCTGGGTTGGGTTGCCTGGCAGGTCTCGGGTCCTGGCGCATTGGTCGCGTTTCCATTCGCCCAACGTGTTGGGGTTCCGTTGGGATGTCGGCTGGGTGTGATTTGCAGTTCGGTCCTGAAGGTTGACGTTCTGGGGCTGGTGCGGGGTAACTTCGTGGCCGCCTTACCTTATTCCTTGTTCTATGTCAACGTTTTTGGTGTGCCAGCTCCGCCCCGGCGATTTTACCCTTCAGGTTCCAATGCGCAGCAAGCAGGCCTTCGATCTAGAGCCAGAAGCGCGCCTGGCAGCACTTCTGTTTCATGCTAGTCGTGGTAGCGCTCGTCGCCTCACCCCTGGTCGGCATGGCCTGCACGAAAAACCGAGGTGACGTGTTCATGACTCATCTCTGTGGGGTAGGGCAATGGTGTTTCAGTGAGCCCCCCGATTGCGTGTCCCCTTCTCCAGTCATCATTGTACTCTCGGCTGTGGACGCCTGGCATGAAAGTTGGAGCACTTTTCAAAGCTCCAGCATACATTGTCTACTCACCCTTGTGGTTAAAACCATGCTAAGTTGCTTAACTTTTTTTTTCAACGTGGATTGTAGCCACAAAACTATTGGCTACCAATTCTCTCCCTGTTATGTTGAGTTAATCGAACTTAGAGGACAGCAATACCTCTGAGTCGCTAGATGAAAAAATTAAACGGTTTAGGCTTAAAAATTCGTGGCATAGTAAAAGAAGTGTGATAGTGGTGGCAACACGCCTAGGTGCTATTGCTACCGTACACGGTTGGCTGAACCACAATCAGGTATTTAATCACCCGCCCATTTGAGAGCTCCCAATCCCTTTTTTTTTACTTCTTCCTCACTGCCAACTCGATACGCTCCACTAGTTTACCACTCACAACTTCAGTTGGCTAACCGTGATCCCAGTTCACAGTGGCCACGACAACGCCGTCATGCCTGCCTGGCTGGCTGGAAGAGGAGCGTGCGCACACACACACACACACACACACGCGGTGGCCATGCTGCATGCACGTGGCGCACGGCATGACTCGCCAACTGGAAATCGATAAAATAGCGCGAATGCAACCCAGTACATGCACGTGCGTGCGTGTGTACGTGCGTGAACGTGTGCCAGCTTAGCCGTGCGTGGATATGTTCACACACGCACCACGCTGCGTGCATGCCATCTCAGCGTGCCCTCCAGCATGCCAAAAGCGGGAGGTAGTTGTGACAGGCTGGTGTTAAGACCGATCGAAAAAATCGTTTACTAGGTAAAGCTCGGATTTCAAGTAGTGAACGTTGCTTCTAAGGTCTACGCCACACCATAGCAGCTGCTTGAAAGGAGGGCTACTGGTCACCTCGGGGTTTGCGGGCACCATCAGGTATCACGGGGGTACTGTAATTTAGACATCACTTGGCACCAATGTCTGCCACAGACGCTTTTGATGTGAGAAGAATGCCACCAATGTGTAATGGTTATTATTTATGTGTTTTTCTACTTGAGCGGTTGTTTACTCCTCCCACCGCATTCGCCTACCTTGTACCCACGTCACATAGTTAGGCACTTAAGATCTGAACACTGGCAGGCTTTAACCTTGACCCAGGGAAAAGCTAGTCCCTGGTCCTGTTGCGGAAAAGGCGAGAGTTCAACGCTTATAGTACAGCACGATTGGTAAGCGCTGTTTTGATCAAATAGGACATTCGAGAAAGTCGACCCAATCTCTTATAATGGTGATGAACACAGCTTTTCTATTGTTGCAAATTGACGTCAGCTGGTCATGAACATTCGGCTAGCTACCTTATTATTTATCCCTTTGACGTTGAAAAACTGCGTTCATGCATCTGGCTGGATACCTCGTTTTCTGAGGCTGACGTGGCATACGTCTGTGGCCGTCTTCGTCATGGTTCTACTTGCAGTGACAAAATGTGGAAGCGAGATTTCCATGCCGGAGGTGTAGTGCGAGCAGCGATAAAAACCGCATTGACGTATAGATGCGCCAGTCCGAATAATTTGATCACGTAATTTGTATACGCAGCATGAAACAATCAGTGTGACCTAGCTGTCGACCCCGAGTGACCGAATCAGTCACCAAAGGCGTGATTTTTTTCAAAAAAAGGGGTGATAACCGGTGACCGGAACAGCCGTGCTTTGTGAGGCGGTCTGTACGTTGGATACGAACTCGGCGTGAGAATGGCAGGACCGTAGCTCCACACGAATTTCGACTAGCACTGTGACTACAGCACCGCTTACACACGTAGACGTGAAAAAGCAGAATTCTCACAAATTAATTCGGGCATTCTAGGGATCACTTATGCCTTGAGTTACTCATCGAAATTGGTTTTTTCGCGAGTCTACTTATATCGGATAAGTAACATTAATCACGACTTCGCTGCTAGGTCAGTGAGATCAATCAAAGGGATAAAATTTGTAGGAAATTGCATAATTACTGAAATTTATTTATGGAAATTCAAATTCTATGTGCATGCCCTACGGTGCGCCTATTGAGATTTGGCAAGGGTATGAGTTTTCAGGAAGGGAAGATATGCTGGACCAGGAGGCAGAAAAGGATACTTTGAAAGAAGGTAGGCACAAATGAGCAGAAGGAAACCGCAATGAATGCTGCTAGAGAAATGAAAGAATTATAGCTTTCAAGTAAGCACCCAGGTGATATTGCACAAATAATTGCAAAACACTCCTCATCGTCAAATTAGGCTTCTTTTTTCCCTGAATTAATCCTCGCCCTGCACCTGTGCAAGTGTGCAATTATATTGCATCATAATGCAAAAATTATTACTGTGATTGAAAGAAAAAACGCATAGGCGTTGAAGCAATTAGGCTTAAATTCACTGTTACACGTTCACACATTTCGACTATGCAGTCCGGCGGATTAGGTCCAACAGCCACATTTGTAAAACACCCATTTTCAACATTTTACACAATTCATGCCACATCTGTTGCTGACGCTCAGCTTGCTGGTCACGGAGTCAGCGGATGACCCGATGTACTTGCTGGTCCAGCATAGTCCTGCAACACCAACTGGTGCGAATGTGCGCACAGAGTTCACACGGTGGCGTGACATTTCAACAGAGAAAATAGTTTAACCCAGACAATAGCTATAGAATTAAATCCTATCCCAAGTCAGAGTGACACAAAGCATGTATTCTTTTTTAGTGGAGCATGAAAATAAACGACCGTTTAATGTCGGGTGGAGAACAGAAGGAAGGCCCATTCATTAACTCGAAACACAACGAATCCGTGGTCTTGGTGTGTGACGTAACTAAAACATGGAAGAATATAGATAGACATACAAAATTTAACAAAGTTTTAAAAGGTTTAGTAGAGTTAGTGTCAATAAGCCGACACTCATTCCTCCAACTGGATTTTCACGCAAAAAAGTACTTGTTGCCCTTAAGATTTGTCTAAATTCAGACAATTAAATAGAGACCAAACAACAGTTGATTTGCTGGTCTAAAACTTATTAATTTAAGTCTAACATCAGTGAATAACGTCTGAATGAGCATTATAGATGGGAGCAAGTACTGGGAACCCTTGCTGTACAAAGCCAGTGTCACGCAATGGCACAAAGTTTAAACAATCTATGCACGAAGAAGTATCATACATATTAATCCCAAACAATAATTCACACTGAAATACCTTAAGTATTTGTTTAACTCCCGATTTCGGAACCGCAAGCATCTGGGTGGTGTGGTCCCCGGGTTGGGTCAGTGACCTCAGCCCCCTACATCAGCAACAAGTATATCTCCCCATATTTTTACTTCTTTTGCCTCTGAGATTGACTTAGGGACGATAAATTGGTGGTGGGAAGCAAACGCGATCCCAAAGGGCAACTACCGTGATTTCCATTTCTGACTATTAAGCCTTAGCGAGATAGCAACAGGGCATATGCCAGAGATGTAAGAATCTGTGACGGTCCCAAACAAAAGTGGTGAAAATGACGTCTACATTCGGCGACTACTCGATCCCGGGCTTTAATGGAGTGCTACCAACGGTTGAAGTAGCACTAGACGTGAACCATCTGGGGAAGGTCGCTGCGGACTCGTCTGCAGTATTGAAGTATCAGTTAAATAAACAAGTGGTACCTCCACGTCTTTACTGGCTGGATAGAATCCAGATAGATGGATGGATGGATGAATGGATGGATGGATGGATGGATGGATGGATGGATGGATGGATGGATGGATGGATGGATACAGGATGGATACAGGATGGATGGATGGATACAGGATGGATGGATGGATACAGGATGGATGGATGGATACAGGATGGATGGATGGATACAGGATGGATGGATGGATAGATGGATAGATAGATAGATTGATAGATAGATGGATGGATATGGCTGAGCAGCGCTGAAGTGGGAAATACCCCGCCTTTATGCCGTTATTCTTGCTACGAGCCATGGACACACAAGGTGGGTGCCCCATTCCCCTTGCACCTAATACGGTACCCAATTAGGATTTTACGCTAGATCTGGTAGAGTTGCCAAGAGGGATTATTAACCTAGCGGTCATCTGTCTCCTAATGACTGGTGTGGTCTGTTTGCGGTTGTTCTTTCTTACTGCTCCGACTACTCGGTGATGGCCGACAGGAAAGGCTGATCAAGGCAAGTGACAGGGACGACACTCAAGAGAGGAGGAAGGTTATGCAATGCTGTAATTATCTGTTTCCCTCTTCGTTTTGGCTACATAGGTGCCTAGGGCAAACCAAAAGTCGAAAACGTCACATTTCTGACTAGCCGATTTGACACTGCTCTATTTGTTATCCAGCTGTATGAGGTGGCGAGCTGGGCACACACTTTCGGCCCAGGAAAGGCACAGCGATTACTTGCTTATAATTAAGCAATATGTGGACAATGGAAAAAGCGGTTTATCAATTTCAAACACTATTCTATTAAATGATAAAGTGCAGAAGTATTTTAGTCCAAGCCAACGCCCTTCATTCCATTATGCTCTCCCCTCAGAGTGGAGGAAAATGACTTGCACAAATTCAAATAAGCCAAACCAGAAGTTGTTTCAAGGGTAAATGTCACGACAAAGGCAGGAAGTAAATGCATTCACAATAGGCCTATCTTAGTTTGCAATAGAGCTAATAGCATCTGGGTTTCTAACGAGCAGCAATTCACTGCTGCGTGGCCTTTTGGCCTGGTGATCGTAGCCCTCTCAAAACAGACTGCAGCTTACCTGCCGAAATCGCGTCCCACTACACAGTGCCACAGAGGACCGTACTTCTCGTCGAATCGCTTCTTCACGTATGCTGCAACGTCTTTGCGGGTGGCACACCGCTTCAAGGCCTCCTCGGCCAACACTGCGGCGTGATTGAGCATGTCCTCGGTCATGCAGAAACACTTGACAGTCACTTGAACCTCCCTGTCCGGTGGGTCCGCAATGGGCAGCATCGACTCCGACGATGGCGATCTCTTAGCTTTTGCTATCTTATCCTTCCGCATTGGATATCTTTTCACTCTCTTTCGCTGTAGAAGTGTCGTAATTGTGGTGAATGCGTAAAAACACACACGCGACTACCCGCATACGTCGGTGCTCAACAAGCAAATCCGGATTCACGTATGCGTGGCCTCTTTTTTGTTGTTGTTGTGGCTGCTGCC
>MIEF01008525.1:0-10368 GCA_001870725.1 Taenia solium
CGTATTAGTTAACGGTACTAAATAGCACTGCCTTCTGATTCATTTCCATCATCCATCGTATAGGTTGTGAGAGGCGCTTAATTCGGCACAATAACCAGCTTTAAGCGATACGAGGTGTTGCAAAATAACGCTTAGATGCATGAGCATGCATATCGTTGAGTTTGCAAACCTAACGTTCAGGAGAGATAAAATCTTCAATGCGGTGGTTTAAATGCTGAAATGCGTGTGTTACGTGACGAGACAACGTGTCTATGCGTGCCCACTGACTAAGCAATGGACACGAGAGAACGGTGGTTCAGTTCACGATGGTTGTGGCAGTTTATATGTCCCATTTTAGCCCATCCAATAAGCCACTAATCTCCATTCGATCATTGGAAATCAAGTGAACTAAATGAGTGAGTTTTGGGTATTTAAATGTGGGTAAAAGTTGGACACCGAAAAGCCCCCGGAGGTGTATTAAAGTCCCGCTCACATTCAGAGCACAAAGTTAGGAAGTTCTCAAAGTATAATCAGAAAATAAAAAAACCCTCATCGACGTAGGACGCAGGGGCCTTCTATTCCGAACGGAAAACAACCGTGTAAACTTGGGAGCTTTTACTGCAGAGTAGGTTTTGATTTTCAAAGCAGATAAATAATGAATTTTAGAAGGCCAAAACAACAGCTACTTAAGATGTCGGTTTACCCAATGGGACATTCAGCTCTAACGAATCGTTATTATAATAAAATTGGCAATCGTATAAATTCCACATGGGATATTCAAGGTAAACTAGGTCCTTTTATGTCAATAGACAGTGGGTTGGGCAAAGAAAATTAATTCATGCCATTAAAGAATTGTTCAACCTTGCAATTTTGGATTTTTAATGCAGGGTTGCTTTCTTTTTTAATTTCTCCACATCCCTTATGTAGTGGCTAACTACGTAAACTGCGTCAGGAGATTATTAAGCCCAAAAGTATTATTTTGCATAATAGAAAAGATGAAAGGCACTTCTGAGAGCTTTCATTTTAAAATGAGCATGACCGCATTTTTTTTCATTAAAAGTGGTTAATTAATCAGTGAACATTTGTAAAGACAATTCTTCCGGTGGACATTGCGTGTTACAGTACTTGGCGGCCTCATTACGATTTTGCGAGAGGGTTGTCATGATCTTGTTACAGAGGTGTTGATTAATCACCGGAAGAAGAATAGAGTAGGTATCATAAATGAAGTTTTGAAGCAAATCAGGGGAAGGAGTAATTAAAAGTAAAGTTGATTTGTCGGAAACGAAGGAAACTAATTCTAGTGTTGTTGAAAACCTTTGAAGCCGTTTAAATAAAGCAAATAAAGATAAGACTTTTATTCAACCTTATTTATTTACATTTCCTGCGAGCTGTTTTCTAGAATTAAAATTTTTTGCTCAAAAGCTAGTAGAAGTTAATCCGAGCTTCCGTTCTACCAGTTAGAGAAAAAAGGGATTTTATAATAAAATAGTGAAATGCCTCTTCCCTTCGCCTAGCGTTGATTTGGAGTTCTCCGGTCTACTCCTCGCTGGGCGGGTCATGTCCATTCATAATGCATGATCCCTATCCCCTTGATATCGTAGGGGCAGCGCTGTTTGTTCAGACAGAATGTCTTCATGAATTTTAATTCGGTCGCCAAGCGAGTAACGCAACATGCAAAAAACGCTCAACAAAGAAGAAAAATGACAAATATTGTGCAACCGGGTTCCAGTGTTGAAGCTTCTGGGGGTGTCGCTAAAACATACCATCAACGAAACATTGTATGCCCTAAGAGAAGTGCTTCATTTTTCGCTCCTTATTTTCCTAAACATAACCCTAAGTTTAGTGGGTACTTTGGTACCACTTTCCTGCTCAGATATTTTTTTTTAAAACAGCGAGATTTTACATGTGGAAATTAACTGCATCTTTAAAGGGTGTATAATTCATGAATGAGTTTCTCAAAAGTTAATTAATGCGGCTGAAATGTTAAACTGCCCACTACTACCTAAGCAGCAAAGAAGGCGTTTTTTTCTGTTTGGAATCTCTCTTCTTTAAAAGTATATGAAAACGCAATATTATAAATGCACTCTACTGAGAGCATTATTGTTTAAAATGTGTACTGTTTAGCGAATGAAAATGGTGTATCCTAAACTAAACAGACCTTTTTGTTTAGTTCTGCTTAAATTGATTGTATCCAGAAGGTTTCAGGGTTTCATAGAATTTGCATAAGTAATACCGTTTCAGCAGTCTAGCCTCTTAGCAAACCTGGCAACAAGTGACCAGGGGCTGCAAAAGCCATCGAGTAATTCCAGTCTCGTGAACTCTTGGTGTTTGACTGACCTTCACAATTAATCAGACAGATAGGGGTTGAATAAAAATGAATAAAGTATGCGGCATTGAGAGTACAACAAATGGATCATATATTTGTTCCCCACATTTTTACACAAAAGGTAAACTTTCTCTTTGAGTTGGCATCTTTTTGTCTAGCTCACAACGAAAATCTGAGACGTATTTATTCCTTGCCAAGCATGAGAGAATTTCAGTTTTCTAAATAGATGCATGTCTCGCACTTTTGAGAGCAATTAATAATTATTTTGCTCCTTCACTAATGTTCATTGTCTAAAATATTTAGAAACTTATTTTTCTAGCTAGCACCTTGTGTTGACATCAACAACGCGCCGATTGAAGTGACAGGGAAATCAACAATTTGTAGCTAATCGAGCAACTGTCGGTATACTTCTAGTTTTAAAAGTAGTAATAATTTATTCTGGACCACTCAGTGGCTGTTTAATTAGGCTAAAAGGAAGAGAATATTTCTCTTCACATACCTACTAATTAACATAGGAGGATAATTAATGCATATGTCGAGGACCCAAAATAACCGCTCTTTGCTTCCACACATTAAAGTTATAGGAGCTGCAAAGTAACCTTTCAAAGAGATTTTGTTATGGCAGATTTTAGGGGGGGATATAGGATGATAATGTGACCGGTACTTTAAATTATGACAGCTGGTAGCTCACCCTGGTAGACTACTGACAGCGTGAATTTCGTTCAACTCGAAATTTATATGGCATTTGAAGAAGAGTCATTGCTGTGGTGAAACGTGAGGCAGTTTTGAGTAATCGTTGTTTTGGTGTGAGTACTATCAATGACCATCACGCATATAGCGGGTCAGTCCAGTCCATTCTGGACGTATCTATTCAAGGTGACAAACGGGAGGTGCTAACACACTCACGCATGGAAGGGCGCACAGTGAGGAAAGATGTTTTGCGTGGATAAAGGCGCTAAATCCGAAAAAGTGGACTCATAGAAAATTATGTGGATTCCAGTACATGATGATGTGCTCAGCCACACAATACATTTGATCTGTGCCAGCGCAATGACGTGTCTGTCAACAGCATCATCGGCCGCATTAATTTTGTTCCCAATCCGAAGTCTAGAGAGTTGTTCCAAGTGAGGTTGAGCCAGCACGCGGAAGGCGTAACTATAACTGCCTGATCGACATCTAAATAACTTGTTGCAAAGTGATGAAAGAGATGGGCGTTCCTTTGGCAGTGATCATGCTCTATTTCTACTTTGCAAATCTAAGGAGTGCCGAAGCACCTTATTCTGGAAGGGTTCATACACATTAATAGTACCGTTAACATTGAATACCCCTGAAACGCTTCCATACATCTTAAATTTCTTAACATTTTTGTTATAAGTTCCAAATTCCAAGTTTTATTTTACTGCCTTACGTTCCACAGATTGCAAAGACTACCCATTGTTTATGGTTCCATATTCTTCCTTTTGCAATCCTGCTCTGGGTTGGGCGAGCCAAGCAAAATGTCGATAATGAATCGCCTCATGCTGTTCGGCAGTCTTAGCGTGCCGACACACGGTTCCTGTAATCTCATCCTCCTCATCGCCATCTACCGCTATCGCAGCGTCCGCTTCACCAACGTCTTTGCCACATCCGCTGCCACGTGGATCTCGTCAGCCGGCGGCAATGGAAGCTACATCGCCTTTAATTTGTTGCATCCCTCCACTGCATTCGCCCTCCATTTCCAACTTTTGCCTACCGACTAACAAGTTAAGATGAAATTCTATCTCTTCTTACCCAAGAATAGCATAATTTTAAGAAGTGAATTGGTAATATTATTCACGTCTCCCCTCGCCGCAAATTTTAACCTCCATATTAAAAATAGGCAAATGCTATGGTTAGCTGTGAAAGAAGAGGCAAACTAATTTACGATCCACTTGAAATGGAGTGAATTTTTTTGGTGGCTCCGAATTACTGAGAACTATCTGACGTTTCTAGAAATGACCAACGATTAGGCGCCAAATTGTGTTTAGCAAAATTTAGAGCTCATTCTATACTAAAGTATTTATTTTTGTGATTTAAACAGTTTGACGCAAAAATCTCCGTAATTGTATTTCAAGTCGGGCTGTAAGAAGTGGATTAGAGGTTTGGATGCGGTTGAGTCTTTACGAAGGCCCTCTCGCCAAATGTTTGGTACGGTTCGACGCCCTCCCCATACAAATTCATGATTTATTTTACAGCTTTTTCGAAAATGAAGTGTAAGGCCCCTCATTTTAAAAGGGCAACCATGTTATTTAACCTGTTAGGCGTTTTTCCTGGGGTTGGTATAAACAATGCACGAATATAAAGAACCTTCAAGGTGAGTCCTGAGTTGGGGAAGTATTGTTACAGGCCGCACTAATGCAGGAGACATCCACTCTAACACAGATTGTTTTCTCCCCTTTTCATGCATTCATGAATCACTCAAGTGGACAATGGAGGAGGCTTGAGATTTCGCATGTTAGTGTGCGACACCCAGACTCTGGTGATGAACATCAAGAGGATGCTGTTGCTTATAAGACTTCTGCCCAAACCTTTTCAGCTTGAACAAAATGTTTTAGTAGAATGAAGTTTGGTTAATGTTCATTTATATGTTATGGAATGGGCGGTTAGGAAGAGTCAAACACATTGAGGAAGGTAAAGGAAGGGCAAAAATGCTGCACTGGAATGAACTGTATCAAGGAGGACCGCATGATTCCCCTGGATTGAATTGCAGGTGCTTAATACCTTCTGCTTTGGATAATTAATTCAAGGACACTAAGAATCCGTGATCGCTGTTGATGACATTTTCCGACCATTAACAAAAAAATTGACTTTTATCAGAACCATCCCACAACAAAATGTCTTTTTAAGGTCCAGCACTAATACATTACCTGAAGGGTGAATAAAGTGAATGTTTGAACGTTTTGCATTCAGTTTCTTACCAGTTAGTCAACAGTTACATAGGACATGGTGTAACCGGTGGAAGGATTGGAGTCGTAGCTTCTTCAGTCGCAATAAGTGTACGTCTTTGTGAAAGCTGGGGCTTTCACTGACTGCTTTTCGCAAGTGTGTGTATGTATGTGGTTGTAGCTGCAAAAAACACACTATGACAAGCAGTCAAGTATAGCAAATTATGCAATGATGGGATCACCCAGCTCCTCGTTTTTTCCTTAATTCCGTATACCGCCACATCTAAAAGGTTACGGCTAAATTGTTCGCTTCTAGGAAAGTGGTGGCGGATTTTTGCCGTGTAAGGAAGGCAATATTTGATAAAAAGTTTTGTCTGCATTTTTGATTTAACGGAGTCTCAATGTTTTAGATTTCGCCTCATTCAAAGATCATTTGACACAGTAGCTGCCACCAGCTCGTGTTTGAATACTACCCTTACCTTTGTCGGAATAATTGTCAGAGTGGTAGTAAAGAATATCTAGTAAAAAGTTGACTAACTTTGGTAGAAAAATTACCCATGTATAACTTGGCCCCACAAGTAACTCTCTGGATTCTCCATTTCGTGAGACTAGTCTTGAAATACCAAAGACGCTAAAATAACATGTGTTGGAACCTTCATTCCACACTGCACTTGGGAAGCAAGAGTACTAAGTCCCAAGTAAATGATGACGCAAAATTATTAATGTTAAATTCAGAAATACAATACCATGACGATAGCTAATCGTGAGTTTAGTGCGTAGATATCTAGAAGCTGACAGTCGCCTCCTAGATGAGCACCACTTCCCAATGTACTGTGTGGAGCAGTGGCCGTCCCCACTTCAGCGCCTCATCTACTCTGTGCTGGTGGTGATCTGCCAATTCCTCACGCCTCTCATCGTCACACTCATACTCTACGCGCGCATTGGCTGGTGGCTCGCACACCGTCGTGGTCAGCTATACCACATGCAGAAGACCTCCGCCGGTCACATCCATCTGGCTGCCCGACTGGAGGTGCGCACCCGACGTACTCACCGCATTCTTGTCGGTATTGTCGCCTGTTTCGCTGGTTGTTGGACACCCTGGACACTCTACTCGCTCTACTTGGAGTGCACTGCCTTTGCTATTGCTGACGTGCCTGCCGATGAGATGGCTATGGTGGATCCGGGTAACCAGGATGTTCCTGTGAATGCAAATCTGAAGGCCACGGATCTGGTTCTGAAGGTAATTTTACAATTGCTCCAATGTGGAATAGATTACCGCGTTGGCACTCACTTAGCTTGGTCGTGGCATCCTTATTATGATAAAGTCCTATGCCGTTAATGAATACCTCCTAACAAATTACCAAATCTATTCTCTACTGACTCGACATTCGAGTGGAAACCGACTCTTATAGATACCAGAATCGTTCTTAGTCTATCAAAATGCGAAGGCAAGTAGCATGAGGGCCCTTTTCATACGTCTTGATTGGCGGTTAAATGAGGATTTGTCATACGTTGAATTTGCAGCAGGTGCCAGGAGACTGACGCGTTTGTCGGTGTCCAAGCAATGATACTATTTGTTTGACAAGTTAAAATTTTGATTCAGTTCAAAAATGACTCAACTTAAGCAGACAACTGCCGAAAAGTTGGTGGGATAACTGCGACTAGCAGCAATAGAGGCCTAAACGTCCTGGCATGCTTGAGATGAACCCATGAAAGTGGTAGCATGTTTAAAAGCGAAAGTGGAACTTGTTTAAAGCTGGATGTCACCTCAGCATTCTAATTAAGCTATTACCTTCCTCCACTTTATATGCCAACTTTAGGCAGGACTTCACCGAATTTCCTCTGACTATCAACCCGCTATGGGTAACAATTAACAAAGGTATTCCATGTGTGTCACTTCCCTTTAGGCACAAAAAAGCCCCATATTTCGCGTATTTTTATTTTGCATTTAAATTTATCCAAGCAGGAATATTGACACCTCGAATGCATTCCCGAAGCTTCTGATCTTGACAACTCAATCTCGGAATAAGCGAGACTTTGCTGCTCTTTGGCAACGTTGATGGTAATGGTAAGCAAAAACTTCACTCGTTTATTTGACAATGAGTAATTGTCGAATCCACGGGTCATCCATGATAGACATATATTTTGTACTCATTTCCACCTTATCAATAACTTTAAATTATCTCATTTCGATGAACAAGGAAAATTCTTGGGGGACCTGATAGAACTCGTCAGAGGTCGAAGTGTCTTTTTTAATCAAGGGCTAAACACTGTTCTCAAAGAGCCTTATAATGACATAGGAGGCTGTGATACTTTGTTTGTTTGATTACTAGCAGCCTTGTTCGCTCCGCTTGTTGAATATGTGCATTCTGCCCTAGTATTATGCCTTCATTTGCCTTTAAGGAAGTCTCTGAACGCTAAACTTGTATGCAAATGTTTAAGTGGAGGTTTAAATCACACCTTTGCTGTGGACAAATTTAATTCTGACAACTGCTTCAGTCACTTGCGTTAAGTAGAAAGAACTATGTCATGCACAGCTCAGTCCATTTTGGCATTCTGGATTGGAGAAAATGGAGAAAACTTAAGCTTGTGCAAGTAGGTCAGTGGTTCCTTCTTCCATCTCAGCACTTGTGCCCTGGAAAGGTGGAGACGAGTTTAACGAAGACTTTCTTTAATGTAGCGGTAAATGAATGGGGGTCCATGACGGTTGGTCTGTCAAGTAATTTGCGTCTACTTTCCGCCTTTTACCCAAAAGTCGCACCTAAACGAGGATGTATAAGACCTCGATGAATGCTAACTGTTCTCACACAGACAAGGTCACCCAGAAACCGTACCCCTTTGTCACCCACTCACCGCAGGAAGTGGTGATGCATCTATTGCCGCATTTGTGAATTCCTGCTTTTCCCTGTGGAAGGGTTCATGAACAAGTCAAGCTAGAATTAACTGCTGAAAAATTAAATCCCAAGACTTAAATTTTAGGTGAAATAGAGTTGGGAGTCACACAGGCTTTCTTTTGTTTAGTTCCACTAGACGAAAGGTATTAAAGGTAGTAAGATATTCCCACGCCTGCTAGACGTTATTTTCCATGAACCATCTATAAAAAGGAATTCAAAGGACGGTCGGAAAGAGCGTCATATGCTATTGTGTTCATGTTGCCTCTCAACCCGAATGCAGCCAACGTGTCCATCCTACGCTACTCCTCCTTCCACCTCCTTTGCGTTGACCCTATGCAAAGAGTGAAAAAAGAGGAGCTTCCTTTTGTCTCACCTCTTTATTGCGAAATTGTCCAAACCATCCTAAATTCTTTGGGAGTAGCTAGCTTGTAATTATTCCAAGTTGAGAGACTGTCTTTTAACACTGCGATTAGGCAGAACGAATAGCGCTTACAAAGAAATGCAATAAGGCTGTTCACAGGCATGTAGCTACTGCCCCACTTTAATATCGTGCATTTTGTAATGTTTTCTCTGATGTTTTCATTCCATCACTGGTATTCGATTCTTATATTGAGAAATCAGGTCGAGGAAAGTCATACACAGCTACATTAAGAGAAATTATTCAAAACTTTATTTAGAGATCAAAGTACTTCTCCCCTTTTCCTTTTTATTCACTTTTTCGAGAACTGAGGGCAACTACATGGCCACGGAGTTGGTCCAACCTACCCGCTGAAATCGCTAGAATGCCACTAAATCCTAAACTCTTCAATGCTTATCCACTACTGCGGCGGTCAACCACACAATTGCTTAAAACTTTGCTTCCCACACTTTATTCCGTGTCCGTCGCCCTAAAGCGCAGAAGTGCATCTTTCACCACTTCCGTCGTCAATCAGAGGATTAAGCAACACGAAGCTACGTCTTTTGGAAAAATACACATGGTGACCACTGCACCTAGAAGAAATATATCTCCTCGCCTTAGAGCGCTCTACAGGTTCCCATTTCTAGCCAAATCCTCAACTATATTTTTGGTCAATATTTAAGTGGTGATGTGTGAATTATGCTGGAGTCTTCAGGAGGGCCACGAACAAACTAAGCGCTGTAATTGAGACCCTCTGCTTCTCAAACACTTCAGCATCCAGACGTAGAGGGCGTGTTTGCACATTCATGTATCGACATGCAGTAGGGATTGGAGCAATCAACCCAACTCAAATATATGTATATATATACTGTGCATTTTTCGTCTTCAAGGAAGTCTCAGAAGGCTACAACTTCTAATTTGTCAGATCAAAACCCCAGACAAGTTTTTTTGCTTTATTTTACATTGGATCTCCATCTTAACGGTTTTAACGCCATTGTTACTGCCATATATCCAATTCTTCTCTTCTCCGTCAATGGCTAGCCATATTTCTCGGAATTTCCACAGTTGGCTTTTATTTTGATCCACGTATTGTAATGTCGGCGGGGAGACCTTGTGACCTTACGCTAAAAGCTAAAAAACGAAGCCTCATTTGTCTAGACATTCTACCAAATGGCCGCAAAAGGTCACAAGATGACGGGTGAGTCTGTAGAGATCCGGAACGGAAGAATAGGGAATCTTGGCCCATTTTTTGCAAAAAACTGAAAGTTTCGTTTTAAGACACCTCTATTAACGTATAGAGTAAGAATCAATGTGAATTATTTCAACTGTTGCATCCTCGATATCTGTATGACCAAAGTGCAACTTGAGGAGGCACCTGAGCAAATGTGACTGTAGCATCCTTGATATCTGTATGACCAAAATGCAACTTGAGGAGGCACCTGAGCAAATGTGATATGAAGAAAGGCCAGCACAGATCCTTGGTCTGATGAAGTCGCCGCAAATCTTACATCAAATGGCTTTGCTGTTATTGTTCTCCCGGCTGGTACATGGGTTTTACAAAATGGAATGTGTGCACCAAATATCGGTAAAGACTTCACCGGAAACGATCGAAATTGACGACGTGCATTACTGACGTTTGAATCGAACGTCCTTTCACCAACAAGCATTCCTCATCCCTGACTTAATTTACGGTCAGGAAAGGGAGTAACAATTAAACATCCTCATCAGAAACGGGGTTGGAACCATTTTAGACTCAAAATTGATTAAAAGAGAAAAGTACGAATTCAGTACTTCACATTCTCACCTCTGCTCTCTCACCTCAAAATTGAGTAGATTGGTCAGAGGATGATTAATTTATAATAATGAGGG
>MIEF01008526.1:0-24088 GCA_001870725.1 Taenia solium
ATCCATCCATCCATTCATCCATTCACACATCCGTCCATCCATCCATTAACACATCCGTCGACCCCGTAACCATCTGCCTAAGCTATATCCATCCTGTATCTATCCATTCTTGCACCCATTCATTCGCCTTTCCATTTCGTATCCGTCCATCCGATATCCATGCACCCAAGTCGTACCCATCTCCTCTCCCTTCCTCTATTCACTTACTCGTCCATCCACCTATTTATCCTCCATTCATTATACGTCCATCCATCTATTCACCTGCCCATCCTTCCACTCCGTATCCATCCATCCACACAAACCGTATTCATCCCTTATTAACCCATCCATCTGGATAAACCAGTCCATTATATTTCCTTCACTAATTACATTTTACTCAATTTACCTGTTAATCTGTGGGAAATTTGGGAGCCAAAGCGGTGCGTGCTGGAGTTGGCACTGAATTGAATTGAGTTCACCTTCTTCGTTTTAGATAGTTTTATTCAATTTTTCAATACCTATATAATGCATTTTTATAAATCATTCACTAAACACCTTTTTTTTCCTTTGAAAAAATCACAGACCGACATGGGCAGTGTTGACATGGAGTATTTTGGATGCTGAGGGACATTTGATACTGCGACTAACTGGACCGCCGCCGTGGTACTTCATCTGCCTTCCCACGGCTTTCGGCCTCTGCAGAAATTACCTGCAATTCCAGGTTACTTAACTCCCCTCCTCCCCCTCCTCCTTCCCATCTTAGACTAGCAACTTTGGGGATTTGCTCCCGAGAGTGAAGGCTTTTGACCTCTGTTCTCACAATTTGCGCTTTCAAAATCACAAGCATATCAAGAATAGATTGGAAGTTGGTCGTTCATCGAAGCTGTGCAAAAATCCCCTCGGGGGAGTAATGGTGTGGACTCAAGAACCATCCACTTAACTGATGTATGAACATCCAGAACTCACAGTTGAAGGTATTACAATGACTGACAAAGAAGCTCAAAATGCGCTATGATAGGAAATGTCTGCATAGATTGGCTATGTGGAGAGCATGCGTTTCATAAGAAGTTGGCCTTCCACGAAAGTAAGGGCTGGTAAAAGAGGTTGAAACGTCTACCAAGCTGTTTGGGCGTAGGCGGAGACATTTGCCTCATGTTGCACACCAGCACGTATCCACTCTGTAGACCTAACAAATGATTATCCATGGAAATGTCGACCCACTGGTTAGGTAGCGAAGTGCATTTCCTCTTTTGTCTTGCGAATTTTAGTTAATGTCGGCCGATGGTGCATCGCAACTTGGAACAATTCAGAAGAAGTGGTCCGGTTTCTTACGCGAGTTATTCACTGACGCTGATAACTTTTCAGTAACATGTGAGTTTTGAGACTATGTGGTGCTGAGTTTCGCGTAGACCAATGCTCACTTCTTTTTCGTTATTTTTAGTCCCTTGTGATCTAGATTCACGGGCGAAGATGTTGGTGTTGTGTGCCGCATTCCTTTTGGTATGGACTAAATTTAATTCCCTTCAGATTATTTTGATGCAATTCTATCGAAAAAAATACTAGACTTTAAGCAATGGGAGAATAAGGTAATTCAGAAAGAAAGCTACTGGTTGGAGTGCAAATTCTGCATTGGAACGGTGTGCCAACCCGTGAACGGAAATTAGATGATAAATCTTGGCTGTATCTTTAGCCATGTCGTAGCCACCACGAGGTTAGGTGTTCCAGGAGTGCTGGAGAAATGCCGGCATAGGTGAACACCTCGTTGAATTGACCAGACCATCAAATACGAAAGCGGCCTGTTTTTTTTTCTTTCATTTTAGGACTTCATGTACTTCGAAAATAATCGTAGACATGCTTCGTAGGCCTCGACAACGTTGGGATCTGCCCTTCTACGGCAAAATGGTGTTATCTCATTCTCTTGAATGCTGTCTTACATTTGTGATTCGCTGCCCAACTTTTGTCCCTCAATTTTATAATTCACAAAAAAGCTGAATGTTTTGTAAGTGCATAGCTAAGCAAGTTTTTCTGAGAGTCTCTCTTAGGCCCGCATCCCACGTGTGCTCTAAGCAACTGGTTGTGTTACTGATGAGACCATTTTTGAGTAAGTCTGCAAGGAGTTCATTTATTACATTTTATCTCAAATAGGCGCCAGGTCCTGAACAATGTTGGCTACTTTTTGGGATTTATTATCCCCTCTAGTTGGGTCTAAAAAAGGTAAAAATATCATTCATTCGGTCAAAAATACATTCCCACTCCTGTATACAACTAACTCTCTGGGTTAGCACAATTAACCTTTTTGAAACTTAAAAAGTAGAATAAGAGCCGCAAAGCGGCCTAACTCACCTTTAATTGTTGATTATTCCTCTTGAGGAATTGAATTTCGTCCTGATGTTTCTTCTCCTCCACCTGTCTCTGTTCGGCTGCGCGTTTTTCAATTTGTTCACATTTGGCTTTTAGTTCATTCACTTGCCTTTCTAAATCGCGCTTGTAGGCCTCTAACTCGAGAATCTGTGAGACACCAATTGCGTGAGTTACCACCGGTGGTATTGTTACCAGCCCACAGAAATGGAGAGTATAGGCATTATAAATGATGCAAAATTTTAGGGGAAGTGTTTGCACACCTCTTACACTTAGCATGTATTATAGACCACTTCGCCTTCACAGAAACAAATTATGGGGTCGAGGCGAAGAAGAAAAAAGACGAAAACCGGAGAATAACAAATCTTTAAGAAACCATGCTTCGTAATAGTCTAAAAGCGGCAAGCATCTTACAATGCGTTGAGAAAACGTCTAAGGAATTTTGCATGGGCGATGCGCACCACACTTATTCGTTTTATAGAGTCCTAACGTAATAAGCAGCAGCTGGCAAAGACAATTTTAAGCGAAAAATGTCGGGTAGCATGCTACTTCTGAATCATCAAAACTTTTTTTATAAGAAAGATAGGAAGTAATTTTGCAGCAGAATCTAAAAGACATTTAAGTCTTCAAAGTAATGATAGGTTCACTTGTAAATTGGACAGTACTCTTTTATGAGGTCCAGAAGTAACAATATTGGTAGTTTTTAAAATAATTAGTGGCGTAAGAAGAGTCTTGGAGTAGTAGAGCATTTATGCAAGTGCTCTATCTGACCTCTGCCATATCGCTGTATAAAATGACAGGACCTTACTTTCTTATCAAGTTCTGCTCTTCCCTGTTCGGCCTGCAAAGCCTTTCGCATGCCAAACGCAACACTAGATTCATATAGCGTTTGGTACGCAGCAATTGTCATTCTTATCTCATCTCTTACACGCAGAAGTAACAGACCCCTTTCAGTACAATTGATGGTAACTTGACGAATGAGCTCGTCGAAGACTTGTGAGTATAGTTCACGCCGAACAGGACAAATACCAGTTTCTCTGGCTTGGCGTTGCTGAAGGCGTCTGTCTAATTCCTCCTGGAGATTAACAACGTCAAGTCGAGTGGCTGGTGTACTGGACACTTGTTGAATCCACAACTGGTTATTATCCGTCCATTCTCTTATCGGATTATAAACTTCAAACTACCCTACCTTGGAGGTAGGATCGAATTTAGTATCTCATCAGTCTGCTTGTTCTTGGCGTCACACGGAGGGTTAGTACAAGGTTTGAGTCCAGAAGATGGCACTGGTCCAGCATCTTGCACACCCATTCGAGTGCTCTTAATAGGAGGCCCCTAAATACTTAAAGCGTATACATCTATCTAACATTTGGAGTTTTGTTGTCCTGTTTTTTGCTTATGAGTACAGGTACGTCATATTTTACTAGAGACACATTAGGCGGCAGCATAATTTCATAAGATCGGCAGATTGGGTATCCAACATATTTTACGAGCATGGTTATATAAAACAACTTAAGGATAAATAGAATATTAAACATAGTTTATCATAAAATTTTCTGCCAAAACGCAAAGGCTCAAAACTTTGTACGGTATTCTTTGCAGTAATCATTCGAAATCACATTGTGAGAAGCAAAATGCATTGATTCGAGAGATTTCGTGGACCGCAGAATTTAAATTGGAACGAAAACTCGACACCTCTTGTGCATACGCTATGGGATAGATAGCAAGTAACTGTAATGTTTTGTTTGGTCTGCTGCCCGTTTTGTTTGCAATCAATCGGCAGGGCTAGTCTTGAGGCATGCCAGCTGCCCTAATCCCACTTTGTTTGCTGAATACGTATAGATTCTGCTCAAGTATCATGCCTTCTTCTGTCTTCAAGGATGTCTCAGACGTTATAATGGCGAGTCTTAAAAATGGGGCTAAAATGACGTCTACCTTTAGTAAAAATTTTAGTACCCTTTATCGCATAAAATTATTAAAGTTTATGGCTTCAGCGTCCCGAGACTTCCTTTGAGGTAAAAGAAGGCATAGTACCCAGGAAGAACATATATTCTGGAAACAGAGGGATTAGGGGCCGTTGGCACGTCTCTGAAGCAAGCCAGCCGGCTAACAAAATATGGCCGCCCAAGTGACCAAAGCTGGCATTTCGAACAAACAAAGCATTACAATAGCAGGTCTGTAGTCGTGAACTACCTAAAAAGCCATCGTTTTGGAACTCGTCTATTATGTCTGCATTAGGACGTTATTTAAGAGATTTTTTAATGCCACCTTTTATGCTGTACTAGCTGAATTGAACCCAGATGGATATGACTGAGCTGCTCTGAGGTGGGAATAACGTGATAAGGAGGATTTGATGCAAGTCCTGCATTTAGGCCAGGGTTTTAAAGGGTAGCTATGACCATGCGTGATGGTCAGCATAATTCCCGCTTCCTGATACTAGTCATTAAGCACGGTAGTATCTAAAGAGAAATCAGAGATGCTAAGATTAGGTCTCTTTAGTTTTACAAAACATTTACGGTTAACGCGTTTAACATTTCGTTGCCTGCTTCTAGCGCTGATTACGTTTTGACGCAAGGGCTCGACCAAGGAGAGGGCCAAGGATGACAATTGAAAAAGGTAGGGGCTATGGGATGCATGTATGTTTGGTTAACTCTCGGTTTCGTAAATGGAACTGGTGAGGCTACCGTGCCTTCGCCTGGCGGACATGTCTCATGGCCACACCAGTATTAAAAATCCTTTCCTCCATGCCGAATATGTATTTTCTGCTTAGGTACAATGCCTTTTTAGCCTACAGAGAAGTCTCAAAATGTTAAAGATGGGTAAAATTTACTAGATATGCATTAAGTTTTAAGGCCTCCAGCATGGAACAAACACCAGCTCAAACGGCCAAAATGTAACGGCAGAGCTTCCAAATGACCAATTCACTGAAAGCGAGACTATTAATGTAGCGATCTGAGACTTCCTTTAGAGTGCAAGAAGGCATAGTACTGGGGCAGAATACATATTCTGGAAACAGAGGGATTGGGGGGGGGCGACCAATCGTCCAGTATCAAATGGCCCCACAAGTGAACGAAACCAGCAGTTCGAGCAAACGAGGTATTACACAGCCCCTCCCTTCTTTCAAGCGCCGTCCATGACACTCCCCTTGGTCAGCCTCCCGTGTCAGCCATCACAACGTAATCAGTGCTGCGTGAAGCACCCACGAGCCAACCGTGCCATTCATCGAGATTCGAGCGCATGCGTCTTTGTAGTGCCATCAATTCCGCGTATCACTCGGTGCAACAAATGCGTATTTCTTAGTCTTCCTCCCCCACGATAATATGGCTCAATGAAATATGGGGGTACAAATCAAAGTTTTCAAATGTATCGAGATACATAGTGTGATTCCAGGCTTTTTTGATGCCGTGGGAGAAACGCGAGGATATCGTAGAGCCCTGAGTAAATGGGGAAATCCGGCCTCATAGAACGGGATGCACGCAATCCAAGTGTGCGAAGCACAAAACGATGCTATCGAGTGGCGTCCTGCACTTTCAACATCTGTAGATGCGCATTTTGGCAAAAGGAGGTGAGTTGCCTGAGAACAGGAGAGAGAGCTTACAGAGGATGCTTGACCACGACGTCGCTAATCTCTCTTAACAGTTCCACTGGACAAAAGGTTCACGGCTAGTGTCGCTTCAGATGTTGATAGCTTCCCTGTAGAACACGAGGGCGAGGGAAGTGCCGAAGACGGATGTCGATCTCAGCCCTTCTGTTATGGGATGTCACAGATTCTCCCATTCGTAGCACACGCACTTTTTACACCGCCAAAGTTTGCCAAGAGCGGAATGGAGCAGGATAAAATTCATCAAAGTCGGGTCCGCTTTCTGCTGCCACATATGTAGCGTCCTGAGACTTCTTTGAAGGTAAAAGGCATAGTACTAGGGCGGAATGCATATATTCTGGAACCAGAGCGCTTGGGGCTGTTGGCACGGCCCGGAGGCCGACAAACCGGCTAGTACAACATGGCCACCCAAGTGACCGAAACTGGCAGTTCGAACAGATAAAGTGTTGCAATTAGAACCAAACATGTTGAACTCTTGAGCCTAAATATATAGAGCTGTTTTAGCGTAGTCCCGGGTATCTAATCGCCGTAAAATTATGTAGGTTCTAGTACAGGCTCAAAATTTACTAAATCACAATTACCTTATTGGCGAACAAACATTTGCTTTGACACTTTGTTGGAAAAGTCCTAAAATTGCTCATCATTTAGCTTTTATGTTATTAATTGCATTTCAGTTCATTTATGCAAGGTGTACTGTAAAATTGCGGGGGAAATTTACCATCGTGGTTATTACGATGCAATTTCTGTCACATTAGATTCTCTCATTTTGCACCATTTTTATTCCCGAATTTGCCACAATGTCCTTCTTACATTTTTGTCTTTTTGTATTGACCTAAAAATTGGCATAAGAATTTTAAAGAATTCTTAATTTTGTTTTCTACTTACTATGTGGTCTCATGTTTCCCTGCTATTGTACTTGGTTAATTTAATTTAACATTTTTTATCTAACCCTTTGATGCAGTTAGTTCATGGCATAGCGTATTTTAGCCCACTTTTACACCACGTGTTAAAATGCAGCACCTGACGTTGGGTTACATGTAAGTCCCAGTCACTCTCATCATTATTATTCAGTCTCTGTTGCAAATGTGGAGCCTCAATCCGCTCAAATCCCACGAATATGTGTGAGGCTTGCCTTGCCTCAGAATGCGACATCACTGCAAGCATACCAAAGCAGCACACCATCAGCTTTTGTCCCAAATGCAACCGGTAAAGCCTTATTTACTCACTAAGGCATCAGATTTTTTAATCCACCCTCGCAATGGATACCAGCGGCTTTCGAATCACCAGAACTACTCTCTATTTGCCTTAAAAGGGTTAAATGCCTTGGGAAGGGTAATAAACTGAAGGAAGCCTCTTTTATGTACACGGAGCCTCACTCAAGAAGGCTTATCGTTCAGGTTGTACTTCGGGGTGAGGTTGGCGCTAATACGGTGGTGGAACAGAAAGCCTATTTGCACTATACAATGCATCCCCAGCAATGTCCTGACTGCACGAGACATGAAGCAAAGGATTATTGGAATGCTTGTGTGCAAATTAGGCAGAGAGTCGATCATAAGCGAACTCTTCACTATCTGGAACAACTTTTAATACGCCAAAGTGCTCCTCGCAAGTACAACAGCGTCAAGTTTGTAAGAGGTCAGTTTGCTTTTTTTATGAATCACTTTGGACGTTGTTAACCTCTTTACAGATGGTAACTATGTGCTCCAGCGTTCCAGAACTGCTAATTATCCACTCTTGATCAGTTTTGAATGGCATATTTGAGGCTTTCATTCCGATTTGACTGGCTCCTATCCCTTCTTTGTGTTTCCTGGGTTTGAATGAGATTCATTCACTGAATATGTTGTCCGAAAACAGTGCCCTCAGATGTTCTAAACCACAAAACTTTGACAAATAGGCAATTAAACAGTAGTGGGATCAGCATGGCGAGCTTTTTCTTAATAGCAATGATGCAATTCCTCCTTCAGTTGCTTCTGGGCTTTTATGTACGGTGGTGAAATTGTTCCTTCTGTTCCATTTTGATCACCCAATGAAAGAATATACCTGAATATGAATCAAAAGGTAGAAATTTTTCGGTCAAAATCTTTTTCTGTTATTGGCCAGTTACAGTGTATTTAGGTAGTCATAATTAGTGTACCTCAGTGATATTTGGCTGCCTGACGTAACTGATTGAGGCGTGTCAAGGGTATGCGCTACAAGGCATAGGTGTGGATTATTCTATCGATGTGGTGCTCTTTCTTGCGTTCCCTATTATCTAGTATCCTAATCTTACAGAATACTGTTTAAACCAAATGCGGTTCGAATTTTTTGCTTTGAGGAGGGAGTGTAGTTAAAATCCAAGGGTGCAAAAGTCCACTTTCTAGCACTTGGAGGAGAGGTAAAGGTGGAACATACTGCTTGGAACTGGTTCATGAATAATGTGTCACATCTGCACCAACTTGCGAGGTGAAAAAACAAGCGTATGGCTTGTGCCGTTCGAATCACATCTCAGTTCGTTTTCAGTCCTGATACGGAAGTTGGGATGGGCCTTATGACGAAATTTGACCCAACTTCAATGGCTAGTTCGTCACAACATTCTGCATATTCTTTTATGCAGCATAAATTTTCGAGATAGTTCCCGGTCAGTACCACAACCATTAATTCAACTCCCGAGGTAGCACTTAAATAGCTCTGACGTGAGATTCTGGAAGGAAGACTTATTGTTTGCTTTCACAGGGGCTGGGCTACCAATTGTACGGTCATCACGAGCTGAGCATGAGGTCTTACTCAAAGCCGTGGTCGTTGCACCAACTTTTTAGTCGTGGTCTTCGCACATCTCTACATTGATTGACTAAAACAGTACAAGTTGGTCAAACTGATCGGGCGGTTGTTATTGCCTTTTAGGTGGCTTGGACTTTCTCTTTTCTCTACGTTCCGACGCCGTCGCTTTCGTGGAATATGTCAGTAAGCTTGTCCCTTGCCGGGTGCAGACCTCCCAACAACTCAAGTCCCATGACGTGCACAGCAATACCTATAACTACAAATTTACCTTCTGCCTTGATGTCGTGCCCGTCTGTAAGAATGATGTGGTTTGCCTTCCCAAACAATTCGCTAGCCGTCTGGGTCTGGCTAATCAAATCCTCCTGGTGAATAGAATCACTGACAAGATTCGATTGTTGGATCCCATCTCCTGTGTCACCAAGGATGTAGATGCCCAGACCTACTATGCTAACCCCTTCACTGCGATATCGAATCCTCGTAACGTGACGGAGTTCTTTGTAATGGATGTTGAGGGTGAGGTCCACGGTAAGATCCAGTCGTCGACGGCAGGAGCTGGCGTAGAACAGGCCAGCTTGAAGCCCGCAGGCGTTTGGGTAGTCCCCTCAGCTTACTTGGGTGTGGAGGGAGAGGATGGTGACCAGGTCTATGTCCGTACTCACCTTGGCCATGTGGTCAAAATTGGAGACTCGGTTATTGGGTGAGTTTTTTTCAACACAGCCTTTCATAATTTTTTTTAAAATGAGGTTAGAGGTGTGCCGCATAATCGTGAAAACCGCTGATCAAATGCTCCGGGCTTGTGCATGCTGTCACAAGTTGATGGAGAACTTTTGAGGAACATGACATAATCAAGCGAATCTGAAATCTCTTCTGCAAGCAAATTAGAGCAATCTTTGTGACTTCCTAAGCCTCTTTATTTGCTGCCGGCCACGAATAAATCTCCCCATTTTTAGATTGGATCTCAGGAACGCAAATATAAATCATGTGGAATTTGAGGAAATTCCAGAAGAGAAACGACCACAGGTGGTTCTGATTCGACGTCTCTGCTCCTCTTCCAATGGGCAACAACGTCGACGGCACCGGAGACGCGTGCTCTCGAACGGAGAGAGCGTTGTTGAGACGGTCACTACTGCCACCACTGAGGCTGGCGCCATTTCGGAAACGGAGATGGATTATGAAGATGATGATGCGGTTTCAGAGTACTCGGACGATGAGTACATGGACGCTGAAGAGGGTAAATTAGCTGTGTTATGCGATTTGGGCTATTCACGACTCATGCGACTGGCCTTATGCATTGCAGCCTGATATTGCCCGTCTCCATAAAAAACAGCTTTATTGATTTTTAGGCAGTTTTTTATGTGCTACTTTTAGAGTTGGTTATGGGCGCGTCAATGGAAACAGGCCAGTGATTGGGCTCCTTCAGCTACCTTATTGCTAATTACCTTTGACTCAAGAGTCATTATGCATGTATTTGTGTTCTTTATGTGCGTTGGACTGTTTTCAAAGGCACCACCAATGTGGTGGAAGCAGTGGGGAGCCGTAATCTGGCTTATTTGTGAGGAAAGTTGGTCAACCGGTGAGGGTGTATTGCAGCCGCGGGAAGACGGGGCTGGTAGTCGGTGCGGGGATGGCTCGGAGGTAGTGTTAGGTTGTGGAAGGTTCCTGTGTTAATTCTAATTAAGTTTGCGCAATGAAAAAGCGTATGTTGAAATACTTAATCTAAGCTTAAAGTAGCAAAACAACTGCATTTTTCGAAGCTCGTTAATAACGTTTTTAGCAGCTTTTTAAAGCATGCTCAAATTGAAGGCGCTATTTTAAAACAGTGTGTTTTTGGCAGCTAGTTGGTGTAGTGCCCCAGCTTAGATATGTCAAGCCATGTTGTCACCACTGAGGCCCCAGCAACTATTACGACAGATATGGAAACAAGTCCGGTGTGTTGTTTTTTATAACACATGAGCCTTTCTCTTCGTGTGATCAGTTACTCATTATTAATTGTCTGCATCTTGTTTGGCTCCACTTTTCATCGTAGTAGTCACTCATTTAATGCTTTCAGGCTCTTGTCTTACGAGGTCACACAGATGATTTGATGGATGGACAACCCCAATCCGGAACTGGAAATGAGGATCGTCGTGTTTTAATCCACTGGGCCCCAGGCACAATTGACAACGAGTACATGGGGAAAAAGAAGTCAAAGTGTTGTTGTATTTATGAAAAACCGCGCAATTGGGATGATCCTTCCTCTAGCTCTTCGTCCGACTCTGACGATGATGGTTCTCCCAACCCGAGAAAATGTACAGAACACTGCCGTGGCCACACAAAACGTTGCTTTACAAAAAAAGCCGCCTCCAAACAGAGAGAAATGCAGGTGAGCCCTTCCCAGGTTGAAGAGACACAAGAACAACAGGGAATTACTCTACCTCCATCAAATCCCTAAAGCGAAGACTCGTGGGTCTTATTTTTCCCCCCTCCCCCTTACGCAAACGACTTCACCCATAGATAGTTTATGTTTTTTCAAACTCATTACTTGGGATATGTTGGTGGATCACCGTTCCTTAACCATCGCCCTTAAACGTAAATGAAGATCGGCTACCGACTTCTCCGTTTTATTCGGGAGTGGCGACCCCCCCCCCCTCTGTCAAATAAGTCCTCGAAAAGCTGCTCACACTACTTGTCCGACCATTGCGGGATGCGAGCAGCCTTAGCTTTTTAAAGAAGAGGTCAGTTAATTTTGCAAGACCATTTACTTTCCAGGGGTGTATAAAGCTCCACTAGAAATGATAGCGGTGGTTGTACAAAAATATAAAATACGTGGACAGTATTTACAAGGGGATAGGGTGTTGATTATAGCCGATCGTCTAACTACCATTCATCCGAAGAATTGCCTGTATCGTCTCAGGAGTCACTCCTTCTCCGCCGTGCTCCACCTTCAAATGGCAACAAAAAGTGGTTTAAAAGATGATTTTCCATTAATATCAGATTAAACAACTGTGCCTTACATGGTATCGAGCACCACTGGGGGTTGTGATGAGACATACAGTCGGTGAAATATTCGAAACATATATCTCTTGTGGAGCTGATTCACTATCAACAACAGAAGGGACGGCGGCGGTGTCTGGCAGACTACTGGTAGCTTCGCCGCCGCTTACGTCCGATTCTGTCGACACAGAAACCAGCTGACCCGTTGGGCGATGGAAAATTCTTCCCGTGCCCGCCTCGACTACCAAATCACTCAACGCTCCTGACTCAAAAGCAACAGGAATGAACGCGCCGCTAGTGACCCAGTCGTCAGGTATGGAGTGTCCCACTCCCTCAGCTTGAAGGTAGAACTGACATAAGAAGGCAAAAGGAGGCAAATGACATTTAATTGTGCAGAATCTAGGATCAATGGAAACTTAAGCTCACATTCTGTTCTGCAGGGACATTCGCTTCCGTATCGGGCTTTCCCTCCTCCGTAGGGTCTGGAGCCAGGATAGGGTCCGAATCCTCTTCCTCCTCTTCATTACGTCGAGTATTCTCAAAAATAGTCTGAGCTGGCTGGACCTGTTCGCCGGTGGTGATTAACGCTCGTTTTGGTAGAGGATCTGATCGCCGTAACGGCTTCTCTGGAGTAGGAGGTGCTGATGGTGGCTTTTCCCGCTGCACTGAGCCATATCGGCGCGGAAGGTACTCTTCTGAGAGAGGAAAGACTGGTTTGTATCGGCCAATCTCTACACCCAGTACAGATGCTTCCGATTGATCTCTCACCTGGAAAAAAAGCGCTATATTTATTTTGATGGATTAATGGCGGCAATGTACGGGGTAGGTGACTCACTCTAATAGAGCCGTCCTCCTCAACTAATTTCGTTAAATCGAATTTGGGAGGATTTTCAGCTGCAATGGATTTAGCTGGAGAGGTGGTTGAGTTAGTCACGGACTCTGGTTCCTGATTGGTGGAGCCGCCGCTCACTGCTTCTGAGGAAAAAAGGAACAGGACGTCATTCCCGGAGCTCTTTGGAGTCAGGCCACATAACATCTCGACTTTTGACATACCCGCCAACCTTCGTCTTTTCATTCGAAGATATCGTCGGCGCTTTACAGAGGCCGGGGCAGGCCCACCACACATAATCACAGCCTCTTCCTCGTCCATATCCGCCTCTTCTGGGACCGTTTTCAAGTCAACGCAAACAGAACCTGCTGCCTCCACATGCTTGTTGAAGAACTCACGGAATCGATCGACGAATGCGAGGTATTCCTTAAGAATTGAGGGTATATCTGGAGGTGAGGGCGGTGCTCTAGAGGGATTTTCGGATGGAGAGGAGGAGATTGTGGCTTCAGTCCGGAGGAGTAGGTAGTTCCACAGGGGTACCGCTTTTGCCACCTTTGGGGCTGCAATATCGGCTATATCTTCAGGAGTAGCTTTCTCCAAAGCCTTTAACAGGCGCAAAAAGCGAGTGAGATCAAAGGTCAGCATAACATATTTGTAACGCAAAGATGGTAGTGAAGGAAAATAAACCTCTTTGAGACGGTTGCGCCGACGAAGAGCGGAGAGGGCAGGATCAGACCAGGGACCGACGCGTTTCACTTCACCGTTTGGGTTGTGTTTAAGCATTTTATGTCGAGAGAGACCGGCCCGTGTGGAGAACGACTTTTCACATTTATCACAGTCAAATCCTAATGACGCTAGAGTGGGGCCGAAAAGGGTAATAATGAATTTGCAACAACCGATCAAGTGAGGGTGTTCTACACAAATAAAACCTACTAATTTTTCTGTTGTCACCACTTTCTCTGTCCGAGTTCGAATCGGTTCCATTGTCGTAGTCGGAGTACCCAACGTTGGAGTCATCATCTGAGAGCACACTCATACCATTTCCACCATCTCCCATTTCCTCCTCGTTATCCTTCAAATCTTCTAATCGCAGATGTTTGTAGTCTTTAATCTAGTTGAAGTCCAACAAAACACAACAGGGCATGAATTTCAGACACCAGGATCCCTCCATAAATGTGCGTTGGTCGAAGCAATAAACTTTGCTGTTAACGCGGTTGGTTACAAGCCTGATCAAACGCTTAATTTTACTTTCTTTTGATTGAACACATACCTCGAACATGAAAGCGAAAGGGAATTCAACGTTATGACCCAAAACTTCGGCAGTACACGTTACTGTTGCATAGTGAATGCCTTAGAACTCTTCCTATAAGTCACGTTACCAAAATCGATTCCAAGTTAGATGAAAATTACAGTTTAACTGAAAATCTTTTTGTAAATTCATAGGCTGAATCTAAAACATGAACTATATCTAAGAGGAACTTAACCCAATATAGTTGTAGATAAATAGTTATGAAAGCGTTTTCAGAATTTGAAGGGTAAAATTCCCATCCGATGAATGCCCTTAGTACGGAAGATGAGTGCCGCCGCTGCTCTCATGGTTAAAAATCACAACAAGTGGTAAGGCAGCATATAATTCCGGTTCAGACAACCGGTGACTTAGGATTATAACCACAATCGGCAAAGTAGGACTGGAGTCAATAAATTCCGGTCAGTTAAAATGAATAATTTTATTGTAGCAAAGGAAAATTGGTAGTACGAAGAAATGCCCCCAGAGAGACCTTAAGAACCGAAAATAACTTAAAAGACCGCGTGGGATTAAGGAACCTAACACTTTGAACAAACAAGACAAAGGAGGGATAAGGCGGAATGGATGTCTAGAAAGTGACACGACAGCCGCCAAATTAATCCCAGCCAATGCAATGACTCAGTTAGGCTTGAGGTTGTAATAAATCGAGTGTCAAAAATCAGTGATAGCTACCACGGGCTACTGTTGCTATATTTCGGTGCAGAATCAAAAATAATGCCAAATTATATTGAGAATTGCTTGAAACTAGCGGCATTTGGTGTCCTAAAGCTGCCCATGACAATCATTTAAGGGTACAATGAAAAAAAGAAGAGATGCTTAAGAAGAAAATTAGAAAATTACCAGGTACTTGGGTGGTTTTGAGACTCTCCCAGCGGCAAGTTTCTCATTATTTGAGGCAACAACAGGAGCCTTCTTTCGGATGATGGGGAAAGGCAGAACCTCTTCTATGGGTAGATCGGGTTCAAAATCGGGATCTTCTTCCTCTGCTGTCTTATTCTTCCGACCCGGGCGACGACCACGCCGACGCTTTGGAGTCCCGTCTTGTGAAGTCGCGAAACTAGAGTGGCTACCAGCCTCACTGTAAGCTTTTTCGGACTGATCTCGATGCCGCTTTTGCTGCGACTTCGTATGAGCATGCTCAAGTCGAAGAAGGATTCGTCGATTGGCATTCCGATTATGGAAGCAAAATACACTGGGACCATCCTTGCTCTGCTCTACCAGAGCATCATTGGCCAAAATCTCAATGATTTGTTTGAGACTAGAGTCCTTAATCTTTTGAGTGGTGATGAACCGATCTCCCTGCTGAATGAGACGGAGAGGATTCTTGTTTGAACAAACAGGCGCCTTTGGATTTGAGGGAACCATCCTATCATTGATCTTCTGAACAGCATCTAAGTCGACTGCCGCCAAATCGGTGGTTTCAAGCAACAATATCTGCTGCTGTGGCTGCTGCTGAGTAACTTCGAGGGAAGAGGAAGAGGGGTCCACGTATTCATAGGTTGGTGCTACGTAATCTGAAGTTTGATACATTGCCTACAAAAACAAGCTTCGCGTCACATCCAATAGCCTATTAAAAACACAACAAAGTTGAACGGGTATGACAGATTATGCTCACATAAGGTGCATCCAAGCGAAAATGCCAACAGTAAGCGTGATCCACTCGCTATTGTAAATTAAGTGTCAGTTCAACACGAAAAGTCTATTTCAATTCGCAGACAGGGTAGCATCCAATACCTAACAAACAAAGTACAGCAAAAAGCTGAGAATGAACATACAAGACTACGCTATGACTACAAAGACACACAAAGTAACTACAAGAGAAACACAGCAAGCTTGCCCAACAAATCCAGATCGACGATAAACTTTGAGATGTCGGCTGCAAAGAAATACAGTAAAACAACTCGTTTGTTTACTAAAATAAGTACATAATTTAGAAGTATACCTCATTAAGACCAATAATTATTTAAATATTGTTAAGACGTGCTGGAATGGCATCCATCCTGAGCACATTAAACACTAGCCTCAGAGTTTCAGCACTACATTATCGACCTGACAAATTGGCCCCAAAATACGGCGCTACAATGCCCAACGTCTCTTACCTCAGCAGCTAGAACATTCCAATACAAGATCCTCCCTCAGACCACTCGCACCTTAAAAGTGGGCACGACCCCCTCCCACCGCCCCAACCCCTTGAGTGAAGACTCAGAAAAGTGGGCGAGTTCAGAACCTGCATTACTAGAAATGGAATCAGCATTACTAGAACACCCAAGTACGCTGCGTGAAGCCACAAAAGAAGAGAATCTCAACGTGTGCCACGTGAAATCACACTCCCAGCCATCATGTCGATCGAGTTCCCGTTTGGATGGAGAACGATTTCCTCACCTTGTTCACTCACAACGCGCAGATATCCAAACTCGTCAACTCCAACAACAGCACACTTGATTTCGCGACCGCCTTCAGGTACTTTGAGATGCTGACCCCTAGATTCGCCAAAAATAGTCATAAAACATATGAGCTTGCAGTACAATCAACCCATTGTTTTACAACCCCATAAACTCACTCATGCATCCAAGCCGATGTGTACATTTTTTCTATCTCCTTCGAACCACCAGATTCAAACCGATCTATGAGAATCTCCAGGTGGTATAACGTCCGACCAACCACTGTAGCCACTGACGGTAGCGCTACATTCGAGTCCTTCGCGCCGGCCTTGATTAAGTCATGCAAGCACATGGTCGGCTTGGAATTGGCCACATTCACACCGATGCCTAGATTCAAAGTACTACAAGAAACACCGCAGTCCTACCTACTAAGCATCTGACCTCGCCCGGATCAGTACAGGTGGCACTAGCCAGAACGCCCGAAATCTTCGTACAGGTGTTTGCCGTCTTATCCACAGCGTAGACATCATTTGGCCATTTGACTCGTAGTTCTATATTAGGCGATTCGCTAGCCTGAAATGATGGTTACGGATCAACGCAGCTATCAAAAATGAATTGGACAAATACGTCAAAGTGACTCAACCCTATATCCAACTACTTTTCCATGATATCCTAATCTAGACCAACAGTATGGCTAAATAGAAATTAAGACTAAGAAGAGTACCACAACATCCAGGGCTCTATGGTTTTGGTTGTCGTCTGGATGTCATGACGACATCAGTAATTAATCACCTGCCCTACTGCCACACCAGTGGAAGAGGTAAACAGATCATCGCCCAGATAGCGGATATAAACATCCAAATCTGTGAAGATTCGCAACAGAAAGGGCGCCAAAGCCTCTTGCACTCACCCAGCTTCTTGTTCACCAATGAGGTAAGTGGGAACAAGGGAGCCAGGAAACTAGACTAATGAGCATAGCTTAATGCGGCCACTTCTATTTTATGTGCCAGTGGTAATATGAACTGCACCCAATGTTGAGTGTCGTCCTGCCTTGAGCACAAAGCACATCAACAACTCAGACATTGACAATTCAGCTACTATCACTCACTACTACCATTGCTCAAGAAAGAGTCGAGAATGCCATACTTACTCCACATTCTTCAAGGAGTTCATTCAAGGATAGGAAAACAGCAAGAGCAGGCAGATGCTGAATCCACGCAAGTAGATGCGGTAGATAACAGGATGGCCCTTTCCTAGAGAACGGTAAGTCAAGATGGGCTGTGAATAAGGCCGCACCACGCGGAGACAGCCACTGATTACCCCTTCGACCTATGAACAACAGAGCACTTAGTTGAGCAAGGTACCAGAAATTACCAACGCCTGCCGTTTGTACCGCGGAGACAATCACCAAACCGGAATGATCCGGCAGTTTAGGCAGGATCCTGAATTAGGTAGTGATTGGAAAAGCGAATTACTTTTGAGAGACAGAAAAGTTCGAAGACATTTCTTCACTCCAGAAGGGATGACGACCTAAACAAGAAGTTTGCTTGAGGGAGGCAAAGTAGTCGGCAAACGAAAAGGCCTTCGTATTCGTATCGGCAGAAATAATCTCCACCTTCGAGCCAGTTGCATTTGACAGAAGGTCAATGAGGCATTTAGGGATCTAAAGCCGTTAATGACTGCGTTTAGAAAAGATTCCAACCTGCCCAAAGCTAGTTGTGTGAGGATCAATCAGGGCTGTTTAGTTTATCAAAGTAAAAAGAAAAAACTTCAGAAAGCTGAATTACATTCATTCTTTAACATCTGTACACACATCTCTGTTGATCTGACACCTAATTTTTAGCCTATAAGGATTCGCTAATGCAATCGAGCCATTTCAGTTCCCCTTCACATTGATGTCGATAGTTAATATCAGGAAGTCGCTTCAGCTCTACACCCATGGCGACGCTCAAGAGTAAGCAAAAACCAGATGACTCATAAGGTCTCTCAACTACACAAAAGGTCAACATGCGGATAATGCAAGGGTCACCACTCCCTCTCACTTGATGTGGATGAGACGCATTTCGAATCCACTCAACTGAGAAGGGGACAAAGCCAGACGAATAAGCACTAATTAGGCTACAGTGAGATGCATTTGAAGTAAAATAGGCTTTTCACTAAATTCAGTGGGGCATCCTGTTAGGAAGCGAATGCAGCTGCCATGAGACCACTAAAGACAGAGTCCAACTAGTGCTTTCATTAAAACCCACTTCAGCGTCCGCCGAATCAGGTGGTTTGCAGGTATAGAGGGTAGTGGCTGAAGCAGAACTACTCCTTTCCGTCTGTTGTGCGCAGGAAATTCCCAGAAGAACCAAAACAGGTTTAATGTCACGGCAATCGCTCTGAAGGGAACACCAAAACCATCAAATAATTGGTCATTGAACGTAGAAAAAACATCAACAGTTATGAAGGTAAATGCAAGCCAAAAGACGAATTCAGTGGTATCAGACCACTAAGCGCATCATACTGGGGGTTCACATCTCCAAGGTCACCATGGCTACTCCAAACTGCTGGTTTTGCTTTGCGATGACAATCCTATCAAGTTTTCTCCAATCATATTACCTCAGCCTGTAATTAATTAGGCTGATCTTGCGCAAGCACAAACGTGTGGATAGCTACTACAGAGATTAAAGAAACTGTAGCGCAAGCGATCGAATAAAGATCCAGCCATTCACAAAGAAATGTTGGAATTTAACTGAGTTAACCTAAATTAAGCAATCACCTATCCAACGTATTCAACTAGACATGAAAAGGAGGTCATCGTAGTGAGCTGTGAAAGAAGTTAGAAATTAAAGCAAGGTTGACTTCCAACACATCAAACCGCGATTTCCGATTTATAAGAAAAATACAATCCCAAACCTTAGTAACGACCATCACAGGCGCCTCCTGTTCATTCAGTAAGCAGAGACAACCATCCACGACTCTCCAAATCCATCCGTTAGTTTGAGTCGAAAAATCGGGTGTTTTTAGTGCTGATGAAATACTGTGTGCGCCAGGAGAATGGTCACAATCATCGCTAAGAATGAGCAAAACTCTTCCACGGTGTTCTACAAGGTAATTGCCAGTCTGCAAAAAAAGCAGTAGAAAGATACAAATAAATAAATGGATTGGATAGCTCTCATGCTCTATGATCATTCCAAACATTGAACACAAAATGTGACAAGGTAGATTACGCACCTTTGCGATTTCATCCCTTTGGTTTTCAACAGAGGATTTGTCGGAGATAATCAGAAGATTAGTCGAATTTTGCCAGACATTAAACTTCCAATCATTATCAGATAAAGCATACAATGTATAGAGCGATGGATCCACAGTGGACTTGAAGCTATCGATTGCCTGTTTGTCAAGATTACGGCAGAAGATATTTGGTGGCTTAATAAACAACCTTGAAGAGGAGCAACCGCTTTCGAGAGAGTCATTTTTCCAAGGGAAATCCTTTGGATCTAGGCATCGCCAACAACAACGCGATATTCCTGCCATATTAGCCCTTTTCCAAGTTGTTAATAATCCTCTAAAAATGCACCAAGTAGCCACGCCTATAAATTCTGGAAAAAAGATAGGAAAAATAAAAACAAACACAACGATAAATTTATTTACAAAGTTGTTCAGTTAATTCACAAAATGTGTGCATGAACGTCTGATAAATGAAACAGTATATTCAAGTTTACAAATTAACTAACGAAAAATATTCAAGTACACATGCAGAACCCATTAAAACCTTCAAATTCCCACGTGAACCTTGACCTAGTCTCTACACCCGGCTTTTAAAGTCCGCTCGACCACTGGGACATCCAAACTCTTATTAGCCAGTTGGAAAATTAAAATCATGTAACTTAAAGTGATTTCAAACATCGGAAGATGGAAAAGTAGTTGGTTCATATAAATCACAATGCAATAAAAGTCTAGAACACAATCACGAGAAGTACAAAAGGAGCACCAAACAAACTGACTTTAAATTAATTAATCCTCTGTAGATTTATTTCCTTACTTCAAACAAACAGTAATTTTAAATTTTGTTGCTTTAGTGGTTCCTTAGGGAAACTTGTTTGAGTCCATGCATTGTCCGAACCAAAAGCATACGCGCACATAAATTATTTGCATAATTCAGGTAAAGTGCCGCCTTTTGTTGCCGTTGTTTGTTGGTCATATTTTGCTGTGTAGTTATCTGCTTCAAACACCTCCTCCTTTTCAGATTGTCATCTTGCATGGAGCGACCCTGGAACCGCATTGTGCAATGGTGTGCTGTAATTAGTACGATCCAAAGGCCATGCCACAGAATGCAAATACGGCCTGCCAGGCTAAGGAGTCGCCTAGTTAAACAAAGCATCGCACCTTTGCACCTATGGCTACTTAAAGACGTTATAATGTATAAATACGCTGCACCATAGCAACTTAACTAGTCCTTGCTGAAACCTTAGGACGTACTAGTCAAGAAGAATAGTCTTGTACAGCCGCGGACAGGGGTCCAAACCACCAATCGGTTCTATAACTGCCAGTGACATGAGATCCTGCGCAATCAAGATTACACGATGTTCAATTTTGTTGTAATATGCAGTCTCCCCTGCCGTGGAATGCCATCCCCACCTATTCTTCTGATCGCTTTACTATCTCAAGCCTCAAAAAGCTGCCAGTGACTTTGTGTGTCATCCATAACCAGGAAATGGTTCGGGTTGGGAACCCAAGGAAGCGATTAGGGGTTCGATCCTGGCGTCAGTGACAGGCGGTCTGACCTCGGAGCCATGCTGGCATGGGCCCAATATCGCCTGTTCGACAACAGAACGTATTCTGTCCTAGCCTTGTGTCCTCTTTTGATTTTGTAAAGTCCCGGGGCGCCATAATGTTTCAAACAATGAATTGTATCTGGATAAGTGACAAGAAGCTCTATGGACTGGTGGATGTAAGGACCCATATTGGGTAGCCTGGTGGCGTAAAAGCAGTATAGGCATATCCGGCCGCATTAATTCCACTTTTCCATCATGCGTTTCCGTTTCTTCTTTATTACGTTAAATAAGCATTCGGTTCCACATACGAATAGTCTAACTCCATAAACCTTACTTCCAAGTATGAAATAAATGGAACGAAACCTTTTTGATCGTACTTTAACAGTGTCGACAATTAGACCATCTCCAGAAACAATATTGGGAAATAATTCTTGATTCTCGAAAAAAGTGCTAATCCTCTGCCTGAAGGTTATTGCAGTGGAGTTTCAATCAACTATTGCTTTATAGCCTTTCAAGCATCAAGCATAATTTTTAACAAATTTATTTATAGTTTTTTTCGCCTTACCATTTCAAAGAATTTCGTTTCAATCGAACCGTATCAAAACCTAACGCCAATTTTCATCCACAATTCTCCGAATTCATCGTTTTTTTCGACCCTGCATGCAAAAATGTGCTTCTTGCGAGACACCGCACCGAATTCGGCTATTTTCACACGAGCGTGCACACGCATGCGCATGCATGCACACCTGTGCCAACCAATGAGAGGAGAGCTCCACGCTTGCCGCTGCCTGCCAATCGGAGCTCGAGCAAAATCAATGCCCCCTCGAAAGGCGCAGGCAGTCGGGCGAGTGAGAGGGCGATGTGGAGAAAATTTTCACCCAAGTAGGGGATGCAGGAGGAACTCGTGCCTCCTCAGATGACCACCCGGAGGTACCCGAAGTGCGTGAAGGAGGAGATTGTGAGTTGGGCCAGAGAGGGCAAGAATTGGTCCCAGAGGGCGAAAGAACTTGGTATTAGACACCAGTCCGCTTACTGTTGGGTCTCATCTGCCCACAAAGTGCCACCACAGAGAGCAAAACCAAAAGCTAAGAAGCCAAGTGAGCGACCCTCACCGAGTCAGATGAATTCCAAGGTGGTGGAGTTCGTGTGCAGTCTCTACGAGGCGGATCCGAAGATCACACTGGCCCAGATATGCCTGCGATTGCAAGGCGAGATGTCAGTGACAGTTGCTCAATCAACTGCTCACAAGTATCTCCGGGGCATGGTGTTCACACGGAGCCGACTTCCTCCACCCGATTATGCCTCGCTGGAGGCTAAGGAGGAGACACGAAAATACATCTCTGCCATCTCCAGCTATATGCAGCAGGGGAAGGAAATCATTTGGCTCGGTGAGTACTCTATTAGAGAAGAGAGTTAACGGCTTCTGCAAAAAAAACATGTAGGATAATTTTCTTAAGACTTTTTGCATAGCATACCAATTATTTACCAAATTGACATACAAGAAATGCAAAAAGAATTGGTTTAATCAATTGCCGGACTCGGTGTCGGTTGTATTTTAACGTTTTCTAGGTGGAACAATATTCAACCTCCACACACGCAAATCCGTCTCGCGGTTGCAAGAATTGCACATTCACAGTCTGGCAGCAATTTCATCCAACCTTGGTCTCCTCCACGCCTCCTTCAAGCGCGGTCCCTACACCAAACACGACCAGGAGGCCTGGATCCAGCAACATCTGCAACCTGAGCTACTGACAGATGCGGTGCTTGTTTCCGACGCCTTCGAGAATACTAGCGTCACCGCCGTAGCACCATTGCCAAGACGTCTGCGACTGGCACCTCTCCACACCGACCGTCTTAACCCCTGCGAGGCTTATTGGACCAAGGTCACTGAGAGGGTCAAGACTCGTCTGCTCTCCGGTGAAGCTCATCTACCCGCTGGCAGTACAACGGATGAGAACCAGCGGCTGGGATGTTTAGAGCGTCTTCTCACTGACGCCATGGCAACCGTAGCTGTTTCTAATGCCAACAGCGAAATAGATTGCGAGGAAGAGGAGGATGTGTGTGATAAGGCTGTTCGTGACTCCACTGAAAGCCTTACCGACGTCCTTCAACTTGTCACGGGGCTTAAAGATGAACAATCCTGACGCCTTGATTCAACTAGCTTGTACATACATCACTTATACCTCTATAAATCATGCAACTTCGTGTAAATCTGCGCGTCCTTTTGTCTGTCGTGAAATATTTTCCCATGAGAAGAGCCACACATAAGCACTTCGATGTACAAATGCAAGACTGAAATGATGGCACTCCCTGCTCACATATGATTGAAATGACAGAGTGTGACTGTAAGATGATTAACGGGTTCAGAGGTAATCATTTATTCGGGAGAAAGGAGAAATTGCGAGAAAGCGCCCCTCTGACGCCAAGACAGTTCGCTAGATGTATCACGAATTCTGTCCTCTTCCTCTTGAGGTGAGGAAGTGATCCTGTGTTTATTCATCCGATTCGGCCGCTTTGAGGGATTGTGCTGGAGGCCTGACATTTGGTTTGGCATGAGACAATAAGCCTCAAGCCCGTGCCTCCACCAGTCACTGTGCAGACCTCGAAAGGTGGAAATTGTTAAGAGCAGACGGTGTTCAACTCCTCTTTCACGGTAGTTGCCCTAGTGGCTCAAATTCCTTTACGACTGTCACTGATGCTGTAGGAGCTCAAGTACTACCTTAACTAGGAGGCTTTATTATTTGGATACGAGAGGATTTGACGGTAACAAACACGGCTAAGGGACTGTGTAATCAAATTGGAGGCTGAAAAGCTAAAAACTACAAAGGAAAAGAAAATATCTGCAAACATAATGTGTAACAGGGATTGAAGACTTAGGCACCTCTTAAACTGCTGTCTTTTTTATCCGTCTCTCCCTCATTCAAAGCGTCTTCCTTGATCCAAGCTTCTTCATTTGGATAAGAAAACTTTTTGACTTGAGTAGAATACTCCAAGGGGCACGGGGAGAGAAGTAAGCAGCATTCTAACGTGGCGCTTCGGCTACATGGACACTTAAGGCTCAAAGATTGTACGTCCGCCAGGCGGCACGGTCTCCGGTCCGTGCTAGTAGCCCCTCCAAAGGGAAGACTTGAAACGCTGACTTATACT
>MIEF01008533.1:0-32156 GCA_001870725.1 Taenia solium
GAGCCAAGCATCCGTAAAGCATACAGCCAGATTAGTTTCGGACATCAGTCGAACTTTGAAATAGGGTTTTGCACTTTTTTTTAATTTTACAATGTTTTGCTGTAGTTCAAGACTACAGCCTTCATGCACTCCAGGCTTCAGATATTAATAATAAGTTCAGTTTGTTTTTATCTCTTGAAAACCCAACGGAAGACCGGAGATACTCTGCTGCACAACATTCTCATGCATTGCTAAACAGCAAGGCGCCCCGACATTCCAGAGGACTTTTCATAAAACGCCATAAATCAAAATGCGTATTGGAATCCCACCTTCCACTCACATTCAGTCGTTAATACAAATATAATTTCGAGCATAAACGCATGCCTGGACCTAATGTGGTCACTTGACTTATGCTAACATATTGTAATTTAGTCCAAACAGAGCTTTAATAACATACTCTCCAACTTTAACACGTTGGTAGGTGTGCAACACCACATCTATTTCGCATGTGCACAGATAATGGGGCTGGATGTAAGGAACCCGTGCCAAGCGAAAGTTTCGGTTCGTATAGTCGAATCCAAAAGGCTGCTCGCGGCAAAAGAGGCCAAAACTATGCCAGTTCATCAAGATCTTCTCGTCTGGAAAGCCTGAAAGCTAAGGAATGATAGTCAAACAGCACCACATGAAGACGATTTGATGCGAGGCACACAAAAATTCAGACGTTTATGTAGACAAGCATGTGCAAAGCAATGTGAGATGGAGGCATAATTCGTGAGGAATAAATCCGTGTCCTGCTTTCGAAAATATTTTTTTGCAAGTTTTGAGTGCTTTTAACATATCTTCACATTCACATCAACTTATTTAAAGCAGTTGTGAGGAGTTTTAGCTGCTTGGCTTGGTCTACTATGAGGTCGGCGCTCAAAGTTCCCTTACGGATTGTTCTGGAAGGGGTCTGTTGCATTGATTTGCGGATTTCAAATACACGCAGTAAGTTGACCAGTGAGCACTGGTCAGCGCACATCCTCAAAATGACCCACAGAGGTTAAAGTTGTGCGAAGGAGTTAGCTATAGGTGATTCGTTGCCACGAAGGAGGCAATTGCATCTTCAGACCGGCACACGTACAGTAAGCAAGCACTGCTGCCTCTGATGGGAAGTGGAGTGCTTCTGTCGGTAGAGGATGGAGGCCACCATTTGCCACATTGAGCAATCAATGAACGCAAATCTACAGACATTTGTGCCTCAGGTGTTCTTAAAATAAAGCCCCACAGTGTGCTAAAAGGAAGTGGTCAGTGTCGACTCAATGACCAGTCTGAAGGGGATTTCAATTACCAATGCCAATCACCCCCAAACAGTGTGGAGGAGGTGGAAGACAGAGCTCTCATCCATTCCCCAATCTTTATTGCTTCATGCTCACTTTTACATACATCATGTCAAGCTGCACGACAGTCTTCCACCAGCCGCCTTCAGACCAGTAAATATGGCCTTATGCAAAGCGGCTTCACTGAGCCCAGGTATACCCCTCATCGCACCCGTATCAGCTTCGAATGACGTCACATCAGTGACACGAATGATTGCCTCCTCCTGCTGCTCCACCACGATGTCCATGTCCACTTGGTTTATGAAGTGGTCTTTGACCAGTCTTGCTTCCGCTCTACAGTTGAAGGTACAGCAGTAGAAATGCGCATCTTAAGTAAATGCTTGCCTCCCATGCCAAGCATGGCATGACTAAGGAGAAGAAGAAATGGAGAACTTACGCAGACAGTGGACCTGCGTGACTCGCACAGTCGAAGTTCACATGACGTGCCATGACAGAGCACTCAAATTTGGTGGACGAGTTCGTTGAGGCGTTGCACTGAGATTGCAATGATGTCTTACTGCAATCTCCCCTCGCTTTCCGTCCCAGGCTATTCAGTGTGAAGACCATGCTAGTGCAAACTTTCCTCACCAAGTGATTTACGATTTGCGGCATTCCCTTGCTTATGTCGGCCACTTCCGGACACTTGTCTTCACAAGGGAAGGGAAACTTGTCATGATGCATTTATGCAAAGGAGAAAGCAAGCGCGTGATTTGGTGTTACCTGTTGAGGTGCCGACTGGAGACAACTCGACGTCAATTTCTTCATCCTTAGTCGCACACGCGATGGCCACACTGACGAAGAAACAAAGCAGACTAATCTGTTTGCAGTCCATGTGGAGAAGTGGAATGCAACAGCTCGAGTGGAGACCTATTTAAGTCGGCGAGCGCACCCCACTAACCTACTTGTCTACCCAAGCAACCCGATATGTAACAGTGTTTGATTGGAAAGGGAAGCAGTCACATTTCCTTGCTTTCTCGAAGTTCATCTACAATGTAACCACATAAGTGAAGGCAAAAGCCGAACCTCCTTCTCCTCAATGGTACATGGGTAAGTTGCGAACTACGCCCTTGTGCCACGTCGGAATTCGGAAGGAAGAAGGTTTTAATACCCAATGCCTGCTCCAAATTGCCTAACCACCTAATGTTTAATTGGGATATGAAAAAAGGAAATTGAAGTCTGTCTCCCCACGTTCATGTCTGTAGTCAGTTGATCAGCACTTAATAGGTGGCTGCAAAGTCTGCGCTCACATTTTCTTCCTCACCTCGCAAGGTGTATTCAACATGGGCGTGCGACATGCTCCGCATTTAGACAGGCGTATCGACTGAGAAATGAACTGAGATAGTAAGTTGGAGTACTGCGAAACTGGTAATGCAGTGATCTGCATGTGGCCTTTGTAAGCGTACGCACCTCAATTCTGCAGTCCGCGCACATGTTAGAGCAAAGTGATGGGCCGAGGACCAAAGGACAATGTCGCCCACAAATGATGGTGCCTACAATTGCATTTCGACAGGCTCCACACCACTTATTTGCAAGCGCATTTTATAACCTAACTTCTCGTCAATTAAATTGCGACCTTTGCTCGGCCTCTGGTGCATATGCCAAGCTTGAATGGGCCAGTGGTGCAGGTAATTTCAGTCTTTGTTAAATGCGCTAGTAATTGACTTGCCTGAAGAAATAGAAGACTGCGCACATGGGGAGGAAGGTCACTCGGATCTGGTCGAAGACATCTCAACAGGTTTTCGTACGTTTGCCTTGAGGCGTCTTTGCTCTTCTAAAGCGCCAGTTCGCGCTCCTGCACAGTCATCCTCTGAATGCTCGATATTTGCTGTAAGACTGGGGATTTTCAAAACACATTGACAGGCATTGATGGTGACGAGTCGCGCACACCTACACCGGAGCATGGCAGGCGTGAGCGTGCATACCCTGCGTGGAGGGCACTTCCAACGCCTGTCACATCTTGTGTCTGAGGTCCGTGTAACTTCGTTCTGAACACACTGACCGTAGAATTCGTCGCCCAAACAGCTTACAGTCGCATTCTAGAACATCTTCCATCGAATCCTCTACATGGCCCAACTATTTAACTTTGCTCTTACCAAGGCTAGTTCCTCCCGCTCTTAATGCTAGTGAGCACAGCAGCCAAATTAACACTGACGTCGCCTCAATTCGAACTTGCTTTCAAGACGAATTCGGTGGTGCCATGTGACCTTTGCCTCTGCGAGTTCCCCACTACTCCTCGTTTATCCTTCCACTAATCATAGATCAGGCCAGATAAGTGGATGCGCTTGCTCTGGACAGAAGGCAACATTGTTAACGCAGGAGTCAACTGTGCATAAAGAGGAAATATTGCGATGAGGATATTCAAAGACACGAATTTCACCAATGTCATAGCATTCATTCCTTCACCACAACACTCCCACTCTTGCGCTTCTGAACGCATAAATCAGGATAGAAATGACGCCTTTAACCGTCTAATCTCTAGAATTCAATGAAAATTCTTAAGGGAAATAACTCTGCTTGCTTTAATTTGTTGGTGGAGAGGTTAAAATCCATTGACATGCTTGGAATACTGACTGGTAAGCATCGAATGCAAAAGTGCCGAATGAAAAGATGGTTATGCCTGTTCCTCTCACTCCTCTTTCTGCCTTTTTTCCTCATGCCACCATCAGATAAGGAGTCTGCAGCCCAGAATCAAGCAATCGAATTCCGTAGACATGTCAATCCCTAACTCCTGACCATGTTGCCGCTGAAGGCGTACAAGTGCTGCCACATGAGAAGCGGAAAAATTTATGCTGGTTTCTTCTGGTGGATTATATCTTTGAAAGGACTGCCGTCCCAGCAAATTACTACTGGTTTTGATTCCATAAGATTTTCCTCAAACATGGGTGTGTTTTCGATACTTCATTTTGTTTTTACGAGATGTGCACAGTAGTTGAAGATACAAGATATGATGCTTTAAGTTTGCATGATTTTATAGCTGTATTTAGGTTGCTTAGGCATGGGACTATTGTTGCGTATAATTAAGATGACTTTCGGTTCTTGGATGAGGCATGGTGACGCAGCTCTTGTGCGAAGCTGTGCAAAATCCAAGTTAATTCCCTCGGTGCACTTTATGCAGCATTGCTCCAGTGTGCAGTTAGGACGTGTTTGGTAGTCGAAGATGGCTTATGTGTCAAGATGATGCAATATTTTATTTAAGTAACTCCATTGAGGAGGATAGCGGATCGACTTGACAAAGCTCGAGGCTGAGCACTCGTCATCGAATCCAAACCACCATTCCTTGCAACACATTCACTCGCCTCGTCGTCCAACTCTAAACTATTTTTTATGTTCTAAGTACAGTTGTCCATGTATTTGTGAGCGCAATCTCAACGGCTTTATTCTGCACAATATTAGTGCAATTGCATTTGCTTTTCTCGACACGGCACCACTATCATTACCACCAAAAGACTGCTTCCTCCGCAGTAGCCAAGCTAATTCATGGACGTCCACTCTTATCTACGCCATTCAATGCACAGATATGCGTCGCGACCCTATCCGAGTGCATGATGCGGTACAAACGAGTAGAGAAGTGGATGGAATGAAGTAGCGTGGATAAGTGGAATAACGTCAAGTGAGCCAGCAACCTCGAGCTTTCCACGAACGTCATCTCTTCGTGCATTAATCCTTAACTATGTAGCCCAACCTCAATGGTGTGGCGGAATCCGTGGTATTGTTCAATGGCGTTAATCCCCCTTCACTGCTCATACTTCGTCTTCCCACGCCATCTACACATTTAATCAGCGGACTCGTCTGTTCTTTACTACCACTCGCATATGCACCAATCCACCTTGCCATCGGCGCGAAGTAATAGTATGATAATGCGTATACAAATCATTGGGAACCAAATCTAAACCGCAAGAACAGTGTGGACCAAATTTCTGTCAGGGAATGGATTAAGGTACCACAAGCCAATTTTGATCTCTTCCAGTGAATGGCCACACAAACGACAGGCAAGTTGATGGACCAAAATTAACTTACTGATGCGGCCTAAGTAGCGGATGTGTTGATGAGCACAATCAAATTTCAAGGGGAACCCTCGCTCTCCCAATAAATGTGAGGCAGTTTGCTTTCAGTCTAATTCGGACACTTGCTATGGTTTGCACTTTGTCCATGTTCCTTCCAATATTTAAACTCACGACATAACCAAATGGAAAATTTTAATCTCACAAATTAGTGGCGAACAGCCTTTGAGAATTTGTGAAAAGTGCTATTGAAGCGGGGAGAAATTCATTACATTGGCACAACCTGCCAAATTATTTATTGAAACACATTCCTCAGAATTTAAAGCTGCTTTAAACTCTACGCAAAATTACTAGCAGCGAAATCATACCACACCTCTGGCTTAAGAAATCCACTGACTTGCATGCCTCAATTTTAACTGGTCAGCTTAACATCGCTGCCTTAAAATAAGTAAGTGCTGCACATCTTGTCCACACCCATGTATACCCACACTCCGCATAGACCGGTTCTTGTGACATGGTCATCTTATCATAGAAAGATTTCTTACCGCATACCGTGTCTACGTTGCAGGAGCACAGCAACGCAATTATAGGTACACGAACGTGCCCGTCGCTATGAAGGCCCCTAAGTGTGGTGGAAAACACCTGCGTCATCTGCATCGTCTGCCTTCCTTCTTCTGTGCACACCACACGGAAGTGTGAGCTGTCCGCTCCCCTGCCCGGGGTGATAAATTTCGTCACTTTCCCGTCCACGCAGAAGAAGCAATATCAGGGTCTTTATTTAGTAGCCTTCACATCGAACATAATGCGATGGTGACTAAAGCAAGCATACGCTACTTCCGTATTAAATCTGCCTGACAACAAGATGGCGATCCATCTACACGACTTCCAGTCCGCCAGATGAACTCGCTTGCGTGCTTACTCCTCATGTCCCGACACCGAAGATGATTGCTACAACATAGAAGTTACTACTTCCGCGCCTAACATATCCTGACGATCGGATTGATTGGTCCATGCTGACTGTCTGCGTGTAAGTGTTTAAGGCTTAACTTGACCTCAGCAATGAATCGACTACCTCACACACTAGGTAACTTATCACAGAATGTCCCTTAACTCATCCCCTATAAAGGCTGGGTTCTTCTGGTGATGCGAACGTTTACCTACGTGGAGGTAGATGAAGGGTTGGAGAAGTTGTTGTAGATGTACATCGAATTATCTAAAAATTTGAATTGATAATAATGGAGACTATCCATACAAAGAGGGAAGATAGTCCGGGACCCAAAATGGGGAGGCGAAAAAAGGTAGTGGTGAGTTCGATCAACTGCAAGAGGTGGCTCATCACGACAATCGAATTGTGCAGATTATGAAAGTGAGTAGAGGCCATGACTTCCAGTCAGTCACGTGGCCCGTGATGGTGGTTGAACGGTTTCTCGTCTGCCCACATTGCATCTCACATCTTCGTCATCACGGTCAGCCAAGCTAACACAGCATGTCAACCTATGATGTCACACTTGCAACTGTCCTTCACACAACGCAAAGTTGGAGTGGATTACTTCCTGCATGACAATCCATTGTTTGTCCGCTTAGACCGGTTCGATTTGACCGAGCCGGTAGTTTCTGTCAGAAGAATGGTGGAATAGGCAACTTTGCCATCAGTTTCACCATTGGCGTCGACTTTGTGGTGGGGTACAGAGTTGGGAGATTTGTGTGCAGGAAACGTTCTCATCCAATGGAATGGCCGAAATATGCTTAAGGGAAAAAGCACGTTCATAATCAGCCCACATTTATTACAGTTAAGTCGACTTTGCAAGACCATTAACGTTCTACACCTACTAGGGCAAGTCATCTCAGAGCAGATCGAATCAGATTCGGCAAGAATAGTGAAGAAGGGGATAGAGCAAAGCAGAGCTGGTCAGTCACTGGGTTCTCAAAGGACATCAACCTGCGTTCCTTGCTGACACGATGTTATGGTATGAAAAGAACATCCTCCACAATGTTAGGCGTCTTGTGATAAATGTTTAGGAGAGATGGAAAATACTCTCATGTTAGCGAATGAGGCGACTGGGACACCGTCGCAGTGGATTCTAAATAAATGTGGCGAATTCCGGGATTCAGCACTTGATCTAACCTACTTTTGACCCCGAACCGGTGCAAAGGTAAGCACAGTTGGAAGCGTTGCCACTGACGGAACAGAAACCATTTACCATGATTGCGAAACACTATGGCATACTACACATTGGACAGCGGTGGCTCTTAACACGGTGGCAGTCGGAGCCTTCACAACGGTCCTTGTCTGATTCGCACACCTGCTAGTATGTCGTCCTCCGCTCTGTTTGCGAGCATAGCGTATAGTAACTGAAGTGCATTCCCAAGTGAGCAGCCTTCTTTCCTCCTGCCTCAGCATAGCCTTTGATTTGCACATCCTATTCTGCAAAAACAGAGTGAGGTTGTAAGCATCGAGTTGCAGAACTACCCGGAAGTGAGGATCTGCAGAATGTTTGGCACTTCTGCATAGATGCAGAAACAGAAAATAATATGGATGCATTTGCTTTTGAGAGTGGCATGGGTTCATGTGCGTTGTGGCAGAAAGGCAGGACGGGAATTCGACAGCTGTGTGTGGGACATGTTTGATGGATTAGTCCACGCAAAATTACCGGCCACAGGTTAGTGCCAACAGTTCTCGCACTAGGTGCGTTGAAAAGGACCAGCGCACCTCCCTGACCTCATCCATACCCATCCATTCACCTAGTCACTTTCTGCTTCGACCATAACTGTGCCTGCAGTGGCCATTCGCACAAACAAACTCGCCGATCGTTTAATGCCATTTTGTTGTGTAGGATATTTGGCTGATATCCAGCCAATCGGTAGCCAATTTTAGGCTCAAAACTTAGGAAAGCATTTAACTCGAAATATGCAAGCATTTAATCTAGAGATTTACCATAAGAAGTGCTTAATGCGAACGCATAAGTTTTGGTAGGAGAGAATCGTCAGCTCTACATCTCAAGTGTTTACGCCGGCCTTGTCGAGATCGTGTGCTCTGCTGCCGGCGTCGTTCGCATCGCGGATGCAGCAGTAGTGGAAAGTGGACAGTGAGGGCAGCCACACTTCTTCACCGTGCGGTGCGTCTGCATGTGCGCCTGTCCGTTCGAACATTCTGCGAAGATACGTTAGCTAGCGGGACAGGCGAAGGGCTTGCCATCCATGTGCGGCTGCTATTGGCTTCCAAGCAGCAAGCTGGGCGAAAACGCCCTCGCATAGAAACGAATCATCCGCGTGCGCGAGTGACTACACTCATGCATTTTCAGCAAAGCATGCTGTCGCATGTCTTGCGACAATTTCGACGCTTTCACAGTCGCTCTCTCCATCCTTCACTTCATCAGAACTCGTTGAAGAACTGATTGTTGCTATTCGCGCCGTTGACGTTAATTTCACCTTCGGTGGTATTATCGGCGACTCTGCTAGCATCGAGTAGCCTTTGCCAACCGTGAGTTATCAAGCCCGTGGGACAAAAGAAGTTGGATGCTTCGCGTAGTAGATATGCTGTGTAGGAATTTCGGAAAGCTGAATCGAAAAGGTGTGGAGTTGCTTGCGAATACCTTCTTAGAACGCCAATGTTATCAGAAGCAGAGCCCATGAGACATTTCCATCACGTTAGATGTTTGGACTCTGGCTATACAGGCAACATCGTCTATCCCATAGCAAATGCAAAATCGGATTTAGTCCCAAGCAAACTCTGTCTTTCAAAATATGCACAGCTTTGTAGCTAGTGGTCTCCTAGACCAGGAGACTCGTTTTGCCTCTCAAAGGGGAGACAAATACTGGCTTGCCGTGAATCTGTGACAATATGTAAGCCCCACTCATGCCAAACGGCATAAATTGCCTTCCTTTAACCGTGCTTAAGCACCTAAAAGCCAGAAACTGGAGGCAATGGGTTTTTGCCCAAGAACCTAGCTACCGATTGGTAGCGTGATTATGTGGCACAAGCAATCCAAGACACATTTCAAGGGCTGGAAATTTAGAGCCTTATAAAGGCGCGACAAAGTGTGGGTCGAAGTAAACGGTTTTCAAAATGGCAGGAGAGGAGCAGGAGACGCGCACCCAAAAATGTCGAATCCGGGAGTAGTTGCATAGAATTGGAAACACTATTCTTCACGTCAATGCTGAAGTCAGCTACTTTGAGGAGCAGGAGGTGCCCATTCATGGGATGAAAACTGCGCGCGGATGTGGACTTGCAAAATACGGTGGTTTTCAGAATGATAATAATAGAAGAAATCGCTGTCTCGTTTTCCCGCATTCTGTTCAGAATATAACAAGCACGCTTTCCCCATGAGCTTGTGGCATCGAAGGATGCGACGCAGCAATCCAAATCTGTTGCGGTATTTGTTAGCAAGACGCATATGTCTCATAAGACATTAAAACTGCAAGATGCCTGTGGCCCTCTCAAATGGTTTCTATAATTTTGTCATGAACAAACAATCGCTTTGCTGAAAATTATCCATAGCGAAGATTTAACCCCTTTTGGGACGTGTTTTCTTCACTGGTAATGAAAATGTCTATGCGCGTTTGACTGTTGCCTTGTTCTCTCAGCAGGAATAGCAGCACTAATCACAGAAAATCAAACGTGTTGTCAATTATTAGGCAATTTTAGAAGACATGCCCTGCATGGAACCTCATTCCAGTAAACCTTCTTATTGAAACACAGTCGACTCCAATTTCGCTGTAATAACTTGATGGTTTGTAAAACTAGGACGTTGGTTAAAAGTTGTCTGCAATACTGGCTGGACCTCATTGAACTTGACCTCTGAAAACCTTGATCCAAAAATGTGTGCACACTTCTCGGTGCAACAGGCCGCTGCACCTATACGACTCAAAAGTGCAAAGGACATTGATGAGAAGGGAACCAAATCGTGTAGCTTCGTCCGATGAAAGTTGCACATTAATTGCGATTGAAGAGGTAACCTTCAAATGTCCTTGCATCATCGTCACCTTCTGAACGGTAGCACTGCAACAAAAATGTGAGCAATGGGGCAAGAATTTGTCTTAATTTGGTGAGAGTATCTAAAAATGCTTACAGCACTACTGTAATAGGAAATTATTTAATATTGCGGCGCAAAAACACCCTTAAAACACTCAATTTTATGCTAGTCCACCAAACGGTGACAGGAAAATTGTCCCCAAATTCATAGTTGAAACGCCAGGCTAGACGGACCTTATCAACTTGGACTTATGCACTTGATGAAACTAAAGCAGGAATGCAACCACTCAATTGGCAGTTTGGTTTAATCAATGACTTTCAATGTGTCTTTAGACTAAAATCCATGTTTCCTTCATCATTTAATGGGGAAATGAAAGGCCTGTCCTTTCAAGCATGTGCAATTATTAACTGCTTTTCCCTCGGTTAACTTTGCAGCAAATGATTCGGCACAAAAACGTTTCAGTAGAGGGCCAGACTTGAAAGCGAAAGTATATTTCTGCTCCCACGAATCGGGACTGCCGGTTTTAATAGCCACAATGTCAGTTTAGTCACACATCCAGGAAAATGTGGTATTTTCAATGGATGTGTTGATCATCGGTCCAAGTCGGTCCCACCAGAAGGAGTTACACAAACGGTTTTCGTGTAAAGACTGGCTGCAAAGTTACCTAGTGGGAAGATGCATAGAACACAAAAGTCAGCAGTTAAATCCAACTTCGTGTGCATTGCATTTGTTTCCTGTACATGGCACCCATTTGGTGCATTTTTCATGCGAATAGTGTGCTTTGAGCAAGAAATCAAGATGCAGTAAAATATTAAGTCGGATGCCATTTATTTAAAAGACTTGGTGCTTTGAAAATTAACATAACATTCAACCTGCAATAGTGAACGTTAATGAGTGAGTTGTACGTATGGGTGCAAATTGGGCGCGCAGCCAGATAAATGTCCTTTACGTGCTAAAACGCCACTTGGCCCAATTTCGCATGGTATTGTAGGTTTTTTCGACAACATCGTAGACTATAAAATCTTTGACTGCCTTTCCGACCTTTTTAGCAGCTTTCCATACCGTCGGGATGAGGTTCTTTGGTTGTAGTATCGATTGATCCGCCGCCTCCGTCGCCTCCACTGATGCGGCCCTTGTTGGTGGAGCAGACGAGATGAGCAAGAGACTAGCAAATGTCAATGCTATCACCGCCGAGAATCTTGTCATCATTAAGCCCTCCTTGGTCTCAATGTGCCAAATTTGTGATTCCACCTTAGTGCAGTACGCATTTATATTCGTTCTACACCACCGCGTGGGTGCGTGTATATCTGCAAAATGAACCTTGATAACCGGTGCGTGGTAAAGAGCATTTGTTTACATAATCAAATCCGTGAGTAATTTTCGGTGTTTTAAAGATATAAGATGCATGTGAACAGCCGCAACGCGTAATGTATGGAGGTCATATTTGCGACAACCTCGTCATGTGTATTAACAGAACACGAATTAACGGCTTGGATAGGAGGTTGTGAATTGCTCTCGATAATCTGCAACCTGATCTTTGATAGACATCTGGCTGATTTTTCCGCTAATGACGGTCAACGTTCACTCACCGCTGTCTGGAATCCGGCTGAGGCAGGGTAGACTTTGCGAGTAATCCGTCTCCTGTTAACGCGTCCGTGTTCCTTTTCAACTCTTTGACATGTGCTTATAAGCATTCTTGTGCGCGATTCATAACAATTTTCGAACTAACGGATTCACTGTTTGGACTTATTTTTAAACCCCATGTACGTGTCATGTTTTTTGTATACGCCATTTGAAATATTGTGAATAATGTAGTTCTAATATGTCAGTTAACAACTTGCTTTCCAGCTGCCACTGTAGACAACCCACTCGTCATCCTGTTTGTACCACTTGGGACTTTCTGAAGGGTTTAGCAATCAATACGTAATGTGCGTTGAAAGATTACCTTCCAACCGGTTTTCAGAATTTCTCGCTGATTAGTGAAGAACTATCGACAAAGGACAAAATATGTAAAAGCTCGGTGGTATTGAACTTGCAATCGCACTGTACAGTGTGCTCAAGGAATGAGTTTGCTCTCATCCATTTTCATTGTGCATCCAGCCAGGGTGGAATCGTTAATTTAATTATGCTGGGTCTTTTATGATTTTCTTCAACAGGCTTTCTCCAATGTTTTGCATGACAGTAGGGTCCACGCATGCCTGCCCTTTGGTATTATCATTACTTCTTATAGGTCCCTCCTCATCTACTCATCCACTTTATTGTCAGCTCGACGAAGTGGAGAAGTGAGGCCGGGGTAGCAGTGAAAGGCGGTAGAGGTGCATTGCAGCGAGCATGTGAAGGGTAGTGCTGTGATGGATTTCGCATCAAGCTTAGAAGACCGGGCCATTGCCACGAGCTACTTTTAGGGTTGTCCGTCCTCCACCGTCCCTAACATAATTGACCCGGCCCTGACTCCAACTCTTGTTACAAGTCAGTTTGCCTTCATTTCCTCTCTCCCTTATTTTCTCTTCCTCTGCCAAAAGTCGGTGGCGATTTTGTTGCTCAGGTCAGTAGCATTCGTGCATTTGAGCAATCATTTTCTACATCTGTATGCTAAGCAGAAGCGATTGGAAATATCTGGCTACAGCTCTTCACTCTTGACGGTCATTTCCGCAGTAGAAGTCTAGAGGACTTCAACAGACACTTATCACAGAGGGGGATATTTGTCGTGCGCTGTGTGCACATTATGAGAATCGCTAATAGTTGAGTGATATGCGACGGTTTCTTTGTCATCGTTGGTTTGCACGTTGTGCGCTTGGACGAGCAGCTGCGTCTGCACTTGGTTAGCAGTGCCTGAGGCTATCGGAGACTCGAATGTGGAAGGCTTCATCAATCTCGAAGCTGCCATCCATCACTTCCACAACCTCTTCCTCTTAAAGTTCGACAAGTCGTGGGGTGTCAAGTTCGTGAATTTCGTCAAAATGTCTTGCCGCTTTTATCTTTTCGAGTTGTAACGATTAGATCTCAAGGTAGACAACACCACACCACCTCCATATTGTTGTTCCGATGCCCCGATATTTCTCGACGCATGCTCAGACTTTTGTAAGACGTTAGTCGTTTGGCATAGAAATGCCGAAATGGAGAGCCTACTGACATTATCCAAAATTTTTGCCTTAGATGGCGACACCTTACCGTTATGCAGTATTCGTCCCTTTGTGAGCGTCATCCTACACTACAGACTGATGCTTTGAAACTGGTTGCATGTTGAATCGTGATGTTATCGTGAATGTTTTAGTAAGGCAGCATGGCTTGTATGGTTATGCTTCTAGGTATTGATGGGATTTCATCCATTGGTGGTTTCCTGTTTTGAGCGCGTTGGATGATTTCTAAGCCTTTTCTCATGTTAGCATTTTTTGAGCTTCTCTTTATTCTAGTAATCCGGAATGCTTGCTAATTTTTGTGAACATTCATCTGACGTTTCCATGACTGTCTTATTTCATTATGTCACTTTACTGGAGAAAAGACGGAAATTATGCATTAGGTGGTATCCAAGCTGAGAACCCAATCTCACTGACCGGCGCTCTGCTGGAGTCTGAGGTCGGTCTTGGTCATTTGCGATGCTGTAGCTCCTACGAAAGCAGTCGAGCAGACATCTCAGCCTGTGGCCTGTTTTAGACTGACGTTAGTAGAACGCCTTTGAAAGAGATGGTGTGGGTGCGGGTTCAAAAGACCAATGGTATTTCGAGCGATTTTGGCAATCCTCTAGCTTCGAAAAGGTCGATGGAATGGCTAGACAAGAGTCGTTTGATTAGTGACACAACGCGCTTTTATGCATTCAACCCGCAGGACTTTGGGCTGAAGATGCCAAGTCAGGCGTCGAATGCTAGATGTACTATTAAAGGTGGAGGTGGTTTGCTTCCTTATGAGGGCTGGCGACTCCAATGCTACCCCTTTTGATGAGCACCACAGCTAACTGGAGAATCAAATCACTGTCAACGTGCCGGCCGTTTTCCATAAATTTAAGATTTAAGGCCTACTAATGGCTGGTACCTGGGTATTTAGCCAGTCCTTCAATAGGAACATGGAGGTGTTTGAACAGATTACAAAGTCGTAGTGAAGCACTCAAACGCATTAACCTTACGTTCTGAAGGTGGCAGACGTTTGTCACTTCCGAGGAATAATGAGATGGAGTGTTTTGAGGGGCCGACCAACCTCATAGTGCTCTGACACGATTCTTGTTGCACAAACTGAGCGAGCACTTTATGTCCGCTCCCTTCCTGCTCACATCCAGTCAAGTAGCTCTAAGTTCTCATTTGTGCGTCCTTCATCCCTTTTCGCTTAGTAGAGCACAAGGCCTATGAATGGCGCCGCCTTGCATTCCTTCGATGAGCTGTACCTATGACAAAGGAGTCTAATTCAATGATATGGCAAGTGAAACCGCTGCTTGCTGCTATCCCCAAATTCAGTGCTTCCCAGGGTTGCTTCCTCTTCTGTGAAGTAGCTCACGGTAGCATGCCTAACTGTCTTGATGCCAACGTCTCGGCAATCCAATTGGATTATCAGGTGTACTGGTTAGTCTGTCTCATTTTAGGTAGCTGAAAGGATGTGTAACCAATCTCACACTATGCTGATTAAATGCAAGTTTCCATTATCTGCATTTGACGGCATCTTATCCTTTCCGTGTAGGTAGAATCCAAGGCGGCAATCAATGCATTCATTACTTGTGATCACTGCTAAAAGCTTTCGCATTCTCACCGATAGAATATTCCACTTTGTTGTCATAGGCACAAGTTGCATTTTGCAGCCTTATTAGTCGGGGGATTGGAGGACGATGTACTACCTGCAACGAGGCAACCCACACGGAGTCGTAAAGTCGCACGCAGTGTTATTTACCGGCATTAGAAAAGTCAACATTAGTTCGTCGCAGGTGGTTGATTTAGAATGCAGAGTTACCTCGTTCATCCACTACCCTAGTACAGTACATCACCATGTCGGGCTTTTCAAGGGATTGCGAATTCAACTCTAAGGGTTAGAAGGAACTAGAAGCCAGGTGGTGTTTAGAGGTGCATCGTTGTGGAAAGCGTCGTGCCATCGACTCTCCGCTGTATGTGTCAGTAATACCACCAATAATATAACGCCTTCCGCTTCGGTTTAATTCATCCTTGCCCTTATACCCATAGACAGTTTAGCATGAAGGGAGTCACACCGTGTTATTGCATGCACACGGCAAAAGAGCTTTCGATAACGCATCAATGAAGTCTGTTGTGTGTTGATTGGATCTGCTCATGGCCATTCGCCGGCATTTGCCTTATCCACCTCACATCAAACTGGTATTGTTCCACAATAAACTGCCACCCAGTGTTTGGATTGCCATAGCTGGCATCATCTCAGACCACAAACAAATACTTACCCACCATTCCTGAGAACAACAAAATTAGACCTCTGCTCACAAATACCGACTCTTCCATAGAGGGCCTTGCTTAATTACTGATAGCAAGGATGTGTGACGTCTCCACACAACCCTCAAAAGCACCCTTTGGAAGGTTCAGATGTGATCTCAATCTCAATCTCAAGGCGGTCACGAACTGGAGCGATGAACGGTTACAATGGCTGCATGCTAGAAGAAGCATGTGATCAGGATATAAGGCATTTTCGCTTCCTGTGCCCTTGTTCCTTCAACGCACGACATTGTGTTATTAGGGCAATGGCACACTTCCTTGTGTCGCTAGCAGCTGCAAGTTACATTGAGGCGTCAAATAACTGACCCCTACTCCCGCTTCAATTCTTATTACGACCTTGACCCCATAGTAAATGACCAGCATCAACGAGACGAAAAGGTTTCAAATTTTAGCAGGTCTTTATTCCGCTAACTCACTTTTAAATTGAACTTCTTCCTCTATACACGTGGCTGTCATTTGGGGTACCCAGCTCACGTAAAACAACGAATTACGCACCCTCAGCCATCCCATGTACACAATGAACTCCAGAATCGTATGCAGCAAAGCGCAGTAGTCTCTCCTAAATGGTGCTGAGCAATCAGATGCGTTGACGATGAACTGACAACCAAAGATGGATGACAGGAAGTAGGGGTAGGTAGCCAATGTGACCACCTGAAATGGGTTAGAAAAGACTTTCAATAAATCAATTCGTTCATAAACGCACAATTTAGCAGCCAATATACGAAAAAACAACTTTAACACACTTGATTTCTTTTGGTCAGCGCTTCAACACACTTTTCATGAGCCTGTTTTTCAAATTTTCCTCTAACACCTCGACGGATAGCTTCGGTAGCGCTTCGTAGTTCCCAGCTTTAGGAAGAAGATTGGGAGTTACCTATGTTTCCCCAGAGTAGGCTCATGACCAAGCGGCTCATCGGTGGTAATAATGCTGATTGTTGAGTCTATGACCAACACCGTGATAGTCACTGTACAACACCACGTGTGCTGAGTCAAACCGGCCCGTATGGCGAATCAACTGCAACGGGGGCAACTAACTAGTCGTAAATATATTCCAAAACTTTGTCCAAAGCCGTTTTTCTTCTGCATCGTTTGGTTTGGGAAACCCCTCTTTTCCAAAACTTTCCAACTACACGAAGTTGATGGGTTTATAATATGCTCTCACTGTAGAACTGACCACCACTATCAGGTGGAATGTCCACCTTCTCCATTTTTGTTGTTCGTGCAGGCAAACACACCTAAACATACCATTTTAACTTCCACACTCTCACTGTCGTCTATTGCTGCTGCTAATGTCAAGAAAGGGCTGATGGTCACTAAAGAATAGGTTAGGGGGTTATGAGCAAAGGACACGTAAAGAAGAGTGAATCTTTTGACGGGAAAGTGTAGGTAGAATAGTACTGGCGCTATGGTGTTAAGCATGTTAATCGGTTGGGATCTCTCATGATACTTTATGGCTGACAGTTATTCCGAGGTAAACAGCATCTTCTTCAAGCAATTAGAAACTAACGATTGAGCTGCTCGTAGGATCACCAGGGAATGACAACTCACCTGTGTGGAACAGAGACTTTGCCCATGTGGAACAGCTTCAGCAGCAGCTCTTGGAAGTCATTCATCACCTACAATTTGCAATCCAAAGTCAACAATCACATATTGTGTCAATGACAAAGTCGAGATTCAAGTGGGTAAACCGGACATTACCTCCTTTCGTCACATCCTCAATCACTATCACCGCGACGAATGCTCTCTCATTGTCACGCCTATTTAAGAACTGCCTCATATTTTCATTTGTCTACCAAACCTCAAACGACAAGATCGTATTCGATGTCAGGAGCGCATTCTTTTATGTATTGATATGGAAATGCGGTGCACCTCGTTTGTTGACGTGCATTCATGTCGTCAGCTTGGCATCGCCTGCTGCGATGGTTGGTCTCTATTATTCCCGTGTTAACAGATTCACAATTTCAAACGACTCTACATCCTTGAGAATAGCACTATTCAATCTCTTATTTCCCCATTCCTGTTATTTGTGTCGCAATGAAAGACACCACTTAGCGCATTTTACCTCCGGCTTCAACGTCTCCCCCCCATGCCCCACCACCGGTTCTATCTCTTGTGTGTCTATCAAGTACCACTGTCAGGACTAGGTGCCAGCCAACACTTACCGAACATGTCGAAGACTGTAGGGAGTGAGACAGCGTCGAAGAGGTGAGTTTGATGGCGTGATCTTTGACATAAGGGACCTTATATCTAATCCACCTGTCACGTTTGCCTGAATCAGATTAATCAGGGTGTGCGGATTGTGATAGTAACCATCCCTTTCAGTACGCATTGAGATTGACGTGGCCCACGCCGAAGGAGGGAAGGTTCGGACTGCAAATAAATCTGTCGAATTGATCAGATCACCCTTGCGCCAAGAGGCTGGAAGGAAAGCGAAATTCCAAGTCAGTATTTCTAGCTGGGGGGACAACATCATCCTCTAAACCCACCACAATGGCTGCTAGTACTAGCTTTAGAGCTAATGTCAGGGACATTAATGACGGCACTAGCAATGTTAGAGCCAGCGATTGTGCAGGCAAACAAACCGTCCTTGACTATTCCTTCTTTCATATCGTGTCTTTCGCTAGTAATATAATCAAGTGAACTAAAAAGCGGTGCGCACTTAATCTTCAGGGGACCAATGAGGTTGAAATTTAAGCCTCTAAAATCTCATGTCTCTAGTTGGCAATTAACTACTGTTCTCGTTATAAAGTAGCAGCCATAGATCTCATTAACTTTTTCTGTCGCGAATACATCACTTGTAGACCAGCTCTCTATTGTTTGTTGAGTTGGAGCCTTTTAAACCATAACATTTCATCGTTCGCTTGGTTATGATAATAATTTTGTGGGCAAGCATTTGGTCTTGCGTCCACTCCACTCATATTCATTGAAAGTGCCATCGAAACGTGCTTTAAACGCATTAGAAAAGAACTATAGCGCGATGGAACTTGCCAGCTTGAACGGGGTGTTGCACAGTGGGAAATCTATACTTGACAGTCACATGAAGCCGAGATGCCCCGTTAATGAGGCTAGCATTCATGTAACGTACGCATGTCCGCCCAATCGCCAAGGCTCTTCCTTCACCTTGAATAGCACCAATTACTGCCAGGATTGGCGTGAAGACTCATGCCACCGAATCGAATTGTTGAAATCAAGAATGAACAAAATTGGAATCATTTGTTGAAAGTTGAAGACATACAACATCACATTTTCAAACTGCTTCCGTTGACTGGCCTTCAGGGCAAAACGGTAGACACAACTAACGATCGCATAGGCGAGGATGAAGACGATGGAGTCAATGTAGAATGGTCTGATTACACAGCCATTTCACCTGCCAGAAGGAACAAATAATGTGATCACTTTGCAGTCAGCACACATTTTAACGGCGTCACAAATGTGTGGCATGAGTTTATGGCCAGTGCGTGATATTGGGTTGCATTAGTTGATATCTGAAGCGGGTGATTCGCTTGAAATGAAATAAAACAATCGTGAAATATTTTCGGGGTGTAGTAGCATGAGCAATGAAGTGTCGGAGCCTTAGTCACTGCGTACCCCAAAAACTCGATGATAGCGTAAAGAATGCTTCCTTCAAGCAAGTGACAATCTTTTAGAGAGTACATTCGCATTGTTCATAGGGATATCAGCTCTTTCTTGTAGGGTACCCTGCCACCTTGGCACGAGTAAGTCAAATGGGGTGCCTAATGGGGACCTAAGAGCGTTTTAGTACACCGCTTCACGAATGATTTGAGACATTTACCACAGGAATTAGGTTGTACCCAAAGCATGGTCATGTTCTTATTCAGATCTAGAAGTAGTAAGGACCGCTACAAAAGCAGATGCAACAGCACCACTAGACCTCCGGTAGGAGTATCTCGATTGTACTGTACTGCCATGGTGGGACGCCAGACAGCCGACGTGTACAAGTTTACCCTAGCGCTTTCTAACTGACTTGGTGTTTTGGCTGGGTATTAGCCTGACTCTAATATGGAAGGATGGTGCGAGCTTGCAATTCTACTGGATTTTAACTTCTGCCCCTGCAGCGGTGTGAGTGTACTCGCCGTAAGTTTGCAAATCGTCTAGCGCATTGCTTTATAAATGGCAGCTCATTGTGTTGGCTTTCAAATTGCAAATCAGCTGCTGTCAAAATCAGGGCCTGTATCAATCGCAGACTTAACGAGCAGAAAAGTACTATGTGACTGCTTTCTTGAGCCACTCGACCCGGTGCTAATAAAGCAGTGATTTTGAAGGTAGCAAACATTGCTAAGTCATTTTCGTCGCCGTATTAGAGAAGAACCGTGCCTCATTTACGCACAGATTTTTGGGATTGTTGTTATTTGTTTGCTCCAGCTTCACCCACACTTTAATTATCGAAAATCGTGTCCAATCACGTAGGTCAAATCCTAGACTTGAGGCCTTTCAAAATATTGCCTTTTTTACTAATCAACCTTATGAAGTGTGCTTTGTGCTTCCATAATTTTCTTATTTTACCCATTTACATGTGTTCCCTTTCCACTAAAAATGTAGGCTTCCCATTTAATCTAGTTTTACATGTTTTTAGTGCACTCATTTTTTTCACTTACATTTTGACCGATTTTGTCATAAAATCTAGAGTAAGTTAGTGCTTCAAGACATGTAAATCAGAACATCATTTACTTCTGATAAAGTCTCAACTATGCATTTTACTTTTGCTCGCAGCACACGGATTAGGCCTCTGATCCTACCACCAGTGAAGTTTGCTAGAGCGATTCCTCACCACTAGGCCGGTTACCCATGAATGGGCTACCGGCGTACTAAATTAATGCAGAATCTGACATCCTTTGCTTTAACCCATTGCCCGCTGAACAACGTGAAAATACACTATGGTTATTTGATATTGCGCCTAATTGTGTGTTTATCTACGGAACATGGTAGTAAGCTTTTGTGCATTACATCTGTCATAATGCTTTAACTTGTTCAGACTTTGACAAGGACTCGAAGGTCTGATTTGCTTGTGTTTACTACTTTAACTTTGCTAGAGTGTAGGATTTGCTCTATACCTTTTAGTGAATGTGCCTCACATTCGCTGCTGATTAGTATAAAAGTGACAGCTCCACCCTGATTGCTGGTCAATTAGATTCGGGCCAATTTTTGCTTCCATGCTAATACACCGAATAAGGCGTGAAGTGAAGTGCGTTTATTCCTCTTCGTGGATTCAGCATATCAAGACGGTGGTGAGCGAGAATCGCGCACGAGTAAAATCAAGTGTAAATGATTGCTCCTATAAGAGATTTACCGAAATTTTTATTTGGGCGGTGCAAAGCAAGTGCTGGTGCCCAACTGTAGGGAGGCAATTGAATGCTGCCTTTTTATTCCTTCATGTGACGACTTCCGTCGATAATTCAAACGAGAATAAGGTAAATTGTAAATGCCTGAATGTTGTCCACAATGCATAATATGTACAGTGTCGTAAAGACCAGCGTGAAGGAGAGCGAGGTCCTTTTCTAAAATATCTGATTCATTGTGGCCGAAAAGGTGAATACAGAGTTAGAATAAAATCACTTAAATAAGTGTAAATGGGGTTTCGGTTGAGGTGACTCTGTAACCTCTTCAATCCTTCTATTTAGTGGCACCAGCTTTGGAGCAGGAAGTCTGAAAAATTAGAGCAGAAGCAATTCAGATCTATTGGGGTACTAAGAGCTTTTGACTGACATCCACCCTCCCTCCTGAGATTTCTTACAAGCCCTTGGGTGCAGTCAGTGGCCCTGTAGTCTGTGCGGTAGACTGCACAATTGCAGAAAGGCTAATTAGGCATTGTCGAATTGCCCGACAGTTTTTTATGGTTTCATGTCTGCAACTGTCCTGAATGGCTATATTATTCAATTGTTTGGTGGCCTTAGGTCTGTAGCAGTCCTGACCACGATAGTTAGCCCTGGAGAGTGTGTTTTTGCAAGACAGCACATCTGGGATAGCCAGGTTGTCAGGCTGCTTGATGGCTACATCTCCCACTGACAAAACCACTGCCACTTATACACCGCTAGTAGACTTTATTTTTCCTCCTGCTCTACCCCTTTCATTCGAGCTATTTGTTCAAAGCTCACCCAGCACTCGTTGAAGTCGCAGGAAATCAGATGATGGATAAGTATCTGTTATTTAACCGGCTAAGTGTCGTTAGCATCGTAGTCTGAGCACACTTAAAATGGCTGTCCTCGGGATGTGAAGGTAGGGGAAATCAAGGCTTCCTTGCGTCCCTGTGCTTTTCAGCAACCTTTTCATTAGAGGAACTGCTGTAGCGCAGAGGTAACTTTTCGCAGTCTGCTGAAAAAATTAGAATCCCAACGCCTTTAGTATTTTGAGATAATGTGAAATAGGAGGGGCCGTAAATGAACGCAATGAGAAACCTACATAGAAATGCATTTCTTGATGCAGAATTTTCTTAGGGGTTTCGTTCCGCACATGCAGTATAATTCGTATCTTAATTCTCCCAAAGGATAGCGACAAGTCCGGACAGCACACTTTGTTTAAATTTACGCTCGATGTCCTATTCACTAAAGGGCTAAGATGGTGAGATTTAATGCTTTTTGTGGGAATCTGTGGAAATGAATTGCTGTGAAGCCAGCCATATCTTTATGCAATTCAAATTACCTCTACTTATAACGAATAAGCAAGATCTTATCTTATACTCGTAAATCTGATTATCTCCGTTGAAGAAAACAAATTTGCCAGTCCTACTAAAGCAGGTTTCGTAAAATTCTTTCTAAACTTTATGCGTTCTCCATGCTGCTACATAATTCAGTGGAATGTGAATGTTAGGCCACATGCTCTATGTTTATCCATTCTCCTATCGCGCCATTAAGAATCTCTTTGAGACCAGACTTGGTTAGGACGAAGTATTTGAAATAAATTTGGTTTAATGTTTCATAATTTTGATTGGCTAACTTGGTATTATTAAAATGTGCTAAAGTGTGTTTTGGATGTAACAAGTTTGAAAACCTTAAATCACACGCGAAATCATGCTGAGAAATTGTCAGCGCAACTATAAGAAGTGGTACAAAGGTATGTGGCATCTGTCGATGAAGGAATGACTGCATTAATCAACTGACGTCAAGGCATTTAGCCACAGACGCAGTCAAATTGAAAGAGCTAATTCGCTTAGCTGATTTGACTGCAATATATGACTTCACCACCCAACACTATCCTAAGTGCTTGGCTGAAGTAATTTCCTTATTTATCAAAAATCTTAAAAATAATGCTTGAAATGAGGAAAGTGGAAATAGTTGACACATATTTGTATAATTAAGGGCCTAACTATGCTAGGAATTACTAAATTGCATAAATGCGCTTGTTCAAAGGAAATCGTCTCAAGCATTAATCCATTGCATCACATGCTTCACTTTAGTTAGTGTAATCTTATGGTTTACTCATTGGTGCGCTGGGATATATTTACTATGTAATTATGACACAACATGCTTTATTCTGCTTATCTGGCAATTTGTTCACTGTTCAATAATCTTAGCCTCACATTTGTGGCAAATAAAGGATTAGAAGATACTTGCGGTTCTGCTGTGCTACAAATTGTGCCACTTGCATTTTCTTATTATTGGACCCCTCTATGTGCTATTCTTCGTGCTTATCTAATACGTTGTTAATAAAGCAGTAGCAACGAAACATGCATTTCATTAAAGGCAATCAGGGTCCAAAGTTGTGAGGTTGTTGGAAAAATCGAGAGGATCAGCGAAGAAAATGAATTACCGGTGCAGTAACCAATTCGTAAGAGAATTAAAATGCGAATTTTGCGTAAAACTATGTTATATCATTACATTTTACTTTATATTATGTATTGGCCTGGCAGTGGTGAAGCTTGCACGCCCTTCACTGGAGTCTAAGCAACCATTAAGCTTTCACACCACAAGCAAATTATTGTATTGCCTAATATGACAAAAGCCCACGCCGTCAGGCTGCTTCAGTATACCTGTGAATTTGCTTAGTTACGGATTCGGTCACAAGTGTCTTTCAAATGAAAGTACTTTTAATACTGACAGGTTTTGTTTGATCGTTTTGGTTTAAAAAGTGAATGCTGCTGCTTGTCGTTAGCTCACCTTTCAATCAAATGTTCAAAGTGGAGTGGTTTATGTTTCATACGGACGTTTTAATTCAAGCTACTAAAGAAGCATTCGTTTGCACTTGATCTGCCCAAAAAGGCGCTCTACTAATTTAAAGTTCATGACAGAAAATTGCTCAACACATGAACTCGTTCGATAACAAAAGATAGTTGTGCATCTCTCACCTCAACACTTGGGTAGCAGTGACGTCGTCTTCACAGATGATTGGTTAATTCAAAATTTGCAAGTCTTTAAACAAAAAACTCCTAAGAAATTGTCCTTTCGTTAAAAACATAAATTTACTTTGTTTCTGCAATGCAGACAGCAGGTGGAAAGACATTTGTAAAGAGAAATAAAGTTTGTAAGGAGAATGTTGGGAAAGGAAGTGATTCTACAGCTTACTTTGTTTGCACATGGGTTTGTTTCTTCCTTAAAAATAACAGAGTCCGGAGCAACTGCAGTTCGACTGAAACGCAAAACTGGACATTTTAATATTGGAACTCAAAAAAACGGTAAAAATGTAGCATGTTTCCCAATATTTTCTAATGAAACTTGGAAAGAAGAAGTTTGTGAAGAATGTATCTAAGGTGAATATTGCTTGCCTAATGAAAAGTTACAGAGAATCTAAAATTATTACCAATTACAATTATGGCAGTTTACCTCCGCCGTTTGTTGTAAACATGGCAATTTGACGTATTTTGGCAAAAAACAAGTGATGGAAACATTTGGTTTTGTGGTACATAGAAATGACCGTGTAAATAGTTTATTAATTACAGGCGGTTGACCGCGTTAAATTCTACCTAAAATCCGATGGAGCGGGTCAGGGCTGGCATTGTGTGATAAAAGAACAGTACAAAAGCAAACGTATGGCAGATTTTTGGCGTAATTTTACCGCTTTTTTGAGTCACCCAACATGCTTTAAACTTAAAAACAGTGTCTAATGTCTTTGAGGTGTATCTCTCGCTAGCTATTGCGTGCTTAGTAATTGGAGAAACATCTGCGTTGTTTGTTGTTCCGCAAGATTCACATATTTTAGGGCATGCCCAAAGTATCCGTGCATAAAGTTGTTGCATTCATCCGCTTTTCTAAAAGAGTCCCTGTTTTACAATGTTCAAAAGGATTTTAAATTCAGCTAGCAAAATTCGCCTTGCAACGGTTTTGTTGGTACGAAACCACCACTTGTCTAGAGGAAGAAGAGGAAAAAACGCCTTTTACTTCCCCACAAAGCCTTGACCATTCGCACTGGTCACAGTTCATCATTTTTGCAAAAATGTAACCAGTTAATTCTATGTAGTCTATGTAGTCTGGAATCGGATATAAGGGGGTAAATTAACTTGATATTTTTGTGGTTTTTAACACACACTAAGGCCTGCTTTGCTCTTCATTGCTTCCGTGTATGCGATCGCCAGATAAAAATAAAAAAGACACGGTTATTTCCCCGTCTTTCAATTCTCAAAAGATCAACAATAGGGGAACAGCCTCAGCTTCGGCGGCATCTGATGGAGTGCCGGCACGGTTGAGCCGTGCCGAGGCAACCTCTATCCGCGTCACTATCGGTGCGTAAACTGCATTGCTGCATGGAGTCTTAGTGCGTAAGACCCTGGCACCGCATTGACTGCTAGACTAATGGCCTTTTCTAGTGAGCATAACTTCATTTTAATTTCATGCTTGCTACTAGCAAAGTAGAAGTCAAATCATAATGATGATGGGAAAGGAGGGAATAGTTTGTTTTCATTTTTTTTGCGTTCGGGCTTTGTGTGATTGTTAAAAATGGGCCTATGCACTTGTCAAGTTAATGGTATAGTGTGTTTCTTCAGCCGTTACCCCATGTTAGCGTGTCGAAGACGATGGCATGATGAAAACGTGCCTAAAATAAACAAATTCTAATCAAACACTTAAATACGCTGCATTGAATTCATTTTTTGGTTGTATCATAAATAATGAACGAAGTGAATGATGATTGTCCTGGGCGAACCTTCATTGGTACTTTACTTTATGCCATGAAAAGTGAAGCCAAATCGGCTTTGGCCAGCTCAGGGTAATTTCCTTAAGCGAATAATGCCGTGATTTGAAGTTATTTTTGAATCTTAGCTAGCTAGCAGCAATTTGATTGAATCCGCTGTTACACGATTTATGTGCAAAGGTACAGTCATTATGAATCCGCTGCTACACGATTTATGTGCAAAGGTACAGTCATTAATTTCGTTTGCTTTGTTCGTCTGATAATAAAACAAAGTTAGTCACAGCCTGCTTATAAACACAAAGTGGAATTTATCAGGTGCAGGGGCTTCCTGCATTTTGTGGCACCACAAAATAAACGAGTGTCCGGTTTGCTTTTCAGAATCGAAACACACTTCTGCTATAAGATCGTATTAAGGGCACCTGCACGAAGATCATTCACGCAAACCAAGGCGTTCGTTATCACACACGCCTCCAAATAGTGGTGTGTCTAGTGCGTCAGCGTATCATTACAATCACATAGCACTTGAATACATAAAATATGTAAGAGTTAATCACAACAGCTATTCCAATTCAGGTTTCCATTCTTGTGTGTAATCTGATGTCATGTGGAAAAGTGAGCAAACTTCAATTTTTTGCGATAGCAATAAGTTACTATATCAATTATTAATTTCTTAAGAACAAAGGTAAAAGACTGCATGGACTTTATTGATGCCTCTGCCATCGTGGAAGGCATAATAAAGCTGAAGAAAATTGAAAAGTAGGTGCCATTTTAAGTGACATTGTGTTTGATACGTAAGGTTTATTTCACCAACCTCGCCACAACCGCTTGGTTTTATGCCCACTTAAATTTGTTAAGTTTTGGAAAACTTCAAACCTCTTTAAAAATGTGTATTACCATCAGGTTTAGGTGTCAAACCCTGCATACTTCTGCACTTTTGCTGCTAGTGTCCATTTATAAAGGCTGCCAAGCGCACTATATGCGCAAATTTTATGTAAGGTTATGATACACTCTCATCATTACGAGGAGGGTATATTCAAGAAGAAAACCTAGTCGCAGTTATGATCAGGTTTTGTGATTAATGCATTCAAGCGCTGCGTGAATGCAATGATGCGCTGGTGCACCGGACAGACTACTATTTGGAAGTGTGTGGATTAACGGAAGTCTTGGTTTGCGTAAACAATCTTCGTACAGGTGCGCCCAGGACAATAGCATGACGGGAACATGTCTAAGTTAAAAAATGATCACCAGACGCTCGTTTATATGATGCGGAGACACAAAATGCAGGCAGCCCATACACTTAAATTTTACCTTGTGTTTATAAGGTGGATGAGACCAATTTTTGCTTTCAAACCAAATGGTCAAAGCGAAGAAGATTTTTAATTTTAATTTTACGCATTAATCGAGTAGTGGTGCATTTGATTTGATTCGCATGAAGAAATTACGCTGTGTGGGTCGAAGCTCATTCAGTATCGTATTTGGATGTCAATGAAATTTCACCTAAGGCAACCATCAGTTAATTAGTTCATCATTTATGATAGAACCGAAAAAGGACCATTTCCTGTACAATAACCCTCATTTTCACAAACATGTAAACGTCCTTGTCTAACGGAATGCCTGTATCATCGAAACCAATGCTTAAAACAACATAAAGACGGCAAAATACGCCCCATACAGAAACTGAGTGTCCAACAATAGGTTTTTTTTGCTGAAAAAACATAGTTTCTAATTGGTAGCATGACTGTGTGGCATAAGCAATCCAAGATAGCGTTGCGATGCGCTGCAACTTTGTAAAATCGCGATTAAATATGGGTTAACGAAAACGATTTTTGAATGGAAGGAGAGGAGCAGAGGATGCGCGATGGCTCCAATTAACACTTCTCTTTTAGCACTACCAGCTCTTATAGGAGTGTTAAAAGAGTAAACGCAAGGGTCCTCATCCAAATCACTTTATGCGCGCTGTTGCTTTAAAGCACATGGTGCACAGTTCATCCAACGCTGGCGAAATCAGACAGGCAATCAGCAAATACCGATTAAATTCTTTCATCAAGGCAAAATCGTTGCGCCATCCTGTCGTAATTACTTAATAGTGATACATGCCATCCAGTCATAGACTAGACTGGGCTATAACCAAAGCTTCTGTCCACACTGCACAACCAACTAGGATGGATTATTGACGATGAGAGAGTCAGGTTTCAGATCTGTGACACTTCTATCACTCCGCCACTCTGCCTCCGCGCTTATTTTTTTGCATTGGAAAGAATAGTGAGAAAGACATCCTCTGTCGGATAGAATTAGGCGGTTATAAGCGCTTGTCAGACACGCAGTACTTGTCTCATCTTCAAGAAAGAGGATCAATGATCTCCACTTGCCTATGAATTTGTCTCAGTTTCACATTCTCAACCTAAGCTACAAGTACATAAACGGTTATTCCAAGTGCATATGCATGCCAGTTAATTCCCACTTTTTCCAGCACAAAATAAAAAACTGCTGTTTGAAGAGGGCACAGAAAACCAAATAGCCAAATACTTTGTCTCTCTTAGGTAGACTCAATTCTGACGTGAAAATCCGTCATCATTGGGATAGAAATTTAGTGTGAAAGTTGATGCCGTTAAAAAACACTTGACTTAGGCCAACTGCTTCACCGTTAACACGATTGTTAGCATCGTATGCAAGGTGTAAATTGATGCGCTGGCGCTTCAGCTGCAATAATCGTGGAGGCCACATAATGGGTAAGGTGTAGCCAGCTCGTGAGTTTAAGCAGTATTGCAGATTCTGTATTATTATCGCATAAACTTAAAATACAGCTTATTTTGTCGATAACATACAATTAGCACAAATGACGTTCAATTAAGTCCGGTGGGCAAGAAGGAAGCGATGGGGATAAAAGGGGTCCAAGTAAGTAGCAGCTTGAATCTGGCAAACTTTCACTCCAGTTAACCTGCATCGTAAGACTTATTCATGGTTTCTCCCTCCCATGAAGGGAGATTCGATATTTACTCTACCATCTGTGACATTTTTTCCTTGCATTTAATAGTTCGTATATGTTCATATTGTTGTACTCTTTCAAAGCACCTGAGCCATAATTATTTCACAGACATTAAAGCAATGGAGTGAGTGCCATATGACTCTAGATAACGTAAGGATGATCTTGCATAAGTGCTTCAAAAATGCTACAAGTAAGTGTTGATTTGGCTATTCAAAGGCATTTCTTCAGTGTGTAGCTAAGATGCATTGATCAAGGTAGGATGCGCTGACACAGGTTACCCGACACGCACGGATACAATTGCAACACCCAAATTTTTAATGCAGGCATTAGGAAGGTATCGATGCAGCATTAACAATGCTACTGAGCTGCCTCTAGCGGATGCACTCCCAGCCACAGAAGCCCCAACAGATGCCATAGCGTCTTCCTTAAAAGAACAAAAGCTCATTTTTCTACCATTAATAGTTAGTACGGTGTCCGCAACTACCCTAGTAAAATCATTTCACATCTACAATCTCACCTTCACACGAGGGATCAATTTAATTGTTTATGGAACTTAATGCTATGCATTAGATCCAAGCCAATAAATTGTAGGATTGCTGTTCACCACTTCATGGTTATCATCCTACATGTGTCTTAATTGTTTATGGAACTTAATGCTATGCATTAGATCCAAGCCAATAAATTGTAGGATTGCTGTTCACCACTTCATGGTTATCATCCTACATGTGTCCGTGTTGATGAAACGTAGGTGCCCTTTCCACTCTCAGTGAACGAGCTTCTAACAACAACAACAACAACAACAACAACAACAACTTTTGCCTTGTCTAAGCAGAATATGTCAAGAGGCAGTTCAGACAAATGATTATGCGATTGCTGATGACTCCATAGAAATAATTGGTATGACGTTTTCCAGATCGCAGCAGCCACTCATTTACGTCACACTTGGGAGTCGTTCATTGCCAGCGTTACGGGCAGAAGAAATGGGAGGGACTGCCGACACGAGCTGTGGAACAACTAAAGACCCATTTGAATGTGAATGGGAAGAGAGAGACACAGGGGCTCTAAAAGAGAAGTGATGTTTCGAAAGAAGAAAGTAATCACAAATTTTCAAAATGTGCAGTCAATTCATTCAAATGTCATAGCAGTAAATGTCCTAAAATAATGGCACTTCATGCAGTTACTTGCGGCCTTTACATGTTGAAGAATCATGTGCTGAGCATTTTGCGTGCAGGTGGAGTCGTCTTGAAGACTAACCATTTATTGAACCTAAATTTGATAGGCAAGGTGCAAACCATCGCTCCTCAGTAAATCAGTGCATAAAAGCTGATGCCACATCAAGCCGCATTCTCTTCATAGCCGAACACTCCTGCCTGCTGCTTGTTTGTACACATACTTTACGTCGTCTTGTTCTGCCGGTGCTTCCCAAACTGCAGGTAGCGCTAACAATGAACGGAGATTTGGCTTATGCTTGGCTAAAAATTCCTCCTCTTATACCCCAATGGTCACACTGTCGTACGTTTATTATGTTCCTCATTGGTCAACTAAATACAGCGGAACTGTGGATGTAGCTCTTCGTAGCACATTTAAGGTGAGACGGTAAAGGATAAGGAGTCTACAAGGAGAATACTCGTCACGAATGTTTCACGAAAGTGCATGGCTGAATATGGCATATTTGGCTGGTATTCGAGGAAAACGGGTTTGATCGCGACTATTGCTCATATGCAAAATGATGATAAGAAATGAATAGTGACACTAGCATTATGTTTGGAAGTGAGTTTAGATCAATGCTCGCACTTTGTGATGCAATTTGAATCTGGACGCATTCTGCATGCAAATAACAGCGCAGCAGATAAAAAGTCTTATGCTGAATTGAGAGTGATTTAGTGGTTTAGGCGGTTTGGCAGAAATTCAAGACTGTAATTGTAAGTTGGGGAATGCATATGATATTATCAGGTGTTGTGTAAGTTAGAATAAAGCAGCATTTTGAGTTTGTAGACAATTTTATTGCAAATGCAGTTGCTATGATTGGTTGGAGTGGAGGAACTCATTCTCTATATTGTCCTGTCCCATCACTTTCATGTACTTGGCATGGCTTTTAGAATGTCAGAGCAAAACAAGCAAGCAATTCAAGGCTTTTATTGACTATTCCCAACGCAAAATTCGTCTCAGGCATTGTGCATTTTGCGATAAACGTTGTTTGAGTTGCACAAGTTCCCGCATATGTCCTTTGTTGTAAGCACAAGATCTGACAAACTTGTGCGAGTGGTTCGTGTTTGATAATTTGGGAAGGCGTGGTAGGAGAGCATAGAACACACAATGGCTCCTCAGCTGTGCTAACTGGCAGCTGACTAGCACAGCGGATAGCGCAGTAGTCTAAGCAACCTAATATTTTGGACCATTTCGGCAGTGGTGTCAGCGGAGCAAATTAATTCCTTAAGCAAAGGCTCACAAATAAGTGAGAATGTTTTGCTGCGTCAACAATTGCACTTGCATTGCTGCTTCGGTCGTCCACGAGGGTGGCAACGCTACTTTCATGCATCTAACGCAACTCGCATTCATTCAACTGTGTCGTTGGCGTTTATCCATTTGGAGATTTTCCGGTTGGCCTATATGAATCTCAAAGCAATCTTGAATGGGCCTTTGTTTGTGATCCAAGTCAGTACTGCCTCAAATACGACTGCAGCTTGAGGAGAAATGCTATAAACTGCTGGCAAACTTATGCTGCCAAGAGTTAAATATCGCTTTATTAAATCCACACTAAAGCTGCGAATTCAGTTTGAATCCACGTTTTATGAAAGCGCTTACCGGCATTGTTGTGTTGCAACTTGACGAGACACGCAATGCAATAGCTGCCTTTCATCATCCTTTTGCGTGGGACAGAATGTTCAATACTTCCAGCGCATTCGGTTTGGCTTGATGCACAGAGTTCGATGTTCACAAAAGTTAAGGCATCCGACGAAATTTCCTTAGGTTACCGACAACGCAGAAGAGTATTTCACGTGCTACGAAATAGTATAAATGTTGTTTTCGCTAACAGCTTGACAAGAAGCATGACTCAAGTGCTGTACTAAGGATTGTGCACCCCTTCGCATTGCACAATTTTCAATCGAATTGCCCCCAAAGCAATAATCTACCAACCTTATTCAATCCACTCAATAACACTTCATCTTGTAACACTTGTGACACCCAATCCGTAAACGTCGACTGTGTCAGGAGTTGTCTTTCGTTGTCTGAATAAGAAGAAGAAATGTACTCTTGTGGATTTCTCAGTGGTCACATCGAAGTCATTTTAATTCACAAAGCGATGCACAGTTGTTGGTCATTCTGTACAAATATGGGTTCAA
>MIEF01008534.1:0-21680 GCA_001870725.1 Taenia solium
CTTCAGTGCCTTGATGGCACCAACAGATCTATGCTCACTGAAGTGCGAAAGGATTGATGACTCTGTGTGCGTGTGCATAAAACGGCTTATAGTGAAGGATGAACGTGTGCAATAACGAAGACATTTAACGCAGGCTCATCAGCAGCTAATTGGAGCATTCGATCTGTGCGAGTATTCTTAAAAGCTGAAAACGAGGTTCAGTAGCCGCTCGTCATCTTTGACTCTTCTCTCCCCCTTCAATCCGCGAAAATGTTCCACAGTTTGCATATTGCACACTCTAAAGTAGTTTTGCATTATGTGTGTTGTTGAGATGCATTCGTCAAATTGAGTAGAGAGATGCCCTCCACTCTAAGTGAAATGTGTGCTCATTCTTGCATTCATTCATTTTTAAAATGGATACGAATATCGTAAGCATGTACCAGTGCTTCTAAAACGGCTGAGGTAGAGTGGATCGGCAGCCGCACACTGACCGACTTTGAGCATGGTCGAAACATTTCATTTGCACGCTGCTAAGCAACCTTGACCAGTAGCATATTGCACCCATTTTCTAAAACCAAGAAAGGGATGGCTTATGTCGTTGTGCTGACAAAGTGAAGTGAAGTGCCGACCATCCGGTCAGGTGGGATGGCTACCAATTTAACCCGTATTAAAGTCAATCACTCTGTTGGATCTAATTTCCTACGGTACATCAAAGAGGTGTTTCTCTTCTCGCAAATTTTTATGTGTAGAATCGAGGCAGCCTCGCTTGGGTTCGTGTTGGTGGCGATCCTAAGAGCCTTCACTGTTTTGCATCTCGTACCACCCACTGCATCATCCAGATTGAGCCGCCAGTGTGTCATTCAGATGCAGTACCACTAATTTACTGGATCCACACCAATCACAAAAAGATCTTGACTTAAACAGATCGAAGGCTCTAGGGCACATTTCGGCACCGCCCTGAACGGAGTGAAAGTAAAGTCTAGCCTTTGTGGAAAGCGTGCAATGTCAAATGAAGGTCTATTCGTTAGATTCGGTGTAAGAATTATAACAATCCACCCGAAAATCTTCGCCACATACAGATCTGGTTCAATGTCAAACCCTCCACGTGCATGATGTGTCAACATATCACAGATTATAGTAGGCATCCCGAACTGATTGCAAGTCATGATTGCATTGTTGGAAGGCAGAAGGGAGTTCCGATTCAACATTCAAACGGTGTGTCTCACATTGGCAATAGAATGTGCCATTATTCCTGCGAAATGCAAAAAATGAATGCGGAGCTTTGGGAACTGTTACCGTTCACACACCGCTCTCATCAACTGATTCCTTGTTTGTGACAAGGAAATGTGATGGAGGAGAAGTATACTGAATAAGTTTGACATTTTAGGTTGTCCATTATAGGATGTCCACACCACCCAAAATCGAGCTACAATTGGTGAACAGCCAAGCATCGCGTCCTGTTTGACGACAATTTGAACGCAAAAGGTCTTCCCTGCACCTTAAATGAAACGAGTTCATCGCCCTTTGTAGTTTGCACTGCTGCTTTTGCAACACGCCCTCCCATCCATGGGTGCAAATATTGCCAGCCCTTCTCAGTACAAAAATAAACAGCTCAGCTATCAGCACGGTGGTTTGGAGCATAACAATTTCCGCAAAATGTTAAGTGCAGATGTAATTAAGAGTGTTAGAGAAAGGCATGATTTTTGAAAACATTACCGAAAAGAAAAAATTTCTTAAAAGTTTAGTGCGCTTTTAAAATGAATGGAGGGATTAGAATAGGTAAGGAATCGGAAGAAGTAGTGGGATGATTGAGGCGCTACAAAGTCTGACAACAAGAACACACCTCAAAGTGGAGTAAAATGTTTCCGAGTTTAAGGCAGTTTTGATTGAGATTATGGGGGGCGTTTCACGCATTTGAATAACGAATCCAAGGTACACGAAATTGCCTTTCAACGGCGTTGATTTGCTGTCGAATTCACCTTCCATTTGAGGCGTTGATCCTATTTACTCTTCCTTAAAATGCAGAGGCTCATGGAACGTAATTGACACATTACAACGGCAAACATTTTACCTCTTGAGTAAAGGCACAGACGTGGGTTAACGCGCCCTTCGATGCCTCCCAATGCACGATGTTGATTAGGCCTCCTCGTCTGGCAACAATACACTGAAATAAAATGCATCCAAGGCTACACTAACTCTCTCACCAAGCAACTAACGATTTAGAGAAAAGAATGACTCGTGTTTGTTAGTTTACTCCTTCAGATTTAGTCATTTTTAATAGTTCGGTGGAGTAGTCTAGCATAACTCGATGGCATACTTGACATCCGGTTAAGTGCAGAACAGGGACACAGGTGTTCATTTCGGAGCGATAGTCATAACCTCAGTGACAGCATTGTTTCTAGGATGACGCAGCGAACGTGACTGAGAAGCTAAACTCTAGTTAAACAAGGCTGGCGTCCATCATAGGCTCATGCGTCCACGTCGATCAGTGGATGAACGGCAGTTGGGCAGGCGTTGGCGCACGGTCCAGGTGGCTACGCTCCAAAACTGAAGATTCAGGTCACGTATTAGGAGGGGTGATAACGAGAGGGCCTTGTATGAGAAGCGATGGCCCATCCAGAGTCTTAACATTGTGAGTTCTACAGCAAGGCTACATCGTATTACAGACATGAAGGTATGGGGATCAATTTGGCAGCTTCGAAGTGTAGGGGTAGAATTCTACTGCAGAATTCTCCTCCCTCTTTCACCACTTATTCACTTCAGCCATTTTCTGGCCGCAGGTCGGATGCAACAATCAGCAAGTTGAACAGTACGCAAGCCTCAAGCCTTTCTAAAAGTAACAAGTAGCCACGAACAAGAAAACTGTTGTTTTTAAGAACGTGGACAGCGCATATTTACGCAAAAATGAGGCCCATAGGAACTAACATATGCTCCAAATCTGATGCATTTGAAAAGCGCGTAGGGCATGGTTTGGTGTAGGGGAAGGAAAGAAATTAACGCCTCGAGGGCCTCAAATGCACTCCAACTATTTGTCATTGGCGGTATTGATGAGGATGGTGGGATTAGGTTCCCCATCAGTGCCCCTTCTGACGGTCGTGTAGTCATTGCCTGCTGCATAGTTTCTTCTTCACCACCCCAAACTCAGAAAGCTATCACTGACTGACATTTAATTTGTGCACAAGCGATTCACTTCTCGTAACCCAAATCACATGTTAGCCGTTCGAGGACGGACAAGAAACGATGTGATAGACGCATGACGTGTGCTGCTTGACGTCAAATCCGCATCCTACATCAATGGTCTTTTGCCACTAACTAGTCTGCTGCGATCCCGTTTAGAGTATGAGGGTGGAAGCAATGCGACTACACACCGCCTTCCTCGCTTGAAAACATCATCACTTTAGACACAAACCAGCAAATATCGATGACCACATTTTCACTGATCGGGCTTGAAGGGGAGCAGTTGAATAATTGTTGCCAGTTCTATGCAGCACTGTCATCCGACCGACGCGTTGTGGCACCTACCAATTACCGCACTGTAGGTGTCTGCGCAGCACACCTCCTGAATGGCAGTCGTGTGTCGAAGTGTATTTCGGACATGTTTGCCAGACTATTTGACTTAGTTGGAGTTCGCATCCAAAACACACACACAATGGAAAATACTTGTAAAAGAAAGGAGCCTGCCGGAACTAATGCATAGTTGTGTTGACTCGTGTGAAGCCCATACTCTTGATTGAAGAGCCACTATCGAGCGACAATGGCAATGAACTTGTAACTTGCAAGTACATTTCTGAAGGCTTCATGCTAATTCCCAGGCCGACCGCGATTACGATTTCTCAGACACCCCACTGTAGCCACATGCATGCATGGATGAGTTAGCTTATTTGATCTGGCAGCGGCACACAAGCACTGACCAAAAATGACCCATCGATTCCATCCTCTGCGGTGAGGCGGATGTTTGTCCAACTGGCCGACGCATTGAATCATGGCATGAATTGGGCGTAGGTCATTGTGGATTTGTAGCTTCGAGATCTAGAATTACAGGCCCTCACATTATGTCATCCGTGCACTCGCAAGCAGTGCTGCACATTGCAACGATTACGACGATTCGTCAAATGGCTGACAACGAGTGTGTAAGGAGGGGTTTTGTTTCTAGGAATGGTCTTTAACTCAATCGAGTTGATGCAGTTGTTCGTCAAGACGCTGAGGTAAGGTTGGAGGCCGATTATCGCGCAGTTTTTTCTGATATTTTATTTTGAGGTGAAATTGGCTGGAGCATTTGTCGTCACATTAGCAGCTGTGAAAGAAATAAGGAGGTCATTACACAATTGGTTCACTGAGAAGATGCCATGCTAGTTACTTAGCAGACTAATGCAAGTTGTTGGCCGAATATCATAGGCTATGCTGTGGCAATAAGTGCCAAGAAAACATGCGGCAAACTAGAAGGGGTGTTTTTCGGTTTCCTCTAAATCAACAGTAAACCCTTGAGCCCAACCAAACCCACGCAGCAAGTTTTGCTCCGCCTATTCCTCTACAAGAAAGGGAAGGCATTGTTTAAGTCTCATTAAGGAAAGAAACCTGAACGGCACAATTTATATTGGCCAAAATGAGTTCGAGATGTGATGCTTAGCATTAATTTCCTTTGCAGCGCTAAAGCAGTTCTGCACCTCGCAGAAGGCACCTTAATATCGCAGCAATACAAGTGAACAAACTCAGCAGCTTCTCACTGGAAAAGGGGGCAGACAAAATCTGCAGTGCTCTTTTCGAGGCTACAGGCATTCTTAGCAGAAACGTAGACGAACTTTGCTTGCAATTATTGCATATTGCCGACAGTAAAGGAAAATGTCGCGCTCATTGCTGAGTAGGTATTCGTACATGATCCCACGGTAGAGAGCGAAACTCGGGCGACTCGTTCACACAGGCACGTTCAGGTAGTGAGCGTCTCTTGCCTTGAACAAAGGCAAGCCTGCGAAACAGGTAGGGTCGTAGCATTCCCCTCATGCCGCGGTGGCACATCCTTCCTTTTGAGGTGCACAATCATTACGAATTCTGTACCATGGTTGTTATCACACTTATTGCCTCTTCGTTGGATTCTACCTGAGTCGACATTGGCAACCACTCTTTCTTATTCTTTCACTATCTCGTCATTTTTACCGAAATGGCAGCAGAAGAAGGATACTAAACAAGGGCATTAATTTCTGCCAACATTATGTTGGAGGCTGATTATTGCGCAGTTTGGCCTGGTATTTTATTTAGAGGTGAAATTGGCTGGAACATTTATCAATTACACATCAGAATATACTGTGCTTTCGTGTCTGGAGCACAGAGTCTCTTAGGTATCATGAGTACTCACTGAGGGGCCAAAATTCGGCCTCGTGATTTTACATAAGAGGAAGTTGGTGATGGATAGGTTGGCGCAGCTACGTCCTCTACCACTAGGACTACAATTCAAACAAGGTTTCTGACTCGCGCACAGCGAGGAATCTAACTATCAACGCCTGGATAGCCCATGTCCTGCCTTCAGCAGGGTGGCCGTGTGATGTGAAGTACGTAGAGATATCAACCCCTTTGTGATGTTTACCTTGCAAGTGCGAATATTTTGGCCAGATTTCGGTTATTACTCCTGGTTTGGATTCTATGATTCCTGTGGAGGATGCTTGCGGTAGCCATTCTGCAAAACAATGATACTTCAAACCTTTCAGCTATGAGTTGTGTGCATTTAGAAGCAAGGAAGGCTTTTTCAAATGCACTGTCATCGTTTTAGCCAGCTGCGTGGTCATGTCATGCAGCATCTCGAAATCAGCTTTAGTGAAGAAGGCGTTCAGGAGGAAATGCAAATGTTATAACCACTTCCTCAACTTATCATGGCGGCAAAATACTGACTTCTAGTCCTGTGAACTGGATCAGTGTTATGTTATTCACGGGGCAGCACTGCGGCATTTAACATCATTGAGCTACAAGGCGGTGGGTCAATGCAGACCAGTCCAGCCATTTTGCAGAATGCAGTGTCATGACATCAATCAGGCGAAAGTGATCAACGACGGAGAAGAATAATTTGTGGATAAGGAAAGCATCAAACCTATCTAAAGTTATGGTAATGGGCACAGTTATACTTTGCTTGAGTAGGTGGGAGAGTATCTGGTTTTGGCGTGTAGCAGGCATTTTCACCCAAATTGGGGGGTTAAATCACTCACATGGAAGAAGCACTACAATGTCGACACGACGAGGACGCTCACGCGTTGGTACTGGTTTGAGTACCACTACTACTACTCCTACTACTAATACTGCTGCCCAAGTGTTGTTTTCAATATCCCACAGCTAGACACCATGCTTGATGGCAAAGATTGAGAAACCACAAAGTGACAGCGCAAAGCATCAGAATACATTCCAACATGAAGGCTAACAAAGGTCTTAGTGCGTGATGACCATTTTAACTATTTCGGTTAATCCATGAAGCAAATGGTGCTTTGTTGGTTGCTAAAGTACATGCGGGTCCATGCGTGGCAGGATTCCGAGAATAGTAGCAACATTCACAGCCACAGTGCAATATTTAAGATGAACTGTTAACAGCTTTACTTTGATCAGAGCATGTCAAGGGAAGACAATAGACACTTCACGGCTGACAGGGACTTCAGCGCAGACGCTTTTATCTCGAGGGAGTAGTGGAAGCCAAGGCGCGTGCCTATGCGCCTGATGCCCAGGCTGTACAGCCTGTCGGCACATCTGGTTCAACATCTAGATGCTGCAATTAGCGTGGACCTTGCTTCGTCTTCACACACTGCAAAGTTATGACGAGGTGCGTTATCTTTGGAACGTTAAAGACAGATAGTCCTCATTTTTTTAAACAAATTCAAGGAAATTTAATTTACTAGGATGGACCATATCACCAAAAAATATTTTCTTTTGATTTATTGGATGTGTGGTTTATACAAACGTGCCCTCTCTGTTGTGGTTGGAAAGTTTGCTGTCTGACCTATGCCACTTGGATTAACTCTTGGTAGAATTTATGCCATAGAATACGAAATGATTGACCGCCTTCCATTTAGTCTTTTGCCTTCCTTTCCTCCTTGGCTTCAATGGAGCCATCAGAGAACACCTGCCGTTGTCACGGGTGTAGTCGGTGGCAGAGTGAGGGAGCTTTGTCTTCATATCCTCGCAATATGATGCATGCACCCAGCTCTTATAACCAGTCAAGTGTTTTAAGCCAGACAGTTACTTAAATAATCGCTTTCATTATTTGCCTTGTTGGTAGGAAAATGAATACATGAAGGGTTAACTGAAAGGCAATGGTCGGAACGTCTATAATTAGGGTAAGCAGCACCAAATTATGAAAGTGCAGAAACAGTGTATTGAGAGAATGAGGGGGTTAAAGGCTGAAATGACACTGACTTTATAGACAACCCGAACAAGGCTTCATTGGCGTGTTCACTATGCCACATCTCTCAAGACTGCTCGTTTATCAGGACACTTAATAGATGAAAACCCTGCTCAAGTTAGTGAACATCCATCAATTTATTATTTGTACAGGCCCTGGCGACGTGCAACAATATGGATGGACAGCATTGTGGTAGTAGGGCTTTCAAAAGTAATAACGTGTAGTTTTCGATAAATATCAGTCGGCAAGCAAGCCCATGCTCTGCTGCTGATAGGTATTGCATGCTAAACGGTGAAATATTTCCTTAAGCTTTGCCTGCCTCCGAATAAAGCCACCTGTGAATGGAAGGCACCGCAATTCAATGGGCGATGCATCCAACATCTGGTATGCGATTCACACAGTGACTGAGAGGCAAGTGTGACGATGGGACAGATAAAGTTGAAAATGGCACACAGTCTTATCAAGCACATGTATGATTGTTACACTCAAGCAAGTTAGCCCTTCGTTTTGTCAATGGCAGGCGTCTGGGAGCGCATGTGCATGTCACCGTATTTGATGCGCTGCTTCTAGTCTTTTGGTAATCGTGTGAAAGGTGAAGTTCTTCATCAAGTCATTTGAAAATTAACTTTGTTTTAACTTTTGATGGCTGGAGCCAGCAGTGGTGTGGAATCTCAAAGACAAGTCCAAAGAGGGTGACATACTATGCCTGCAAGAACCAGCGAATTAGAATGCGTTTTGATGTGTCAGCATGAATTCAGCCAGGTTTTATCAACCTCGCTTCGCTTGAGTTGATACAAAGAAGCAGAAGAACCGTATGTCATGATGATGTGAAGCTTGCATAACCATATTTTATCGGGTTAAAAGCAAATAAAACATTTGGCTAGCTTAACTTTGCTAAATTTAGGCAAAAATTTGCAATTCCGAAGTTTGCAGGTTCTATCGAAGCAGGTAAGAAGCTATTTTGGTCACAGATAACAACACACAAAATCTTTCTTCCTCGTTAATGTTGCATCTCTGTCTTCCGCCAAACAAATGGCTCTTCACCTTCGCTGCAAATGTGACGCTATTTTTCCGAACAGATGTGTCGTGAGTCGAGTTCAAGGGCTGATTAAGACGTTTTGTGTAAAACATTTGCAAAGGCTTGCCTACACGACTTGACGTTGTCATCACTGGGTTACTGCAGGAGGTTTACTCAAGGAGGCCTCACCAGCGGTGCAACGGAATGCAGGAGTTGCCAGTCAAGTGTATTGGTCTTCAGTCAATTTAATCGCCGGCGGAAAAGTTTTAAGGAAGCATTCGATTGCGTGTAATGTTGTTTGGAAAGATTCAGTGCTTTTATTTGCAAGTACTATTAACAAATTGACATGCTCGTAGGCAACAAAATGTAAGGAGAACACCCAGAACGTGTAACACTACAGTGTAGAGGGGCTAAGGGTCTACCAACCGCTGGTGCGTTCCACCCCTCATCACCCTGGCGTAGCTCAACACCCACCTAAGCACAACTTGCGACCACGAATCTGTGCCACAGTTCATACGCTATTCTATTTTTTAGATGCCATCACTACACATATCACCTCTTCTTTAGTCGACTTCAATCTCCAGTAACTCTAATGACTTATTTGGCTCTTCGGAGTGCGGTTACTCGAAGCCTTGCACGAAACATGTCAAAAGTGTTGTTGAGGGTGTCAATCACATGATTGCCTCAGTAGATGCAGTCGTCAACACCATGAGCTGCCGTCTTAAATCAAAAAGGTTTAAATGGGGACCACATGTTGCGAGGACTGAATTAAAAATATTGTGCCGTGACTGCCAGGCTTCCAGAGACATGGGGGACTTTTAGGTTTGAGGGAGAAAGTGAGTGAACCATAACTGCGATCATAAGAATAATGGCCATTCAGCGACAATGGAATTCATGGACTTACCCATCTAGCAGTGTTTATGTGACCTTCCAACACCCAAGTGTCTTTCTCATTTTCAGCACTCAAAGTAGGGCACCACCTACGTGTCAAATGACAAGCCTGCTCGTCAAATGTTATCGTGACACCAATGGACGCGAAAGAGTTGCACTCACCTTGGTAGCCCTGTGAGGATGAGTAACTGAACATGAATCCGAGCTGCCATTTGCTCTGCAATGCCCAGAAGTAATATCGACTTGTGAAGCGATACAAAAAATATCTTTGGAGTCGCTGACATTCCCTCACAGTTAGTGAGAAGGGAGATTAAATAGCGAAAGAGACAAATTTTATTCACACAATAAATGCTACTTAATTCTTCCATCAGTGGCGTGACTGCTATTGATACCACTAGAAGAGACAACCTAGGAAAACTTATCGAAATTACTTGACTTACCGCTAGGTCACTAACACTCACTTCTATTTAAAGAATGTCAGTCTATGTGTGGACTGTGGATAGATAAATACTCAGAACTCGAACTACCCCCAGAACTGGGTTAGTGTCATCATTCACCGGAAATAAGTGATGCACATTGCTAGCGGATGAATATCTTCTTGAGTTTTGGTAACTTTATTGACTACAGGCTAAAACTGACAGGTCGCAGGCAAAGTTCAAACATGCAGCAATGCATTAGGGGTTAGATGACAAGACGCCCTAACCATTTTGACGATTAGTGTGGATGCCGGTCTCCTCTCACTATCCATTCTTCCGCCCATTGATGCTCAGCACATCCGTACTTGGTGAGGCAGCATTGTATCATTAAAATGCAGCAAGCACTCAACACCTTGTTGATGCCCTTCAGGGTGGGGAAGTGGGGTTTCGTGATCGTAAAGGAGGGACATAGAAATTATGAAGTAAACAGTGTGGCACAAAGATAGGAACAGGTAAATGATTTGTCCTCTTCTCGATTAATCGTGACACATTTTCCCATCTGCCATTAATATTATTAGCAGCCTTCACTTGCCACATAACCTGCATCGGAAGCGCTAACACTATGACCTCAATTAGAACCACTTTGGATTCATTTAAATGATGTCAGTGCCAGCTGCTACAGCAAACGTGTCATGTTGTGGTTGCCCAAAAGGCATGGTTCACACTCGATGATTGCACACCTTCAGAAGAGAAAAAGCAAAGGAATCAATATTCTCCATCCGTGTAGTCATTTCTCTTTGCTCTGATCTGGTTATCGTGAAGAAAATAATTAGGAACATGATCTGCTCCTAGCCCAGCCAAAGTGCGGCTGATACAGGCGACAATGTCACACCAATCGCAAATGATGTCGACATGTTTTGATGCTACTGTGAGCTTCCTGCTGGAATGACCATGCCCAGGAGTCGAAATGATTATGGGTAGTACGTGCATAGATGCTGAAAATTCAATGCTGTACTAATAAGAAGTAGGCCTGGATTAGCTTCCATCGAAGCACACATTAATACCAATTACTGTAATTTTATTCCGTCCATTTGCAAGTTCAGACATCAGACACTAGAATGTTGGCCAATGGGAGATATCATGCAGCGTGACAATGCAGGCTTTCACAAATGATGCAATTCTCTTGGAAGAGCAATAATTTGTCTCCTTTGTCTCTCCTGACCAACCGATGACTCCTCCTCAATACGAAGTTTATTCCGATTCCACCTTCTTGCAAAAAAAGTGTTTGGCACACAATGCTAAAAAAGTGGATGGATGTTATGCAGGTTTGACTAGATGCACCTTTTAAGCAAAAAGTGGTTGGAAATCACTAGTGTCATGACTAACAGGAGGAAGCAAACACCTGTTCTATCTAACCACAAATTGCTGTCCCACCTAACTAGTCTGCTTGTTCTAACGGTATAAGAGCAGATGTGAAAAGTCAGCGCTGGATCCACTGTGCTGATGGCAGCTCTGAACACCTCCTCCTTTCACAGGCATTATGAACAACAAAGTGTGGTCTGATCACATTAGATTTTACCTCTACTCTTATTCCTATCGCCAACCGCTGCTCCATATCCCACTGCCTTCACCTTGGAAACTAGTTTTGGCCCCGACGAGGTCAGAACTACCTCAAACTCCTAGGCGAAAAGGGACGTACTAACTTAGCTCAACTCATCAACGTAATGGTGGGTCAGACGCTCAACAGAGGGCCCTTATATCCAAAATCTCTGTTGTACGGACACTAATATTTTCAGTGGACTTGTTACGTTCACAACGCGGCAGCGTCAGGTGCTACCTACTATTGACGAGGAAGAAGGCCGAAAGGCTCTAGGTAAAGAGCTGCTTTTGCTCAGGGTGAAAATTTCTCACCATATAGGCAAATAATTAAAACCTTAAGTCACACGGTCAATCAGGGGAAATTAGCTGTGTTTTTATCACTAAAATTATCATAACATTCTGTCCAGTGGTTAATCCACAACATGTTTGTTAATGAGGGACCTAGTGGAGTCCTACAAACAGGTTCCACACGGTCCACTCAAAACCAAGTAGTCATCTATGTGCTTTAACGGAAATCCCTAACCAATCCTCTGCTTTCAACGCCAACACACCTGACCAATGGGCAATCTAATCACCACCAAAACGAGAATGTGTGCATCACATGGTAATGTACTTTTAACGGATACAGCACCTCCCTGTTCGATCAAGCGCTGTCCATTACAACGATCGATTTGTTCAAGTTACGCCAACTGCCGAATGTGAGGATGGAGTCTACGTACACACAAAAGAAAGAAGGCAACAGAAATGACTCAGGTAGCAAACATCTGTGAGATAGGCACTGGTGACAGTGATCAAATGGCTAGGAGGCGATGCAAGACGCGTTTCTTTGTAAACGCCAACCAGTGGGCACAACTGCCGTGAAAGAATGGACGTCATCTAACCCTGGGGATAAGGCATACTCAAAACAAGCATTAAAATGACCACCGACCGCAATGTGCAACGCGTGAATAAAAAATGAAGCTCAGATGGTTCTATGTCAGGTGGCGCTGTATTCGTCAACAGCAATCCGCACTTTTAACCAACAGCCTACATGATTAACAAAAGTTGCCTCCACCTCGATTTGCCAAACCGGGATCTTCGGAGGTGCTAATATTCCTAATGCATACTTTTGCTTTTCCTTGCACTGACATTTGTCCCTTAATGATGTAAAGTTGCAAAGTTTGAGGTTGAATCGGATTTGATTGCTATTTGGGTTCCGAAATGGTAATAGATCTTGCCAGTACGGAATAATGGCCATTCCTGGCGAAGGGCAGATCCGAGAGTCTGTAGGCATAGTTACTCTACTGAGTTCATATTTTGCATCCCAGACCGTCAAACAAAGCATCAAACCACCATGCCCAAAATACTTTGAAGCATTGCAATTCATCTTTTTATGTACCTTCTCTCCATTTGAGAGGAGACTGAAGAGAGATACTATTTAGTGGCTTCTACCTCTCGCTTATTTCTATGCAAGGTGTACCCAAGACATTGCCCTCCTTCATGTATATCAATGCCCATTACTTCTTCAGCAGCGTTTTGTCTTTGCTCTAAAAGGTTGATAAATGACCACCGTTGTCGTCAACCGCACAATACATTTTGCATTTCCTAGTCAGATAATTCGCATAACGTTCATTCTTTCACCGTCTACTATTTGCCATTGCTAGAAGTCAGCATCTCCTTTTATCGTTAATCATTAATATTAATGACCAAGTGTAGCCAGGAATAGACGTCGTATCAATCTTGGTGCACTCCTTTTCTGTTTACTAACGTTAAACAGTTGTCATACTCAACTAAAACTAGCGTTTAAGAATGGTTTGATCTCGTTTGGACAAGTTTAATGCAAAGCATAGGCTTTCTCCATTGGTCCTATCGAGTTATACGTCTGCACACCGGTAGCTCATGCACAAACTGTCGATCTAGGTAGCCTTTTGTCCAGGCTTTTGAGTGAGGACATAGCAGGGATATTCAACTCGGTCTCCGTTCACTTATAAAAATTTTGATGTCAGCCTTTATGTAGAAGTATTTTAAAAACGAAATGCATGGGGAACAAGTTCGTGAGGAAGCAAAGAGTATTTTTTAAGGATAAGAGGTGCTTTTGTAGGGCGAAAACATGTTGGAAGCACTGTCAGATAAAAAAAAAGATCAGAAGGACGCATATTGCTTTTTAATCATAAGTTGTGCTACTAATTAACACAAAAATTAGAATTTTTATTGAATAAGACCAAGGCAAATTTAATCAGTTTTGTAATGCATTTGAAAAGGAAAAAACTGAAGGCGTTCATGTTTCTTAAGATTTAAAAAAAGAATTTAATTCATTGCCTTTTTTCTTTAAACCAAAGAATAGCAGTTAAAATGGAATTTCATCTAGATTTGATGCAATTCAGCCTCCTCTATTGTTTGCACACCAATAAATTCCTCCAGTATTTGCATAATAAATTTTGACTTTACATACTGGATGTTCGTGTGGTGACAAACATTAGGAAAAAATTAGCACTGTAGTGGTGGCTGAGCCATGCTTGTGAAAAATCCAAAAATGGCATCATGGCGATTGTTAGCCTTGAAATATGCCCACAATCCAACTTGCAAGGGCGTAGGATGTTTAGCTTCACAATTAAACTCCTATGCTTGATGTGGTTCAGTACCGTGCGGCTGTGAGGATGCGTCATCGCACCTGGCAGGTGCCCGTTTTGGCGTTTTTGTTATTGCAGGGGCTTTGGTTCCTTTATGAGGACCCTCATGTAGGCCTGACTAAAACGACTACATGAATCGTAGATGCTGCAGCCACGATAATAGATCAAAGCCCTGGTCATGCTGCGTTTAACTAGCACAGGATTCTAACATTAATAATAGCCACTGTCACGTTTGCCTAGTCCTGCACAGAATAATCTCATCCGTCGAACAATGAAGCTGGTGGATATTGAATCGACTACCCCTCCGCTTGACAGATAGAACTGGTTGCACATTGTTTACACACAAAAAGCAACCTGTCGCAAAATTTAACAGCTTCTTAATTTTCGTGGCACCGCATTGAACAATGGGTCGATCAGTTTACATTCCGTGGTTTAGACGCACCTCCTTCATGCGATCTACACGCACACGCCTGCACGAGGGATCACTAACGCAAACCAAAACCTTCCTCGCTGCACACTTACAAATAGTAGTCTGGCTGGCGCTCCAGCACATGATCACAGTCATACCGCGCAGTCAAACATGAATCATAGAAGCTGACCACAACTGCTAATCCACTTTGGATTCCTACTTTCCTGCGCAATAGGCAATAGACACAATTATTATAAAAGCAAATGTCTCCTTTGCAGCTCACATATGATTTCATTGGAGGCATTCACATGCATTACCAGGTTCTGCAAGAATTTGTGGTGATACTGAAAACGCATTTGAGCAGCACTACGAAATCTTTGCTGCCAGACTTCTAAGCACAATGCAAACAGCAATAAAATCACTTAGCACTTACACATCCACAAAAATTGCTCTGGGGTGCATGATGCCGCTATGCATGTGCTAATTATACTCAAACAATCAGCAGCACGATTATTATTTTGTGATCAAAAGTATATAGTTAAAGGTTTTAGAAACTTTCCCACCCATAGAACTGGTGATGAAGTCCATACACTCGTTTCAAGGATACTCTATGAGCCTGCTATATCATACAATGCGCTGGCAACGATTGCACTCGTTTTCCCTTCCTTCAGCTTTACAATACATTTAATAGTAGTGAAACTCGAGGCAAGGCCATTGCTGTGACAGAGCGCTGGTTTGTTGCCAAGTTGCTTTCGACAAAATGGATATCTGTTGTCATAAAAATTCAAAAACTGAATAAAGACTTATCATGTTCTACTCCATTGTAAACTATTTTGGAAATCAGATGCTTTTTGCTCTATTTGTGCAAGCTGAATAATTGCCCTTGTAAAATGACTTTGATTTGAGCTGACACATACTTATGTGTTCAGTCCTTTCCTCGTACGGACTTTAAACAACCAGCTGTAGGATTTGGTAAATTACTGGCTTAATTGTAAAGCATACATGCGCATCCACAAATTTTTTGACATATTTATGCAATGTTCCTGATTTGGCTGGACAAACTAAAGACAAATAGCATTTATAAAATTTGAACGCGCGGAATCAACTTTTAAATAACCTTTGCGCAAGTAGTGCCGTGGTTATAAAGGTAACGCTAATCAATCCAATGACTTCCTTTCCTCATCGCTGGCAGATGAACTTGAATCGAATCGGTCCTGTTATGGCATAGCTGAAGTCGATAAATCTGCGGATTCTGCATGACTTTTAATTGCCAATACAACTGTGGATTTCATGAAGTATTTTGCTCGCTTACGTTTGCATGTGATTGACAACACGTTGCTTAATTCGAATTTGCGCATGTATTAGAAGAAAACAGAGACTGTGCCCAATCGCAAATGCTGGTAGCTATTGTGCACAAACCGGCCAATAGTGCATGCGTCTTTAGTCCAGAAGCAGGGCACTTTTGATGATCTCAAGTGCCGAATTTAACGTAGTCTTGGCATCCTCGGGTGAGCCGAGCAATGTATTGACCTCGGCTATCACCATCGATTTCAGCAGACCTAAAGAGCAATGTAAAATTATTTCCTTTTCACCCTAATGCAAAGAAAATGTGCATGGGCTCTAAAGGATCTTCAAAATCTCTATTCTTTATGTGTACTTCACTAAAAACGGCACAAAACACTTCAGTGGCGCTACAGGTCCAACACATCGCTACCACTTGTGTCACTTACTTGCGCTACCAAGTAAAAACTACAGCTTTTCGTGTAATGCACTGATGAAACGTTTTTAACGTAGCCTTAGAAAACAATACGCTAATTACACTGGTCTGGTGTTCCTTAAGTGGAGATCAATTGGAAGCGTTGAATGCATGCCTACGCTCCACTATGTAGATGTTTATCTTGTGGAATATCACAAGCAGCTGCTCAGATTTCTTTGCCTTAGTCAAGTGAAGATCACTACTGTCAATGCAGTTAAGACATGACTACAAATGTCGAAACTGTTGGCCTACCTGTCTGACCGAGAGTTTTGCAAATGTACTTGCCCTCCTCCAATGAGAGACCGCCTGAAACGGGGGTTCCTATGCTGGAAGCGTATTTGGGATCCAGTCCATCAATGTCGAAGCTCAGGTGGATTTGGCAATTAGGACTGTCAAACAATCATGCATTGCAAATAAGTGTGTCAGTTATTCATCTCCTCCAAAAATTTGTGTAATCAAACAACCGCTCACCTAAATCGAATTATGGTCTTGAGAGCTGTCTCCATGACACCCTCAATTCCAATGCTTCGCACATCGTCCATATTAAAATATGGAATATTAAGATCCTTTATAAACTTTCTAAAACAAAGAGCAAGTTGTCAGTCTGCCTACCCATCGTTCAGTAGGCTTAAGGGCTCAACTTACAGCTCTGGTGCATCAACATCCCGAAGTCCAATGTAAAGGAGTTGGTTGGCTTCAAGACTGCAATACGAATGGGACCAATGAGCACCAATTAGGCCAGTAATGGTACCTAAGGTAAGGAGCCTTGAGTTTGAGGAATGAGTTTGCTGGTTTCGTTGAGGAGAAAGGAGAGGGGCATACCGTGAGTGTGCCGAGAAACAGAGCTTCTGGGAGTGTTAATATCAGCATGCGCGTCAACCCAGACAACAAAAGAGTTGGGGAAAGTCTTCAAATAACCTGCGATTGATCCAATTCCTATGCTGTGGTCGCCGCCCAGTATGAGCGTCATGTCGTTCTCACTCACTTTTGCGACACACTCTGTCAGCTCTATGGTGGTTTTCACCAGTGCTCGTTGGTTCTCGCAGTTTAAAATAACATTCGGTTCACGATCCTTTGACTGAGTGACTTCTCCATAGTCATTCACTTTGGCATCTAGAAAAAGGTAATTAAATGTTGGTAGCACATAGACGCCAAGACTTCAGATACGTCATGCTAGTGAGGTAAGGCAATGATGGTGATACAAGCGTGTGGCTCCAAAATTAAGCGAGATTCGAGGGAAAATTGGAAGCCAGAATAGTAGGAGACGTACCTAACTTTTAAATAACTTTTCTAGGCCATGTCCTCGAATCTCTTTCGGCCCTTTCTGAATCCATCCTTAGGTTGACCCATGTCGACAGCTGCTGCCACAATACCCAGAGAAAAGACGTGGTTCCCACGGCCTTTGTGCATGATAACGAAGTGCTAATACTCTTGGTGCCGGTTGTGAATGCCCTTTGTACCTAATGTGTTTTAGCGCCATGTGGCTGTGAGGCTGCACCTGCGCACCCAACAGGTTACTATTTTTTTGTGTAATTGTGAAAACAGTTGATCTCATTCCGCTACACACATCCTGTGCAGTCGTATCCAAGATGGTAGTGTGGCGGACGTGTGCTTAGATTATGAAATGTAAACCGAAAACTTGTTGAGGTTGGAGAAATCCTGTCTAACCTTAAATAATGCCCACTTTTGGTCATTATGGCTACAAGTAGGTGCGTTTTGATTACACTGCATATCTTGCCACCTAAATATGATACTGACCTCACTTTTCCTTACACATTATATTTTAGCTGAATAACAACAAGGCAATTCTTATGAGAAAAAACCGTATATCTTTGGAGGCAGTTGTTTCGGATGCCAGAAGGAATGCACATAGCATCGCAATCAGCGCAGAGAGCATCCTAGAGCCGACGCAATAAGTTTGACAAATAAATTTGGAACAATTCTGCAGTGAGTTTGTGTAGAAACGTGAGCTGACTCGCCCAAATTTAATCACCATACACAATAATCAAGCGCTACCATAAAAACAACATTAGCACGGTTAGTGTTTAACAATGCATTAACACCAAGTTAAAAGCAATAGAAATTGAACTTAAGCAGAATGACTATGATTCTTCTTGTGGGAGCGCCGTATCTAAAAGTTTGTGCGTGCTTGTGATTATGAGAGTGTACGATTTAATGCCTTGTTGACTAGTGGATTTTGATTATGCCAAATGTTAGTTGGCTACTTACAAATGCCTAATCGCAACAATGGCTTTATCAATGATTTTGCCATTACCAGAACAGAAAAATAAGCACCATCACCAGTAACGTGGTGTTCGATATAGCAGGCTTCAAAAGGTACCTTTGCAACGACTGTTTGGATTTTACTCACAGCTAAGTGTTTGGAGAAAGTCCCGAGAATTGTAGGACTCACTTACTCAGTCTTCTTTGCTGTTGCCGACGTATAATCGCTGCTAATTGTTTAAGTGTACTTAGCACATTTGGAGCGGCGTCATACACCTCACTTCACTTAGGCAAACCTGCAAATACCTAATAATTTTTGCCGTTTGCAGTATGAATAAAATGCTTTCAAATGAAACTCGTAATGTTGCTAGAGTGCATCTTATACGGCAACGAAACGGCGTTGCTAACATTTCATAAGCAGACACGAATACTTGAGCAGTGCCAAAACGTTAGTCTAACTTACTTACCACATTACTAACGAGGCCCAAGTGCTTCGATTCGTATGCTGTTGTAGAAATGTTCTAGTTCATATGCATCTGCTTTATTTAAATATTCTGATAAATTCACATGAGCTGAAAATAATAATAAGAACGGTGGTTGTTGGTTGCACTAGGTATTTGACAAAAGAGAATTCGCAGTGGTATTGTTACTAAACCGGCACATCGACTTATAAAGCACCGATAAGTTCTGGCCGCAACGAATGATTTACACTACGTGCTGTGGTAAAACATGGGAACACAACGCAAGGCAAGTGGCTTGGGATCTGCTGCCTTCTTTAATAATGCTGAAGGCTGGGTACTTTTGAAAATATTTTAGGTTTGCTCTGCACTAACAACGAGTCAAGACAATAGCAAAATGGGAGTAAATTTTCTCTTACTTAAGACAAATGAACACTTTTGATCTGCAAGGAAACATTTGCTCTTATAGTAAATGTGTCCATTGAGTGACAGCACATTTAATCGCTTGCGAAATTAGGAGCATGAAGTGGATTAGCCCTTATGGCTAGCTTTACGAATCACGCACTTTCGTGTTGCATAACCACACAACTAAGCCAACGCATCTGACAGACTGCTATTTGTCTGTGTGTGTAGTGGGGGTAATTGTGGTGTACGCTGACGATCTCTCGTGCATGCTGATCGGAAGTACGTCTTAACTGCGAAAAATACATTAGACGATTGTTCATACAATGTGATGCCACGGAAACAGGAAGCTGCCAGCTCTGACAAAAGTGACTTTTTGTGTAAGCAAAGTGTAACCAATTCAAGCTTTATATTCACACAAACGCACAGGGCTGACAATCCTAATCGCACACTTTCGTCGTGCAGGAGGATAGTCAAATGAATATCCACTAGCATCGCGGGCTTATAAAATAACTTCAATCTGCAATGTGATTCGACTTTGGAGATTTTTTTGGCACAGGATTGGGCAAATTTACAGCCACTTTAGTAATCACTATTCATAGGCTGGTTCAATGCAGCATAACCAGGAGTCTAGTTGACTCGCTGTAATTGCGACATCGGTTCATACATTTGCACTATTCAGGCCTACAACAAGGCCCACTTGAACAAACCAAAACGCCTGCAATAACAAGGACGCTAAATTTGTAATCTGTCAGGATTGAGAGCCTATACTCACAGCCGCACGGTAGCAAACCGTATGCAGCCCAGAAGATTAGTTTCAAAGCTACATATCACACGTCCTTGTGAGGTGGATTGTAGGCACATAATATGGCAAACATTTGTAAAAATGCCATTTAGGATTTCTCACAAACAAGTCCTTGTCAACACGCAAATGCGAATTCTTCTTATAAAGCCTCCGTCATCACATAATTGTATTCGACATAGAATGTTGAAGCGTATTCAGTAAATAATAAAGAATTGTACGGGCGAGCGATCAATAAAGTGGACTGAAATATACTAAGTCTGTCAAATGTTTGCCATCTCTGTTCTTTGAGGCAAGAAGAAGGACAGTATGCACGTGTTCTAGCTGAAAGTGCGTGAAGAACCCAGAACTGCGATTAAACACTTTGATGCAATGCACAACTAGAAAGAGGAGTAATAACTTGCTTGGGGATTAGACTAGATTCAAAAGCCAAGAAGTGAAAACAATTTGCGATCATCTGTGCGACTGTCAGTTTCATTTATTTTGATATTTATGTAACCATACGTCATTGAGTGGAAGAATAGAGGAGTGCAGTGTAGAATAAAGTAAAATTCGTACTCGATGAATGCAATAAAGTGGACCGGCAACCGCGAGTACTCCTCTATTCGCCAACCCATAACCAAGTTGCATGACTTCGATAATATGAGGGAATGCAAGCTTTCTCTGTGGCATGGTGGCTGGTGCTGGCATTTCTATTACTTTTCATTTTTCACCTTTTCGAGCCTTTTACACACTGCAGCACTGCTCCCATTTTCACAGCTTTTCTCGCCTCTCCTCAAAAGCTTCCTTTACTCATTCACCTCTGCATACGACTTGCCTTCTTTTACCTACCTCTACCTTACACGCCACCGTCATCTGCATGTCACTTTCGGCAGCAATTTTCTCTTTTGACCGCATACGCTTTATCCATCGCGCCTTGCTCCGCCCTCTCTCACCGCATCATCCATTTTTCAACCCAAATTCAACTTTTGGTTTCAGTTATCTCTGCGTTGCTGGCGTGATTTTTACGGAACTATTTCACACAATATCAATTCAAGTGCATTTATGCATATCCATATGGCATCGCCGATACTACCACCACTAAGAGATCTCTTCCAACAGCACAAGTGTAGACATCGTCAAGTTGCATCAAAGTAAATGGCCTGGCTTGGCAACGCCAGCCTGTAAAGAGCAACGTGTTGATATCCTCTGCGCACCATTCCTAACAAATGATAATAAGTGGTAAATAACTATCGCACACTGAATGTGCAGGCAGCATTAAGACAGCTGAGCATTTCCTTCCTATTTTGTAGTATGTCTGCTTTGTCCCGCCATCAGAGACACTGACTCAGTTGACAGCCCATGAAGGCTCCTTCTGAACCAAAGTTTGTGGCTATTGAAAAGAAGCACTGTAATGGGTTTCGTTTCAAAGATTCTTTGGTACGTTTGGATCACTTAGATGCATTTTCACACACGCGTTGCAATGATCACTAATGTCATATCGGTAGCTAGACTCATCTGCTTGAAGCGGTTCAAGGCTCGTTTAACTTGGTGATTTCGAGACCACTGTTTGCGGTAAACACTCGATTTATAGGCAAGTGATGCAAAAATAATTTGTAATGCTTGACGACGGTTTTAGACGGCAGATTGAATCATTATGCGCACATTTATTTGAGGCGCTAGCTAAGATCTAGTGGTGAATGTCATTGAACTTCTGACAAAACCTGGAGCACAAATGATCCTAATGCAGCGCAGCGATATTCTCAC
>MIEF01008536.1:0-22484 GCA_001870725.1 Taenia solium
GTGTTCGCAAAATGCTGAAATCGCACTTTTGAACATGAGTGACCATCCAAAATGCACCTTCAAGAGGACATTAATAACATTAAAATTTGTTTACGGAACACACAGAATGACATGTTAACTGACAAGATCAAACCCAATTCTCAAAATCTTCGCTTGCTTTAACGCACTGACAGGAAATAGTTTCAGATGAGATCAAAGAACTAGACGGCATTGTAAAAGTCAGAGATGGTTAGTGGTACTAAAAGATGAGGTAATAATTAGGTTGGTGATACGACAGATTAATTCACATATAATGGATAAAATAGATGCGTTGACAGGAGGCTTATGGTTTCTGTAGGCGCAAAGGCATAAACGATTCGAGATGTGGGAATGCATGGTCTAGGAAAGAACTGATATGAAAATAAATGAATGCCGCTAACACAGGCCAACCGCAGCTGCGTGAATAAAGCCGCTGAGAAATTATGAATGAGGCGAAGTATGGAAAGACAAAAATTTGGCAGAATTTCATTGTAAAAGCTAAATGTTAAGCATAAGGGTGCTGGAATGCCAGGCATCTGGTAAACTCACTTCGTCAAGACCTTGTCTGTAGGATTAAGTGTTAAAATTGTACAAACCTTTACATTTTAGCAAACACCACACTATTTCAATATTCATACACTCATCTTTACATGAGTAATTTAGGCTGTTCTCCTGCCATTACAGGAATGAGAAATTATGAATGAGGCGAAGTATGGAAAGACAAAAATTTGGCAGAATTTCATTGTAAAAGCTAAATGTTAAGCATAAGGGTGCTGGAATGCCAGGCATCTGGTAAACTCACTTCGTCAAGACCTTGTCTGTAGGATTAAGTGTTAAAATTGTACAAACCTTTACATTTTAGCAAACACCACACTATTTCAATATTCATACACTCATCTTTACATGAGTAATTTAGGCTGTTCTCCTGCCATTACAGGAATACTTCGGGATCCTTTAGACCGCGAGACGGTACAGAGTGTCATTTTCATCTTTCCTCTCCCCGTCTTCTGACCCCTCTTACCTTCATCGCAACCGCATACATTGATCCATGATGACGTTCACTAGCACTTAGACGCACGCATACACACACCCAAACAGATTCTCTTTAATAAAATGCTAGGGCCGGTGACGCAATCTCGCCTACACTTACCCATCTCGTACCAATCAATACAGGAGCTGATTTTGGTGCACATTACAGGGACAAAGTGAGGAGAAGGTGATGTATCATGTGTACGAAATCTAGGCATCCACTGGTGGGTGAGATATTTGCTCCACTGCTGCTTGGCAATAATGAGTGAGGCTGCGAACAGGAGGAACCACAAATTTGAAGCGAAGCCCGAGCCAAAGGAATAAGAGCAGCTGCTAGGTAAGAGATGAATAGGTGTGGGATGGTAATAAATGCCATGACACACAATAGTCAGCGGAAAGGAAAGGATAGAAGGGGGGAAAATGATAGACTCCTTCAGGGTGATAGTGCAAGGCGCCGCTGAAACAGAGTGGAGAATCGCAAGATTGCAGGTCTTGTGCGCTTAAACGAACAGGAATCGGTGTTTTGAATTCCAACACCGACATTTCCATGGCCAAATACTATTAAGAAACTAACTGACTTACGGGCTGCGGGAGTCAATTATGGTCAACCCACATAATGAATGCGTGTCGAAAAGCGAAAGACTCGTGTTAAGCTTTTAAGCCGATAGATGCCCACTTGTTTATAACTAGTCCAGTCTTCATCGGATGGATAAAATGTAGCAATTATTGATAATAAAGCCAAAGCTCTATTTTATGCACACAATTAATGTCGCAAATCGTATCACATCCAGTCACGATAGGCAGCGTCTGCCTCAATAAGATCGCGTGGATTCAGGGATGTCTCTCGATACATTTAAGCATGCGGGGTTACTGGTTATCACAAATGACGAATGAATTGTACTGGCCGTGTCAGTTACCGTTATTATGCAAGTTCTACGCAATTATAAATGCAATCATAAACGCAATTGATGTTTACTTCTCACCAATGCAATTGCGTGAGTGTATTGCTGATAGGATCTGCATCCAAGGTTGACGCCAATTGCACATCCGACTATGACCTTGGGGGAGGCTATAAAGTCATAAAACTCAAAGTGCGGCAATGTGAAATCGAAGTCAATTATTCCTTTTCATTTATGAAAAGTATCCTCACGTCATTGCATTTCTCAGTCACTAGTTCTCCACTATCATTGAATACAAAATCGCTTTCGAGGAAAATTAGTTTGAGTGAGTTGAAGCGTTTCGCCTTATACGCAATTCGGCTAAGATGACCACAGTAAAAAGGATGCCCAAATTGACATACCGGTAGATAAGCACAGTACCCAAGTATAAGAGGATGGCACAGAGACAGCCAAATGAATTCATTAGGAGAATATTTTTGACCGATTCTGAAAGAGAGATGACAAAATTACACCACGATAATTTATGATTATCGCATACCAAAATCACAGGGTGCAATTAGGCAGCGTGTGCGCTGAGGTCCCTTCCCGTCTCCTGGCCAACTCGTTTCACGCTTTTGTTGAGGCATTATCGGAGGGTAATGGATGATATCAATGAGGTCAAAGACCTCTTTATATGTTCCGTGTTGGAACTCAATGTTAGCCATCTCAGTAATGTTGGGCTTCAGGGGGAAGAGGTAAAGGTCAAAGATGCCTTGCGAGACATTGCCATTCTGCGTTTGGTAGCGGAAAGTGATGTTGGGCAGTGTAGGCACAAGGATATGTGACTTGGTCCGCAGTGGTTGAAAAAGATTGTGGGAGGAGCCGATAATACCGCCGCCTTCTTGAAGGTAATTTGAACCATCCGCATTGCCAATGCTGCTCCACTGGCTATTTGTAGATTTATTTGGTGTGACAAATGGGAACCCCATCAATCGGTGCACCAGAAGTCGTATTTTCATACTTAACGTTGAGCATAAAATGAGTGAGTCGGTGTAACAAAGTCCCGAGATTTGTTAAAGTTTTCTCAATGGTCAGAGGCAGATTCATAAATGTAATCGACTGCAGTAATCACATCAGTTGTTTGCATAGGAGACTTTGGCACTGCAGAAGTAAGCTCCGGGTCTAGATGTCCAAAACACCTTTGGATAAATGGGAAGCTCTTGTGAAGAATGACGCTTGTCCTTGCAAAGAGATTGTTTGCTTTAAATCATGAGAGGGTGCATTGCTGTGACAAATGAGAACCCCATCAATTGGTGCACCAGAAGTCGTATTTTCATACTTAACGTTCGAGCATTAAAATGAGTGAGTCGGTGTAACAAAGTCCCGAGATTTGTTAAAGTTTTCTCAATTAGACTCGCGAAAACCATTTATTCGGACTCAAGAGTTTCGGTAGAGCAATGTCGCAGAAAAGGTGATTCTTATGCAGCAGAAAAGTAAGACCAGATATTGTGAGGTCCAAATCATTAGGCTTAGTGGGATGTGCATCCCCTGTGAGGCATCCTTGGGTTATCAAGAGGGTAGTAAAACAGGAAACACCTTAACAAGTAATCCATTTTAACGATTCATTTGGAACCTAGGTTTGGTCTGTGGTAGAGCCCATGGCAGAAATTTAAAATAATCACCTCAAATTTGAGCACATTTGTGGAGTGAATGTGTGACTAGTTTTACCCTTGCAAACTGCATTTGAAATGCTGGTAAAATAATTTGAATTACCTCCTTGTATGCTACTGACTCCTCATTGTATGTTATTCCCTTTGGCAGTGCAGTTAGAATGATGAGCGAACGACCAGCAGCCAATGTGCGTCCAATTTTCGACAAATGCCACCTCTACTCACGCAAAGCATCGTAAGTAAACATGTCCTTGGGATCCACCTGAATAAGTGCTATCCTTCCTTGTTTTATTTTAGTCAGGTTCTGAATGCTAACTACGAGTTCTGTTGCCATCAATGTTCTCGCCAGTATCACCAAGGCTAAAGAAAAAGAATCCTTAACTGAATTGGGAAAACATTCTTCTCCAAGTGTTAAAGAGCGGTTGCTCACCGTCAATGCAATCTTCTAATGGCTTCCAAAAACTTGGGAAGTTAGCTGCTGATTTAACACCCAGGCTAGTCATTAGAATAGGCACGTTTTGCCGTTTTTGGAGAGACAAAGTGTCAATGGGATTGAATCCCACGTCTCAGGAATATCAAGGTTGGTAGTATGCATGTCGTAGACCAGGGCAATGTGTTTCCAGCCCTTGTTCAGCAGGTAGACAAGAATGCCTTGCAGAATGATCTTGCGTCGAACTACTACAGAGACCGCAGCAATAGGTTGATCGAGTGAAGAGCGACTGTTGTTAGCAACGTGGTTGACAAAGGTAGCGTGAAAGCTTAATATTCGACAATAGTAGGAGATTTGGTGGAGTAGAACCCTCTCCATACTTTGGATCCCTGAATCTGGTCCACTCATTCACAAAATTGCAGCCGCTACCCAATGGAGGACCTAGTAACACGCTGGATCAAGTGGAATTAATTTCAACTGTCTAGAAATTAAAATAAATGCTTATTTGGGAGTGTTTACACCACACTTATCAGGCATATTATGCAACATTGTGTATTTCGATTCCTTTGCCTTTTTGCAATAGCCTATTGGTCTGTTGCTTCATCAAGTAAGGACTAACACAACGGCGTTATCTAAGGTGGTCTGAGCAGACGTAGTTAAAAATAAAGCAGTGGAAAATGGGCAGTTATTGGAACATAATCCAAAAATCCATAAATGATTTTTAAGTGGTTTATGACATGGATCAACGCATTACAACATTTGGATCCCTGAATCTGGTCCACCCATTCACAAAATTGCAGCCGCTACCCAATGGAGGACCTAGTAACACGCTGGATCAAGTGGAATTAATTTCAACTGTCTAGAAATTAAAATAAATGCTTATTTGGGAGTGTTTACACCACACTTATCAGGCATATTATGCAACATTGTGTATTTCGATTCCTTTGCCTTTTAGCAATAGCCTATTGGTCTGTTGCTTCATCAAGTAAGGACTAACACAACGGCGTTATCTAAGGTGGTCTGAGCAGACGTAGTTAAAAATAAAGCAGTGGAAAATGGGCAGTTATTGGAGTACTATCCAAAAACCCACAAATTATTTTAAATGGTTTATGTGACATATATCAATGCACTGCAACAAAAAAACTTATTTGTGAGCTCCATTAATTTGCTTTTACACTAAATTACTCTCACATCACAAGTCGGCTGCAGAGTGGGGCAAATGGGATCAGATTTTGCCACCTTAGAGTTTGACACCAAATTCCATCCCATTAATAGGGGCAGAAACGCGATTAGTATCACATCTGCAGCATGGCATTGGAGAAGTGGCAAATCGCATTTACACCGCTAAGGCACCGTGTTGCCATAAATCATTCGGTTTTGGTTTTCCTATTTCGTTTGTGTTTTGACCGAATCCTCACTTCGGTGTCACTGTTGACACATCATTTGGGTAGCGGAAATGGCAATTGTGAAGGGTACTTACAAATCAAAGAACTAGACGGCATTGTAAAAGTCAGAGATGGTTAGTGGTACTAAAAGATGAGGTAATAATTAGGTTGGTGATACGACAGATTAATTCACATATAATGGATAAAATAGATGCGTTGACAGGAGGCTTATGGTTTCTGTAGGCGGCCACCTTAGAGTTTGACACCAAATTCCATCCCATTAATAGGGGCAGAAACGCGATTAGTATCACGTCTGGCGCATGGCATTGGAGAAGTGGCAAATTGCATTTGCACCGCTAAAGCACCGTGTTGCCATGAACCATTCGGTTTTGGTGTTCCTATTTCGTTTGTGTTTTGACCGAATCCTCACTTCGGTGTCACTGTTGACACATCATTTGGGTAGCGGAAATGGCAATTGTGAAGGGTTACTTGCAAGACTGTTTACATTGAGTGATGGTGATACATTTGTTGACCACACGCAATCGCAATGAACAGGAAACAATGCTCGATTCATGGCAATACAAATAGTTTGGATCACAGCCAGTGTCAAATGACGCGTGCAACGCATTAGCAAGCAATGGATGAGGAGCATAAAGGATAACCGATCCATTTTGACTTATAATGAGGGAGGTTTTTGCTTTGATTGGCGACTAACTGAGCTACAGAGATGCATTGAGGAAATGACAATGTGTTCCAACCTTCATTAAGCAAACGTGCAAAGTATCCCTCATTCTCAGTGGTTCACCTTTCAAAGGTCGAAAATCGAGGCATGTGTATGAAACACTACACTCCTTTTTAAATAGAACAGCAAACACCCCACACTAGCTGAACCAGAGTGGAGAAATTCCTAATCTCGGTATCACGAGATGGCACAGGACATCGTTCTTTATAGTATATATGTAAAACTTCCATCCGTAATGGATGGTTTCGAAGGAAGTAAAGATAGAACTGGCATTCTGCCCGTTCACATCCTTAGTGAACCCAGCTCTAAGACAGTATTTCCTTAATCGCTACATATGAACTTTCTTAATACCTTCCACTCAATAGTGGCGAAGAAAGTTAAAAAAGAAATGCAGCCAACACCACAAAATTTGTTTCTATTAGCAGATCTACTCCATTGCAGTGTACCATTCTTGCAAACGTGTAAAGTAATTCGGGTGTAATTAATGTACCGTCAATGGCTTTTTGCCTTTTGATAAGAAACTGGTTTATGCGAATCAATGAACTCCTACAGAGCACAGGTTTGCAGGAGGTTTGGGGCATGGGTACTGATAATGCACGGAAAATTTAAAGTAACATCATAACCGACCTGTAAATTTTCCAAAATATTGTATATTATGCCTGCTCTCGAAGCCTCCTGCATCGAGCAGCCAGGCACCCAGCGGTGCTCTGAAGCAGCAAGGAAGATTACTTTATTATTCACTGGCATCAGTGAGTTTGCGAAGCGCACAGCTGCGGCAACACTGTGAGTGAAGTTGTAGAGCATCATTTCGGGTGCACAGACGAGGTCTGAGACGAGAGTTAGATAGTAAGATGACATTGTGCATTTGATGGCTCTTCTTTTCTCAAACCATAGACATGAAAGGTCGTAAAGATTAGTAAAAAGGCAACCAGGATCATCACTTTTAAGTTTATTCTCTAAAAATAAGGGAAATATGGACCATAGTGCGTTTTATAAACTATTTAGTGCCAACGCCCCTTTTGACGTGCAAATATGATTGGATTGGTGGTTAAAAATTTAGTTCTTGCGTGACGCTGTCGTGCTAAAAGCATTAAAGAGTTTGAATAGCAGAAAATATTGCCTTAGTTACCCATTAAGCAAATTGTTCCGATGGGCGGAGTCGGACCATTCAGGTGCAAGAAAATTTGATGTGAATTAATCCTTCCCATGTGATTGCCATGCAGCGGCCTTAGGGCTTAGAATATATTTTTGCCTCAGTAAATAATAACGAACCGCACACCCTTGATTGTGCCGCAACGTGACTTTTGATTTGATGCGATCTCTGGATGATTCCATGTTCAACTTACACCGGCCGTACATGTAAGGCAAATAGATAAAGATTAACTAAACATAGTGAGCATTCAACTAGTAGGTTTGTCACAACCTCGATTGCCATCTCTCTCTCTTTGTTTGTTTGCCTTCACAATATCCATTATCCGTCCTTTAGGGGCATGATTTTTATACCATTGAGAAGCGATCCGTATCTCTCCCTCGCGTGTAAATATTCTCAAGGACAATTCCGCTGCCAAGAGCAGAGGCCTTGGATATATCAGATGTGATGATTCGTATTTACGCCACATTTGTCAATGGTAACAGGGATTTCTCCATCCAAACTTCCTTTTGCGCGCCTTATACGATGTGCAGCTCATGTGTCCAGATTATTTCCCTCTTTCTTCCACATGTTTCTGTACTCCTTCATTTGCTCTTTTATCTAACCATGTATTCGAGCAAAGTGTATAGAAGGGAATATGAGCTTCTATCAAACGGCACACTGAGAGACGCAACTTACAGCTTCATCGCCAAAAGAGAAATACACTGGGATACCGGTTGTTACATTGCTGGAACGACGCATCCAACTGAGGCATGGAAGAAGGAGAAGATGCAACAGAGGCTGAAGATAAGGCGGTGGCATAAATCACTCCTATTTTTATGATTTCCATCTCTCTTAGTTTTTTGACGTCTTTGGAATGGCGGTGAGGGAGATCGAGGGGGCTTCAAAGATTAAGAGGGAGACGGCGAAAGCGAAAGATGGGAGGATAGTGAGGTGAGCTTGGGGCGTTGACATTATGGGAAGCAGGATACATCCACCTATCTGCCTTGCTGGACGAGGCACACTGAGAGACGCAACTTACAGCTTCATCGCCAAAAGAGAAATACACTGGGATACCGGTTGTTACATTGCTGGAACGACGCATCCAACTGAGGCATGGAAGAAGGAGAAGATGCAACAGAGGCTGAAGATAAGGCGGTGGCATAAATCACTCCTATTTTTATGATTTCCATCTCTCTTAGTTTTTTGACGTCTTTGGAATGGCGGTGAGGGAGATCGAGGGGGCTTCAAAGATTAAGAGGGAGACGGCGAAAGCGAAAGATGGGAGGATAGTGAGGTGAGCTTGGGGCGTTGACATTATGGGAAGCAGGATACATCCACCTATCTGCCTTGCTGGACGAGTTTATCTCTGCCACTCTGGTCTTATGAGAGGTGGCCAGAAGCCTCTCGTGTAATAGGGGTCCCGTTGCTATAAGCATTACCCCTTCTATAATGAAATGTAAAATCCCATTGCTGCTTCTGATGACCCGTTTCTACTATGGACTTTCATGCTTTTGGGTAGTGCTTAAGGTATTCAATCAGTGCATAGATGGTTAACAGTTCGTGTCCTCTTGCAGTTTTTTGCTTCAAATATTGTTGAGTCTGGTACTGACGTAGGCGATGACGTATCCTCTTCCTTTTTGTCCCTTTAGGAAGGTGCACCGCTACATTACGGGCGTCTGTGTCCTGTACAATGCGTAGTGAGCTGGCCGCAAAATTTGGTTAGGCTTGGATCGGTGCGGAGCAAGGTGTTTGCTTAAGTTCTTTTAACGCTTTATGGTGCCTGTTTTTCCAAGTGCTAACTTTTTTCTGCAGAGGCTGACAACTTTAGCAGAGCCTTAACGAAACGTTTGCAGTAACTTGCAAAGACCAAAAAATTGCAGAGCTCTTTGTGCTTGGTTTATGTTGCCCATGACCGCCATCTCATTTAGCGAGATTCTATGTCTAAGTGACGAAGCGCTGGAATAAATGGCATTTCTATGCATTTTAAAGTCAATCCTGCGCCTCACAGACGATCAAACACTAGTTTTAGACTGACAGTGTGCTCTCGCATGTCTTTACCTATAACAAGTATGCCACTGAGGTGTCATACAGCGATTTGGTAAAAAGCCAATTGTTGCCGTCTGAACCAGCCGTCGGAAGTCAGCTTTAGCATTCCAATGTTCAAATTGCATTGACTGGGAATGGTAAAGCCAGTTTGACTCCATGAAAGCCGTCTTCTCGCCGCCTAGTTCTGGCACTCCCAATTACCAGAGTGTAATTGGTAATGTAATGAAACGTTTATAAGGAGTAACGAGAAGGCTCCCTTTCTGGTTGTGATGTTCGAATCCCTATAATCGGTGCTTTCGAAGAGGTCCTTGTTGACTTAGATAATTTTCTAACCTCATCCTTGATCATCCCCTTTACCAGACGACTTACTTCTTCAGGAGAGGCGATGGTATTGCCTGAGCAGTTGCAATGGGCCTGGCTTCACCGGTGTCTCTTGCGTGTGGCAATGTTTGTCAGTCCCAATTTAGCTCAGCGTCATGAGAACATATTCACATACTTACTCAGCAAGGCACGAAGAACCTCCATCTTGCCATGAGTTGTAGCGTAACGAAAATGTTACCTCTCTGAGATTCGTCTCTTTAAATCCAAATAGCAAAAAAAGAGAAAACAATTTGCTGCAAAATATGAGGAAGCCGCCTGTGTGCGTGGTCATTACCTAATTGATCTGGTTACCACCATGACTTAAGTTCCAACACACTCAATCTCTTGATGACACTTAAGTCAGAAAATTAGAATGCAAGATGTTTTTGAATATTCTCCTTGGCCATATAAAAGTACTACAGCGTTAAAATTGCAAAATATAAAGAAGTATTTTGCTGGCTATATCCTTTATCTGTTCTCAACTTTCGTTGATAGAAATGCGATTGATGTCCTGACCTGGCAAAAATCCCTTCTAGAGGGTCACCGAAAGGCGTTTTACCTGGATGCTTGGGATTTTCTTCCTCAGTCCTAGTTCAATCGTGCAGAAATCTCTGATTTAGATCATTTTTAGTTTGAAGATTGCTCCAGCGGAATAGCGCTGCCTTTAACCAGCGGCAAAGCAGGGCATGGAGGCGCAGAACAACAACTTTTAGAACTCGCACCTACGTTAGCTACTTATCGAATCCAACGAGCTAATTGGCCTACACAAATGGTGGCTGGGTTCACTAGCGTTTCATTGATTGCTTCCCCATCCTACCAAGCTAGATCGTGGGGCGCAATCACAGCCACTTGTCGTGGCTAAGCTCTGAATTGTAAAGCATTTCCCTTATGAGAAGGTGATGGTACCCCGTCATATGCAGTGATTTGCTCACGCAGGGTAATGCTAAAATATATAGACTTGCTCACGCAGGGTAATGCCAAAATATATAGACCCTTCTCATACTTTGATCAAATCTTCAAATGGCGGATGGTGAGTGGCAAAGTCATCGATCGAGAAGCAAGCTACGGATGAACGGATTACAATTAGAAGACATGTAAAGCACCTATCATTCTAAAGGTGCCAGTGATTTTCGATACTAAAATAACTTTATGCTCCTTTTAATGATAGTTCAAAGCGATGGAATCTTAGTGGATGCATGTTAAACGCGTAACGTCAACTGAAAATAGAAAACGGGACATTAAAGGGGAGGAGTCGAGCAAACAGGTGCCGCGGTTTCGTCACTGTTTTCGGGCTGACTAAGCTACCAAATGTTGGCTTTCGCTTGATGTTATTCTATGGCATCCGTCTCGCTGATAATATTAATTGGAGATCGCAATGGTTGGTTATATAAGCGGCCGATGTCTTGCTCTTAAATTATGTGTCACTTAGTGTGTGTTTGCTTTGACAAAGAATAAGTTAATTTTACCCTACCGAAAATGTGTCGACAGCTCCGCTTGCTCTTAAATTATGTGTCACTTAGTGTGTGTTTGCTTTGACAAAGAATAAGTTAATTTCACCCTACCGAAAATGCGTCGACAGCTCCAGCAACAGAAGAGCTTTCACTGATCATTGTTACAAACGATTACGTGGTTTCACACAAATGTGCTTACAAATACGCGCATTCTTTGGCTAAAATGAACTCAGCGAGCACATTTCGCAACTAAGCCCTATTGAAGAGGATAATAGATTGACTAATGGCACAAAGTTCAAATTGAGTGGAGAGATCTCTGCCTTTGTTGGTCCCGCATTTCTGGTGCCCCGTTTACGGCACTCTCATTAACCCGATGTGAAGAGGCCAGATGCTGAGGGTACTTGTTTGCAAATCTGTATTCATGGACTCCACTGCCAAGGCTGCTTGTCGCAAGGTTAGACATAAAAGCTTGGTAAGGGTGGTCTACATATGGCAGAAAGGAAGAAGGAGGGATTTGCGACGCATTCCTTTCCCTTAAAACAGATGCTTCATCCAAAGGAGCTTTTCTGTTAAAGGTGCTGAGTAACGGCTGATTGGATCATCAAAAACAATGTTTGATTAGGTTTAATTATAGGTTACGTTGAATTTTACTTTCTTTTCGATGCAAAATAGTTGACACTAGCTCATTGAGTTGCCCGATAGTATACAATAACATGAGGCATTAGAAACTATAAAGACGTTACCTCCGATCATATGCAGGCTGGATCAATGAATGTCAGCGTATTGTGAAACAACTGGCCTTGATTGTCAGACACGCTGTCCAAGGGCATGCGAGGACGAAGGCAAAAGATCGGGTGGAATATGGAAGAAATGTTTCCTGATGTCAATGGATCACTAAGGTGGTTTTTAGATCAGTGACTTGAATTGAGTTTGTTCTCATTCCCATTATCATGCAGGAACGCCTCCATTTGCTGCAATAATGAGAGGGTTTGCGATACTCTTGATTTGAACGAAAGCAGCTAAATGTCAAATCGCTAAGTTCGATTTGCCAAGGCTAATGTATAATGGATTGCGCAACGCCGTAAGCCATTATAATAATGCCACATGGTGGCAGCAACCTATATTCTCGTTTGATTGTGAGAATACGAGACAAGGTATGGTGGTCCCGAAACCATCACATGATCATTTACAATGTGATTTTGTTGTTCAATACGTGGTAGAGCCTCCTCCGAGATTCTTGTAAATATGCTAGCCTTCACCCAGCGAGGGACCTCCTGAGACGAGGCGCCTGTGTTAGGGGGGTACCTGGGATCCAATCCGTCGCTGTCGAAACTGAGGTGGATTTGACAACTAGGAGTGTCAGACAATCATGCTTTACAAAAATACACCGCTCTATATTACGACTTGCCAAAATTGCAACGTGACGTCGAGATTTGCCCCCTAACACAATCAATGCCAATCCTTTGCACCATGTCCGCGTTAAAATGCGGAATATAAGGGTCCTTTATAAAGTTCCCTTAACAATCACTAATTTGTGGGCTTGCCTAACCAAAGTCCTGCGCAAAGGAGTTGGTTAGCTTCAAGACTGCGCCACAAAAAGGGTCAGTGAGCGTCAATCAGGCTAGTGGTGGTGCTCGAGGTAAAGAGTTTGACCAAACACCTATTTGATCTATTCAAAGCCTTGAGTTTGTGGAATAAGCTTGCGTTAAAATATTCCAGTAAATTCAAATAATATGGAGCGTAATACACATCCTTTAAAACTTTGGGCCAAAATGATTGAGTTTAAAGGCAATGCAGTGTTTGCTTTAAGTCTTTAAATACTCCAACGAACCATTACATCTCAAGACTACAACAGACTACTATGTGGTCTAAATTGGAGTTGTGTTGCCAAGTACCACCGATCACCTACAACCTAGCTTAATTGACAGATGAATTCGTTAGCTTCAAGACTGCTCCACAAAAAGGGTCGGTGAGCGTCAATCAGGCTAGTAGTGGTGCTCGAGGTAAAGATTTTGACCAAACACCTATTTGATATATTCAAAGCCTTGAGTTTGTGGAATAAGCTTGCGTTAAAATATTCCAATAAATTCAAATAATGTGGGGCCAAAATGATTGAGTTTAAAGGCAATGCAGTGTTTGCTTTAAGTCTTTAATTACTCTAACGAACCATTACATCCCAAGATTACAACAGACTACTATGTGGTCTAAATTGGAGTTTGTTGCCAAGTACCACCGATCACCTACAACCTAGCTTAACTGACAGATGAATTTGCCAGTAAATCCTTGCCCAAATAACAGCTCTATATGACCTGGCTCTCAATGCATTGGTCGCTCTTTTGTTTCGATGGCTCTTTGTACGAGTCTGCTTCACAATTCGATACCATATTCCCATGTTCCATTGATATCAACCCCACGCAGACCGTTACTGCAATTTTGAGGTCGAACACCGATCGCGTTCCATAATAAGTCCCGTTAGCTCCCAATGTGGTTTCGCAATACTGTGCATTACATCAGTCGGTTCGAGATCAGAAATAACTGCAGACAACTATTAGGCGGCCAACTGCCACGCACACCTTTGGCGAGTGTTCAAAATGACTTCAATAATGAAACATGCTTTTAAAATGCATACAAGAACATCTACGCCTGCCTATGCTGTAGGCTTAAACAATGAACCATCTTCGTTTGTGTATTGCGGGCACATTTTGTACAACATGCTTTAGAAGTATGCCTTTCCTTATCATATTTTGTTGCCCTTAATTGGTCATTACTATTTATGTTTGATTGTTCTGGTAAATTATTAGGAAGTGGTCTTGGCATTTTTGCTCGGTGGTAAGATAATCTTAGTAGACTTGCAAACGCAGCTCAAGTTCCATGATAGGCTTCATGGTAAAATCATGGCATAATTTTCATATGATTTAGTGCCGGCTCAAACTTCACTTCTTCGTAATCAAGCAGGGAGGACTCAGCACACCTGGATACACCTTCGGTTGATGAGCAGCGACAAGCATTTACTTAGACAGGCAAGGCAGCTAAAAGCAGACTACAAGCAGGAAATGTCTTATTATCTAGACGGATTTCGCTTGACCGCTGCTTTTATGTTAACTTATGGCTTACAGATCTAATGTAACAGTTTTCAATGCTCGAGTCCGTCTCAATAACACATAGAGAATTTTGATGTCACACCTGTCATCGACGATTCTTTACGTGTAAAAGTTTCCTCTCCAAAACAGAAAGTGAGATGTCTCATTTAGGGCCTTATGAAAGGAATAGCAAAAGTTGATAGCCATGCGCATTGACTTCAGAATATAGAACAGGATTAGAACGAAACACGCCTACCCATCACCCTATTCCAACCAATTTATTCATACTTAAAGTTAGTTACGTCAATCTGCCCCTCAGGACTCATCATAAACGGGCAGCGAAACGACAGTTCTACACTTTTTAAATAAGCCCACTGAATTCTCGATTACGTGCTAAAACGTCGTCGTCTACTCTTTTGGTAGTTGGCTAGTCATGGCAGTTGATGATTGCAATAAATGAGTTAATCATTCGCCCCTATCTCCATCACTACTTTACAATTGGGCTACAGTCCAACATTGCACTGTTGGTCGACAGTGACATTCCTTCTGTCCCCTTAAGGCATATTTACATAGTCCAGATTGTTAAGGCACTGCCAACCCTCCTCACTGCTGCCTTGAAGACTGTCTCTTAACTTTTTAAACCGCCTTGCGAAAATGACGAAATCAAAGTGGAAGCAACGTCGGATATTGGTGAGGATAGTCACACATCCGTATCGTCCGCCCAGGGTTGACTTATCTAAAAAAGGCCCTTACCAGTTTGGATCAGACAAGACTAGTGACAGCAAGATGCGTTCATGCTCACCTGTGTTCTGCATCTATATCGAGGTAGGTGCAACTCTTAGTCTGCATTGGCTTAGACCACCGTCTTGTTGGTAAGCACATCTGTCCATGATGAGGGCTTCCTACGCCTTGCATGATGCATTAATAACACCTTCTCTACTCTGGTTTGCTACGTCAAATACCAGAGAGTGCTTCAGTATTTCAATTATATCGTGCTTCGAACACCACATTCCGAATTCTGCCAAGTACTTTATTATTGATTCCCTAAAAACAAAATAACTTGAATGCAAACTTACACAGACTCTCGTCTAATTTTAAATGCATCGCAGCCAGAATCTCGACACGTCCTTCTCATTACTTCTAAGTAACACTTGAAAATCTTAATTGATTTTATCATTGGCTAGATAACAGGAGTTAGATAAATGGGTAATAATCTCTTGCCACAAGAACGAGGCTTCCCTTATGGAGATTTGTTCAGATTTTACGTGGTTATGTCTCAGATAGGTAAAATTAAATCTGCATCTGTTTTAAGACGTAATGCAAGTCCTTAGACGTTCACATCCTCTGCGAATTTTACGTCAATTCATTATTAAAAGCACTGTTTTAGGGAGAATCAGCTAATGCACAATAAAATCTAAACCATCCAATTCAAGTTCTTGGTAGCAGTGGCAGCGCGAATTGCATTAAATTGGTAGATTGGTTTCTTTGCCAGAGGCCTTTTGACGAAGTCTTCCCACCTATTTCTATCGACTTGACTGAAACGTTAAGCTATTGCATTAGAGAAGAAGACTACGTTATCTTGCCCTGGGAGTGTTTCCTACCGTTGTATAAGGATGTCACGACACACGATGATACGTCACATGGGTCATTTGCCGGTGCTACTTTGTGCTCCCTCGACTCGTCTCTGCTTGGACGTGCCATCAAATGTTCAGTACTTTTCAAGTCAGTAAAATCCACTCTTGAGGAAAAAGGTGGTGATGTACTGCATGCATGTGAGTGGTGTGAGGAGGTTAAAGAAGAAGACAGAACGCACCAAAGCAATTGTGACTGTGGCATTTTATGTATCGACTTGACTGAAACGTTAAGCTATTGCATTAGAGAAGAAGACTACGTTATCTTGCCCTGGGAGTGTTTCCTACCGTTGTATAAGGATGTCACGACACACGATGATACGTCACATGGGTCATTTGCCGGTGCTACTTTGTGCTCCCTCGACTCGTCTCTGCTTGGACGTGCCATCAAATGTTCAGTACTTTTCAAGTCAGTAAAATCCACTCTTGAGGAAAAAGGTGGTGATGTACTGCATGCATGTGAGTGGTGTGAGGAGGTTAAAGAAGAAGACAGAACGCACCAAAGCAATTGTGACTGTGGCATTTTATGCCTTGGTTATCCAGATTTTGATCACCGAGACTGTTATCACCTGAGCGTTTAGGTGATATCCTTACGCATGACCATGCACATGCTGTGGTAGGAACGAGCTACGAACTTCAGACCCCTGTCAAAATGTGGGCTGCATGTAGAAGACGCTCGAGGCCTTAGAAGGTTTCCTCATTCCTCGTTTCTCTAAACCACCTGCCAATTGGCGCATTTGGTGGGACAGAAGGCAAAACAATTCGGTGATCAATTTTGCGGAGACAGTATGCTGGGTTTGCCTCGACGTCATTTGGACAATTAGTAGAGTTTCACGGTCCTTAGTATAAATGTAGTGAGCTGGTCCAGGACGTCATTCTGCGGAGCATTGTACAGTTTTCAGAATAATTATCATACAGTAGTACTTGAAAAGACCTACACTTTTTATTAATGTGGTGAGTGAACTTGGAACAAGACGAGTGGCATTTTATGCCTTGGTTATCCAGATTTTGATCACCGAGACTGTTATCACCTGAGCGTTTAGGTGATATCCTTACGCATGACCATGCACATGCTGTGGTAGGAACGAGCTACGAACTTCAGACCCCTGTCAAAATGTGGGCTGCATGTAGAAGACGCTCGAGGCCTTAGAAGGTTTCCTCATTCCTCGTTTCTCTAAACCACCTGCCAATTGGCGCATTTGGTGGGACAGAAGGCAAAACAATTCGGTGATCAATTTTGCGGAGACAGTATGCTGGGTTTGCCTCGACGTCATTTGGACAATTAGTAGAGTTTCACGGTCCTTAGTATAAATGTAGTGAGCTGGTCCAGGACGTCATTCTGCGGAGCATTGTACAGTTTTCAGAATAATTATCATACAGTAGTACTTGAAAAGACCTACACTTTTTATTAATGTGGTGAGTGAACTTGGAACAAGATGGAAGGTTCTTTATATTTGTTGTGTGGTGGATAGAGCATCAGCACTGTGCCATTCTGTTTATGGGTGCGCTTTCGTGGGCTAACGTGACGACTTTGTTGCCAGTCACATCAAACTAGACGCTAATGATTTTACAAAAAAGCTTTAGTACATTGTCCTGCAAAAAACATGTAACATAAATAGCTTCATGGCTCGGACATCGCACGGATCTCTATGTGTTCACAGAGAACTTTGTGATAGCATTTTGGTACTACGTTTCATTTTCAATTAATTAAAACGTGAGAATAATGGGTGCAGGTGGGTTTCAGTTAATTTATTTCCTACTTTCCAGCTACTGGACGCATATGCAAAGGGAACTCGGCTTGGTTTTGCATTAAAAGACAATTCAATCGAATCTTAGTGTTCTTCCTAGTGTCCAATTGTGAGGAAATTCTTTCATATTAAAGGGGCATTTGAAACTGGAACTGAGGAGCTGTGGCTTGGATTTGATTACGTTGTCAAGAAATGCTGTAGACTCTAAAATTGGACAACACTCACTTTGCACTCTAGTGACTATCTTTTCCCTCTTCAAGTATTGCTCAAATAAGGGGATACCAACTCAACCCTTATAGGCTTTTCCGCTCGTGATCTGCAGTCGAAATCACAATCAAACTAAGCTCTTCAGTACTTACATTAATGAACTCAAGCGGAAGTTTTCACGTCCATAAAAGTAAACAAAGTGTAACCGATGTGAGCTTTGCGGCTGAGTTGTTGATCAACAGAGCAACGTCAATTAAGTGCATTTCTTGAATAGTCAAACCAATTGCTAACAGACTTACGATAAGGAATTAATCGTATCCTCCAGAACGCGTAGGCAGCTAATCATTTCGCTCAGGTTTGAAGGACAAAGCTGACTCCAAAACGAATGAATGGCATTAGGATGGGAAAGGCATTTCTTTGTCAAGTGGAAACTTGCCATCAAAAAAGCTTTAGTACATTGTCCTGCAAAAAACATGTAACATAAATAGCTTCATGGCTCGGACATCGCACGGATCTCTATGTGTTCACAGAGAACTTTGTGATAGCATTTTGGTACTACGTTTCATTTTCAATTAATTAAAACGTGAGAATAATGGGTGCAGGTGGGTTTCAGTTAATTTATTTCCTACTTTCCAGCTACTGGACGCATATGCAAAGGGAACTCGGCTTGGTTTTGCATTAAAAGACAATTCAATCGAATCTTAGTGTTCTTCCTAGTGTCCAATTGTGAGGAAATTCTTTCATATTAAAGGGGCATTTGAAACTGGAACTGAGGAGCTGTGGCTTGGATTTGATTACGTTGTCAAGAAATGCTGTAGACTCTAAAATTGGACAACACTCACTTTGCACTCTAGTGACTATCTTTTCCCTCTTCAAGTATTGCTCAAATAAGGGGATACCAACTCAACCCTTATAGGCTTTTTCGCTCGTGATCTGCAGTCGAAATCATAATCAAACTAAGCTCTTCAGTACTTACATTAATGAACTCAAGCGGAAGTTTTCACGTACATAAAAGTAAACAAAGTGTAACCGATGTGAACTTTGCGGCTGAGTTGTTGATCAACAGAGCAACGTCAAATAAGTGCATTTCTTGAATAGTCAAACCAATTGCTAACAGACTTACGATAAGGAATTAATCGTGTCCTCCAGAATGCGTAGGCAGCTAATCATTTCGCTCAGGTTTGAAGGACAAAGCTGACTCCAAAACGAATGAATAGCATTAGTATGGGAAAGGTATTTCTTTGTCAAGTGGAAACTTGCCACTAAGGCTTTAAATAGCAGGAATCTCTCAAGTAATCGATGTCGAAAATCATCTAAAATAAAGTTCCGTTGATTATTTTTCTCTGGAACTCGTGAGGCCATAGTCGAGATAGACGCAATCGTTGGTCCAGACTGACGGGCAAGACAGCGTTCACCTTGATACGGGTACTATTTTTTCTCTACTGCGGTTATATCTTGCTGTCAAAGCTCCCAATGCAACTTTTACCTGATTGTTCACGCTTCAGACTCCTTACGCTCTCCACCTTAGTATTTTGCTAATGCTTTTTAAGTTTTGGAATCGTAAACGACTGGTAGAGTTCAAATTCCTATAGAAGAAAAAGTCTCTTGTGCATCATGTGGACGTCCAAGTTCATTTGTGCGTTTCTAGTCCTTGGTTCTTATCCACAGAAACGACTAGCAAGGATGTATCGTTAGAAGGACATCACCACGATTGGAACCACCGCTGATGAGCGTAAGTAGGTCTCGACTTCCCCACACCGCTTACGCGACAAAAGTTTCTTCCCATAAGTAAGTGCCACATAGTCGCACCTCACCGTGCCACATCGTTTGCTGCAGACATGTGACTTAGTTTACAAAAGACTTCCCTCGAAATCACACGCTGTTCTGGCACGTAGGTACCACCATTGTTGCCTGCCAGCTTAATTGGGGTGCCTGCGCTGCTTGGGACATAACCTATTGGCCAACCACTAGCAGAGGATTGAGAACTCCCAAACTGTACCACGGATTGTTCCGCTGTCATCATTTGCATTAGTTGTGCAATGCTAGTGAGATTCTATATCCATGTCCTACATAAGCATTATAGCGCACCTGACATTGAGTTATTTAGCGCGAATAAAAGTGACCTCGATGCTGATTCTTTGAGTACCTAATGCATAGGCAGAAAATTTCTTAGCCGCACGAATTCGCCTGTTTGAGATCAATGTGGCATTTATCAACCTGTCGCCTTTCGGATCATAAGTTTACTAGAGAACTTTAAAGAACCTCATGACTTTATGACCTTAAGAACTAATCTCTACTAAGTGATTATGCCGCTTAAAGTAGCTTCGTTTGCTGTCTCTAAAGCAGTAGAACCCTAAATTAGTGGAAGTTCTGCTTACAGTAGCTCAACGCTGGCACATTAGAGTGTCGTCAATTGATCGCAGGACTCTGAATTCTGCGACTGAGGACACCAAACTTACTGAATGGTTAGAGAAGTAGCAGGCAAAACTTATGGATCTGCGTTGAAACAATTGAATGCACTTTTACCGCCTGGTTGTAAGTTTCCCTTGACAGTCGCGGTCAGCATTCGCAACCACCTCACTTTAGGTAAAAGCTTCCTTATTTTGCGAGAACTTCTTCCGCCGCTCCAGCATCAAACCTCGCTACGCAGATCATGCAGTCGCACTGCAGATCTCTTCCCCCGTCGAGCCCAGTCAAAGATGCAATTTTACACAGTCCTGCCGCAATCTCACCTCGTACGCATTATGCCTGACTGGTGACGTCTGCATCTACATTTCTTTGCTTAAATTGGTAAGGTCAGATAATTAGAGCTTAATCAAGGTGTGCAGCAGAAATCTAGACGGAGAGGATTCCCTACTAGTCTATTTAAACAAACGCTTTTGATAATTTTGCCTCGCTGGATTACCTTACTCCCTTTGCCCTTTTCGCCCGCAGGCAGAAGCTATTTCGATGAACAAGAATTTAGACGATTTTTTAAAAATAAAACAGGCAGAAGAGTCAAAGAGACATGCTGCGGCTTGCATATTTACTTAAGACAATGTTGCTGACAGCAAGATACAGTCCGGGAGGGCCAAGGTGTAGATCTTGTGGTCGAATAAGTATCCACGATAGGTAGACGAAAACTGGTAACTGTTCAAAATTGCGGCATTGACCACCACAGATTAGCCAATTTGCGCTTGAATAAAATTTCGTGTTTCGAATCAACCCCATTGCTCGTTTAGCATTGACGCAGCGATAGACCATCTAATTTTGCTTGCAATTGTATCTAAACCTTAAAACTGCGGATCTAGTGCACAAATGAATGCAAGTTACAATGTTGTTGGAGCAGGTTGTTGAGGCTAGTGCAGCCTTATTGTGTCACTTTGCCATGAAAGCAGTACAGATTCAAATAACACGCATTTGGAACTTACGAAGCCAATGAGATTAAATGTGCCTTCAAAACATGAGCTTGAACAGTTCAGCATACACACCTGTAAGACAATTTACAAGTAAAAAATGCATATGGGCAGTTAGCATGAAATAAACTTGGCGAGCGGAGGAATACGCACAGGAGTGGTGTGTACGAAGGTGGTCCCTTAGTGACTCCCATGTTGGAAAGCATTTGTAGCATTCCGTACAGTAAAATCGTGCTTCGCCACACACTGACTGTTGAGCTGAAAGAAAATGCGATGAAGTGTAAATGTAATAGGGCGAAAGCAAACATGAGTAGACATATCTGAAGCATCAGCCAACTCACTCAAATGTTCTTGAACAAAGTGGTAGAGGAGTGATTGAAACATTTCAAGGCACGGGGCAAAAACCAAGCACTTGTTGCTTCGAACGTCTTTCTGCCGAACTGAAATAAATCTGTGTTAGTGTCGGCAAACATGCTGGAGCAGGGCAGAAATACTGAAAACATTAAACAGATTCTCTTACGCTTTTGATGTACTAAGACCATTCCAACTGTATCCCGCATCGCATAGCACGTTGGGCAATGTGCAGGAAAACTCACTAAACATGAAAAATTCTTGAATTTCTGCGTTGCAATGTTGCCATTGGCCATAAATGAATTTAACTAGAGTTGTCTAACTTATGTACAAATTCAAGTAAAACATGCGTTTGTGCACATACACTGAAGAAATGAAGAACGCTTACCTCCATGCACATGCAACATGTGTGCCCGGTAGGAGAGAGGGTTATTGTAGGCCTTGTGGCATATCAAACAGGAAACGTCCATTTTGGTAGGGCTGTTCGAGATTTTAGAGATGCTGGTATAAGCTCTGGGTTCCATTTTTGCCACCTTTCATCAGTGTGCCCTGTGTGGGGTCTTTGGTCGATGTTCCACGGCCATAGGCCTATGCGTGCGGTGCTGTGCCCGTGCACCCGGTTAGCAGATAGTGAGTCGTAAGAAATTTGTGATTTTTGCCCACTCTAGTGATTTGGTTGGCCATGACATCAGCCACTGGACATGGGCGAGTTCGCATAATGTCCATTTACGTACTCTCGTTGATATTGCGGACAGCCAGTGCAGCTGATTTAAGACGGAGCTGAATCGGGACGAAGGCAGATTAGATGATATGTGAGGCAGACAGGGAGAGAGAAAGGAAAGGTGGATGAGGGCGGAAGGAAAGGCGATTAAAAATTGGTGGCATAGTGGTTAACACACCAAAAGCTTTGAAGCAAATATGGTCAGCATGA
>MIEF01008539.1:0-13742 GCA_001870725.1 Taenia solium
GGCCCAAAGGCCGTCCAACCGGCTAGTACAAGATGGCCACCCAAGTGACCGAAACTGGTAGTTCAAACAAACAAAGTATTACATGGTTTTTGACAGCCTTTTTGCATATATGCTCATTTCGCAGCTTGATCCTATTTATTCCCACATATCGGTAACTTGGTCTTCTAAAACCAATGAAATTAGCAACAGGCACATCCTTTACTTATGCGTGGTAATGTAATAACCCCATAAGTGGTTTACTTTGGTGCATTATATTATTCAGTAGGCAATTGGGGCCATCTATTAACACCATTTAGTTGAAACTTTTTATAACTTCGAGTTAAAGCCTGGTGAATTTTATTTTGAAGCAAATTTTAATAAGTGTTCACAATGGCAAATGTATCGAATGTAATTAACTTAATAAAATTCGATGAAGACCGAAGCCAATAGGAATGCGGTTACAATTGAAAATGGGCATTTGCGATCGCTGTACCCCTTATTGTGCCTGATGTAATGCCAACAGCATATGCGTTGGCTTACAAAGGAATGCAGTGGTACCTACCTCCTCCCCCCCTTTAAACACGCACTGATCCTTCAAGGCCCATCATGCTGAAGGCAACCTGGAGGCCGACAGTGAAGCCAATATCAGAGGGCTGCCAGGGCAAATGGTAGGCATTCCCAAGCAGTTTAGTTAAAGGAGGCAAGGAGAAGCATTTGTTTCTCCCTTGGACTAAACACGTACACCTAAGCACGCTTGCACGTACTGGGATTTTCAGTTCTGTACCGACTCAAATTGGGAACATGTTTGTTCAGCCTGGCAAGAAAAGTCTTGTTAGGCTGTACAGCTTTACAGCAGCAAATCAAAAACTCTAACATAGCTGATATTAACACACAGTTGTCCCAGGAATTGCTCCTTGTTTTAAGTGGGCTTGTGAGGATGACCTCCTTTGGCGTTGGACCTAGTACAAATACAATTTCAACTGATCTGCACTCGCTGTAATGTTATAAGTAATCATCCATTGTGCAGCAATTCTCGAGCATTAAATGAGTTATGCAGGCAAAATTTCACACGGATTCAAGGCGAAAATGCAGAACTAAGATGAGATGTTACCTTTGACCCAGCAGCGTATTTGACGATGAAGATGGGAACCAAGAATCAATCCAATCTGGGAACGATGATGCGCACAAACACAAGCTGATCCAGTGAAATAATGTACAAGTGTGCAGGAAAAAAACATAGGCGATGGCTTCATCCATGCACCAACGTTCGACTGGATGGGTGTTGATAAAGCTGGTAAAATCTTAAGCTAAACTGTTGTAAACACCTACCTACGATAACAAATGTCGCATCGAATGCATTTATTCGAATAGTATTAAATGTATTTTGAGTAAACATAACGGTTCGCCGTTCCACTTAAATGTGCTGCTAGAAATTGCCTATGCATTACCTATGAATGTAGTTAATTTCACCCTTTTCGCTGGCAGCAACCACCTCTTTCCTAAAATGAGTCGCCACAATCATCTATGCAGACTAGCAAGTAGATTTTGCAAATTTTGCAAAACTCAAAACAGCAGCATTTAAAATGCGCCAATGCGGTCTAACGTACCTCTGGTTTGTCACGCCACCGGCACCGTTGAAGAGAGTCCCGCCGCGTGGCGCAATCCAGCTATTAAGAAGCCACTTCTTCACTAATGTTCGAAAGCAACATTTGTACTCCCGTTGAGTCATTTTACCTCCTCCTTTTCTAATGATCTGCCGCTTTTCCCTCTTCGAATGTATTAAAGTCTCACTGAGGCTACTGGTATGTAAAATTATCGGTTTGCTAAGGGCAGATTAAAAAATAATTTGTTAACAATGGAGGCTATGATGGTGACCCTCTCCGTGGTGGTTGGTTTTACTGGATTTACAAGTGTAGGATAAACAGTCTGTCCTCATGTCAAGAAGCCAGTCCTTACCTCAGCAAGTTTAAGTAATTTGGAGCAAACTTTCGGCAGTCACCGAAAGAGAACGCATTGTCAACAGGAGGCTGTAAACTAATTCATTCAATATTCTGACTCAAGTGGTAAATGTTATTTTTACCCACAAAAGTGTGGTTTTGTTGCACCTTGCTCAGTTCTCCTTATATCATTTTATCTCTTCATCTTTCAGCAGGTAGCTCAGGTTTGCGCATATGCCACTGGTAATAAGGGAGGCTAGGGTGAATTTTCGTGAAGAAAATGAAATTAATTCTAATTTTCACACCAATGAAGGCCAACTTTTCGACTGCTAACCACATGGTTTTAATTGTTCGTTTTCCTAGGAAACGCTTCTTCCTCACAAATGGCAATTGATGGAGTCGCTTAAGTGTGAAGCTTGGGAGAACAGAATATAGTGGGGCATAACCCGCCTCTCTCTTCCTTTGGCGTCGCAAAAATAGAGGACCTTATTAACTCCTCAAATTGATTATTGCAATTAGCTTGGCACAATTCCCACGTTGCCAAAAGGAGATTGTAACCCATTTCCCCCTGTGTGTGTCCATGTGTGTGTATGTATATGAAGGGAGGGACTTGATTCTTATGTAGATTTATTTGTGACATTTCAACCTCCTGTGAAATAGGTCCAGCACAGTTGGTGATAATTAATATTTTAAGTTCTCTGATTGTACAATACTAACCGCAATTGAAGCCACATGGGTACCTCAAAATGTGCAATAGTGGACGGGACAACGTATGGAACACTTATAAGTGATGAAGGAGATTTCCTTCATCGCCACTTTATGTACATAAAAAACTGGAACAAGTGGTTTTGCCTGTGGCGTAAAAAAGGTGAATGGAATTCTGTGAACGACTCATGATTCTGGATTGAGGCTTGATGGCTTGCAATAGTTAGCAGTTCGAGAAAGCATTTTTGTTAAATTTGAGATATTAAGTTCTCCCAGTGAACACTTTGTTTAAAATCAGCTTTTTTGGAACAGGTGCATGGAATGGTACTAGTTCCTTACGTCGTTCAGGTGTCACAAACATGTGACGCGTGACCTTGCGCCAAATCGTGTGGCGAACAGATTTATTGAGTTTGAAATTGTATGACGCGCCGATGCAGTACGCTTTTGGTCTGAGGATAATCACTTTTGTTTGGTTTTTTTTAGCGGTGGTTGAAGCACTCAGTCCGATCCGAACAAGCGTTGGTGACGCATCCCGACATTAGTTCATGGTGGCTACATGAAATTCCATTAGACAATTGCTGAGGAGTAAAAGCCAAGATAGAAATGAACTGCTAGATATTGTGCCATCGTTGTCGTGAATAGCACCACCTCAAATGAAAGGCGTAGGGGAGGTATGCAAATGTGGAATCGTGCAAATAGTCACTTCAAATGCGGCGGTTTCATTTGCCAACGCTGTGACGTGTCCCCAAAAGATCGGCACTCCTTGACAGGTCAAAATTGTCAAAAATGCTACCCAATTTATCAACAAGCCTCCATAATCATCGTGAAACCACTACCCGAATGGCCAGACATTGGCTGTAGTTAAGCTGTGTTTAGTTAGAAAAATGGTCTCCATAGTCGTTTAAAATCATTGCGCCAAAGTACAAAATATTTAGTTTTTTACTCGCTGATCAGTGCACCAAAAGTACTATTCGCATTCTGACATTGACGCTTCATTAATTTTTTAGCCACAATCGTAGTTTAAACCTCTCATAATATTTAGCATTTACATTACACTCACCCTGTTTTCCACGGGTAAAAAGAAAGTATTTGCAGTCCAAGTTGTCTTGGAGAAGGCTGTTAATTTCTCTCGACTTGGAAGGGTGTTTCGGTTGGGCAAGGTTACGGGTAAAAGGGATGTTTTCGTGTCCCGCAAACCGCATGAGGTGCCATTCCTTTTTTGAATTAAAAAAGTTAATTTCCCTCTCAATTCTGACGCTCTGTCGTACAAAACGTGCAAATTCGCAGACAAATCTGCACATCTCGGGAGAGCGGAAGAGAGGGAGGGATGGAGGGAGGGATGGAGGGAGAGATGGAGGGCGGTTGTTTCCGACCCCGGAGGGAAACGCGGCTGCAGCAGAACAGCTGACCTTGGAACATGTGCACGGTTGGCTTGACAGACGATCACATAACAGATGGGAAACCGAGGAATAGTAAAAAACGCGGAGTTGCTTAAAATGTCAGTGTTATGCAACCTTGGCATTTCAAAAACCAGTGTTACTCTGGCGAAAGGTTAACGGTTTCAATAACCTTACGATGCTATCCGATGACTACAACTTGAATTCACCTAAATGAGGAGGTACACGCTTGTCAGCAATGACGCATAGTACTCTCAGACACCGGCCGAAAAATATGCGATTTTACCTTTTATGAAGCAATTTTATTGGATTTTGCATTGCATTTTGAACATCGAAAGCTAACACCGCCTTCCGTTCAAATTGTAGGCCTTCCACCATAATAACGGGAGGAAATTGGGAGCGGTCATAAATTTGTTCTCAGCAATGTTGATGCGACGGAAACTAGGTATGTTGACAATAGTTGTAGCAATCTATATACGGAGGAAATGAACCCATTTGATGAGAACTACCCAACGGCACCCAGCCCTTAACGGGGGAAGACCTCATCTGTGAATTTGCTTCAAACTAAAAGAAACAAAAACGGATGCTCTGCAAACTTTCTTTGAGACATTGTTCTCGCAACATCCCACGTCTAACTAAAGATTACAGAACGCTCTTTAAGCAGGCCACCTGAAGAAAAAGCGTAGTGGGTGCTTTAGGCATTAATTAGCCAGACGCCTTGGTGTAACACTTTGTGCACGAACAAAGCATGTTCATCTAAGCAAAGGCTGCTATTGATAATAGTGCATCAATGCTTATCTTTAGGGGATAATTCACCGCAAGCCTCTTTTCATTTACCAAGGCGACCGGGGGGTCCGCCGCACCCTGGTCGAATACAACCAAGAGAAGAATTTCCCGAAGCGTATGCTGTGTGAGCTCTTGATTCGGATGTCCATTGCTAATGTTTAAGAAAAATTAACCTGACCAGTTGAGGCAATACTTATGCACCTTTTGCATGTATTTTCTCCCAACTGAAAATGCTGTGTAAACATCGGATATCAAAAAAAAGTGCGTTGCAACGTCAAGGTAGTCACATTTTATAAACCACCCTCAAATGCGAAACCTAATTTTGATATCTTTGGTGCATCATGTGTTTTTGTTTAGAGGCGTCTGGGCAAAAACGCATGAGCTTCGTGAAGCAATTTGAAAAGTCGAGTGACTACACTTAAGTAGGCTAGGTTTTAGTCGTATAAAAGTCGAACAAGCATGAAAAATTAGGGAACAATTACCTTAGGTAAGATAAGCGTAAAAAATTGTTTGCTTTTAGGAATTCAAAATGGATTACAGACAAATTCTCATTGTTACCTTTCGTCTTGGTTAAATAGGGCAGGCAATCAAAAAATCCTCTTGAGTTGAGCCGGAAATGGATTGGCATGAGAAATAGAATATTTCCAACATTCCCTCCCTTGGTTTAATGGAGTGAAATTAGACACGGGGTTGCCAGAAGGAATGAGGAAATGTCCTAATTTATGGCATTATTGCTCCAAGGAATGTATTAGAACGCTAAACTTTAGTCTGATCATCACTGCTTTGGCTGCCTCTTCTTTAATTGTTGTTAAAAGAGGGAGAAGATGTAAGGCCTAGGCATGTTACTTCACCTAACTTGCCATCATAGTGGCTAGCGGTTGGAGCACTTCAGCCGACAAAAATGACTCCCTCAGCGTCAGCCATTTTGTAACATGGACAACATTTACACCAATCCCAGGGGAATGAACTGTAATTTGAAATTTAATAAACTAGATTAGTAGGGTTCGGCTATGCTATTCTCAACACTTGGATGATACACGTGGACTCATGAGGGCTCGTGAAGAGTACGGTACCGCAGATTAGGCCTGGGTCTAGAATGCACGCCTTCGATAAGACGAATGCATGGCAATATTACGGGGAAAGTGGCACTTTGTAAGCTGCAATTGTGCATTCCATGTTACAAGGCAAACCAAAGCATGGGTAGCGCCAGCGGGCCGAAGATGGGGAAAGTTCACGCAAGTGGCATTAAATCACAGTCAGTCTGTGTGGATCGGCGGAGGGTGCGAGCAAAGTAATTTTTCATGTGGCAATGTAGAGGTAAAATCCTTGCAGTGTTGCCTTCTGTCCAACTCCTTCCCATTCCACACATACACACACACACACACACAACCTCCACTCTCATCCTATCTCCTCTCGTGATGCACGCCACTCGTAATACGCCCCGAGTTGGCCAATAGCAGCGCGGCCGCCGATTGGGAGAGTGATTTGTTCTGTCCCTCGCGTGGCTGTGTATGTGAGGGCGGACGCACAAGCACACACACACATACTCAGTGACCCACAGCGAGTGAGCGGAGATGTTTCTCGCACCGGACGGGGTGAAGCCACTGGATCTGTCTCTGGGTCGTGTCTTCGGCTCCGGCATCCATCCTGGACAGTCAGACAATCTCCTATTGAACCGCCTCCTCTATCTGGCGGCTACTGGCTATGGGCTGAGGGTGTGTGACTTCTCTCTCCCTAAGTTGATTTCAAAAATGCTTATTATTCTGTGCTGTGTTTGAGAATTCAAACTACTCCATAGTTCAACAAGTCCTTTTGTGGTCTTTGTCACAAATGGTGTCAAAGTGATAGTGTTCAAAGTTCTGCTATTAAATTTTCGATTTAGCTACCAACTTTTGGGTTTAAATAAGCAGAAAAATTGTGTCATAAAATTTAAAAGCTTAATTTTATTTATATGAAAGTGGGTGGAGGGCAATGCTTTCAAGCACCAAATATTTTGCCTTACCAGAGGTCATTTTACTTGTTTTTGTCGTAAGCTCTGTTTACTTCCCACCGCCTCCACTTAGCCATGAAAGTGTGGCATAAACTTTTTTGGGCCATCGTAGACAGTAGTTTCATTTGAGACAGCACAATTACGCGAAAGGAAAAGGTCACCTCACTACATTGAACTTTCAACCACACAGGTCCTGGGGCTTCTTCACTCAAGGTTTCAACTAACGTTTTTATAAATGAACTGTGCATTCTATTGTGCCGTTCAGCACCACATTTGATCCGACAAATTTCGTGTTTTTAAGTTGCAAACGATAGTTAGATTTAATTCACTTGCTATTTTTCACCAAAAAATTTTTATCATATCCATGATGATAAGGTGGTACCATAGGGGAGACTTCATTGAAGAAACACTGTAGTTGAGTCCACAAAGATGTCTGAACACGGCGATTTAGTAGCTTGGTATTCTACTATCCCCATTCGAAGCTACGACCACAGTGTTGGGTTCACTCTACTGGGGGTTGCTGTATCTTCACCTCGTAATTCGACAGGCGATTTTATCATTCCATTGAATGCAGAACTTTTAAAGTAATCGATGTTTAGGGTGAATTAATTTGCATTTCTCATGGCATGTGGATGAAAAATCGCAACTTATTTCAAAGCGACTAGAGGGTTTACCCCACTTAAGCAACTTTTAGACGGCCATGGTCTTATTTGAGGCTCAAGGCTAATTTCGCTTTATTTCTACTAATAGAAAAACGGCGAAATATTTTACAAACAGACATGGGGTAAGCCGACACAATATAAAATTACAGCAATGGCTATTTTCTTGCATTTTAGAAACGAAGTTTCAACACCACAAGCGAAGCCTTTAGTGTCGCCTCCAAAAGGGTAGGTTGTGTGCTTACTGTCATGCCTATTTCTCCCTAAATTACACAGAAATTTAACAACCATTAATATGATTAATGAAAATTGCTCTTCTCCTTCTTACATTCAAATGCAATTGGTGGAATATTTCGTCTCTAAATGCTAAACTGAGCGTTTTGACAGTTGATGAGAAGACGCCTCCTTTTAGGTGTGTGTGTGTGTGTGTGTGTGTGTGTGTGTGTGACGCTAGATGCTCAGAAACTTGGCGATGGTCTGAGGCGATGCTGCAGCCAAAGGAGTGAATCATAGCATCAGAGACCGGATATCCTCGAATCACCCGCCTTATGTTACGCATTAATCATTTTGGTAAATTGTTTGCTTGCGGCCGGACCAGCAAATGCCGCATGTCTACACCTCGAATCAGTGCAGTGGCTTTCAATGCAGCGGTTTACAATCGGAACTGAATCAAATGGTTTAAACCCTCCGAGCCGCTATATTACTGGGTTTCCAAGTAAAGGGACGATCGAAATCATCAGCGGCATTCAAGATTGACACCAACAGATCGTGACACCTTAACCCGCTTGTATCCTGGACAAGTTGGCAGGGCAAGGCTTGTTTCTGTAATTCTGTGGAGACACATAGCTAGAACTAATTTTGGTTAGTTTAAGTGTCTTTTTAAATGGGAACAAATCCAGCGAGACTAAGAGTTTAAGACACCGATAAGGCGATTATTTTCCTCATCACTGTCCTCAGACGATGGCACCACCATTGATACCTCTGCAGCGTCTCCGTCCTGAAACTGCGATTAAAAATTCTGGATTGACTACAGAGAAGAATACTTTGGAATTTTTCACTAATTCCAGGTTCAATGGGCGATATGTTGCTTCCTTCCTTTTAAGTTCACCATTTTAAGGGCTTGCTTGAAGATAAGGAGTGTTGAATAAATAACGGGCAATTAAATTACATTCTAGCATTTCTATCGGAGGATTAAATAAGTCCCAGTGGGATCCATTCCTTTTTTTGACGATGGGAAAGTCTGTCAGAATGTTGAAAAAAGCTTTGTGCAGCATGATCTGTGACTGAGTAAATTTCATGAGGGCATCTGTAGGGCGGAAGAGTCACTTCAAGAAGTCTTGAACTTCGTCTCTGAAAGCAGAGCCAACTTCATTGCACATTAAAACTGCAGATCAGATTATGCATGGGTTTTGGTGTGAGCGCAACTTAGTAGTTTGACAACATTCATTCTACTTAGCCAAGGGTGGAAGGCGTGCCCATGGCGTCCTACGTTCTTCCATCTCGAGTGCTACACATTCGTGGACTGCCTGCGGACACAACAGAAACCGAAATTGTGAAACTGGCAATGCCGTTCGGACCGATCGCGAATTTCGTCCTTACAAAGAAGACAGGCCAGGTGAGTGTCCGATTGTTTATATGCGTCCAAAAATAGCACGATCGCGCCTCAAGTAGTGGTTTGAGCAATGAAGGCACGAGGGATTGTTACATTACGACACGTGTTGTAGAGCTTTTTTAAGCCCTGCTACGTGATTTAGCTTTGAAGTTTGATTACCAAGTGTTGAATTTTCATAATTCGCTAGTGAAAAAAGGCAGTAGTGCGGCAAAATATAATTTTTAACAAAATCATTTAAAGAGATAGAACTATCGTGGATAAATCTCAAGCCACCTTGGTAGCAACGTGGATGGTACGGCGACTAAGCGTCGGGCCCTTAACCTCACCTGCATGTTTCTGGCTTTTGGTTAGGTACTGGCTAGAAAGGCGGGTTTCATTTTAGGGGGACGAGGTCGAATCTTCTATGGACGTGTTGTAGCAAATTAATCTTCAAAATAATTTAGAACTAAGAAAACCCCATTTTGCAAAACTACTTCATTTTTTCGGTGTTAGTGCAGATACCTTGAAATGCTGGCACGACGTTTGAAAGGTGAGTACGAAAGCACTAAAACTCGTGTCAGCCGAAGGGCCAGGAACGGTCATCCCGTCTCGGGTTCGAGAAGATTTATATCAGATACTAGGGTGCAGTCAACTCTGACAAGGACTTTGGGGTCAGTAGATTGCATTTGAAAGGGCAATCAACATGGAGGATGCTTTTACTTAGGGGGAAATTTAATGGGGATGACATTTAGCCCCACATTCTACAAATGTTTATCACTCCCAAAGTGGGCGGAAGTCAACTGGCAAGCGGACACATTTACACTCGTAACAACATTCCTACAGAAAAGCATCCTCTCGTCTTGCACTAGGTGTAGGTTCAAGTAATTGAGTTACGGGCTGTAAAAACGCCAACTTTGAATAATTTAATAACGCCTCCAAAACAATCCTCAGTGGTGTAAGAAACGGCATACTTGGGGCGCAGACGCTTTGACTTTTTGAAAAGGATTAATTTGTCACCCAAAAATTGCTTCAAGGTACAAATTACGTTTGTTATTACTGGTGAAAAAAAAACTAACAAACTCTCTTCGACTTGTTTCTGTGCTGGCGAGAAGTATACAAGGGGAATGGTTGGACATAAATTTTGGTTTAGTTGCAGACGATGGAGCCTAACAGCCCCTACTTGCACTATTCAAGTCTCATTTTATGGATTTTTTTGTGGGCTTTATGCATACGAGGTGTTGCTTAAGTAGATTTTGTCATTAGGATTTGCTCATTTACTTATCCCATTTGCGAATTGCTTTAATCAGGTTGTTTTGGGCTTTGAAGTCGGGAGAAGGGACTGAGCGACTAATCTAGCAAGCAACCTTTAATATGTCTGATAGATGCTGCTCGATTTCACAAATTTGTTGTCTGTTTTTAAATTGAATAAGATAAGATAATACCTCATATGGGTGGTTCACAATGTCTCAATGTGTGCAAGCCTTTAAGTGGTTCTTTTTCACATGAAAAAGCAGAAAGCTTGATAACCTCACACAGTCCGAAGCTTTCGCCATCGCTTGGCATGCGATTGCCAGTTATGTTAATTACAAAACGATTGACCTTTCAGAAATGCTGCAAAGAAAGTGGCTCAACCAACACCAATATTGCCTTTTGAATTGCTCATTTTAAATCACATTGGAGTATCTAACAATTCGGGCACTTCAGTCTTTGTAGTTAAAAAAATGTTGTATCACGGTTGGCCCAAACGAAATAATCCGTTCTGTGTGAGTATGGTGGGTTCAGGGATGACTCTGGATAACTGTGCCGCTCTAGGCCCTGATAGAAATGACCTCAGTCGAAGTTGCAGCAAAGATGTTAGAATACTACCAATTTTACCCACCACTATTTCGCGGAGGCGGTGAGTCAGCCATCCTACAGTTTTCGAAGTACCAGAGCCTCGAACTCACCGGCATCAGTCGACCTGTCTCCGAGGCCATTGCCATGGCGAATGAGCACTTCCTGCACTGTGTGGCGGAGAACCCGACGCGACCACGTGTTCTGCGTGTCTTCCTCGAACCCACGCCTCACAGCCAACTCAACTACATGGACTACTTCAAGGTGAGCTCAGCCTGACACAGCCAAAACTTAAAATCACCTCATAGACGTTCTCTTGTTAATGGTTGCTCGTGAAAAAAATGGGGCCGTGGAGAGAGCCACATAATACCACTGTTGTTTTTCATGTTCACTGTCGGCTTATTGGAGAAAATTTGACCACCGCAGATCAGGCCTTTTTGTTGTTCCAGTGTAATGCTACCGACCTGACAAATTGATTTGCTGTTCAAAACTGCAACAGACGTACTTATTTCCACTACCACCGGTCCTGTCACACACTCGATCAATCTGTTTACTCACAATTAGGTGCATTGAGGCGACAAAAGCGATTGTGTTTGTTTCATAAACAAGTGGTGACTGTGATTCAATGAAATATTTAACGCTTAAAGGCATCCTCCCCTCCGTTGTTTCTCTTCCTTATCAGAATGAGCTACTCCTCAGCAGCTAGAACGTCTCCGAGTTGGTGGTGCGAAAGTTGATTGCATTCTTTGACAACTGTCAGCTTTTTAGATGTAAGAAAGAGCGTACTCGAATAAACCTTAATAGCATCACCTTGTAATTTACTTTTCAGCTGACATGACAAATTGCTTTAAAGTAAGCACTTAATCATTGTGCTACAAACAAGTTTCAGAGTAGGAATGGTTTAAAATTTTCACTAAAAGGTATTTTTCTTCTCGTAAGATCTCTCATTCCCACTCCGCCAAACACTTTTACTCTACTGAGTTTGCCCAAAAGTAGGCTCTGTTCGAGTGCTCTCAGAGATGCACTGATTTCTCTTCGCTGCAGTAGTGGGAACGCATGGAAGGAAATGAAACCTTAAGTCACATGCATGTGGGTTGGCTCCAGTAGCACTTATTTCGAGTTGGCGAACCTCTTTAGAAATTGGTTACAAGTTTAGCTCCCCACGACATCCCCGAAGACGAAAGAAGACATAGCATTCCAGTAAAATACATGTATTATCGAAGTACCGAAGGCCCTGGGGGCCCCCAGCATGGTCCGAGAGCCAGGCTGCCCTGTGAGAGTTCAATGGCAAAGCACCCCAATGGTCCATTACCCAAACCGAAAGTTGAACAAACAGCCAGTGTAATACCTAGCCCCTCTCCTCTTCTGCGTGTCATCCCAGACATCAGCTATTACAACGTGGTCGGTGCTGTAAGCAAAACATCAACAAACCAACCGTGTCAGTCATCGGGGAATGTGTTGGCCATCATGCGTGCCCATAGCCAGTAATAGGAACATTAGCTTGGAAAAAGGGTCACATAACAAAGGACGGGTTTTAACATTGGTCTCTTGGAGATGAGGTTTTGCATCTGTTCATCCTTGACGCGCAGCTCTCACTTTAGTACTACGTAGATATATCTTTCTGGGTTTTATTCAGCTAGTAGAGAGGTGGAAGATGGATCGCGTGTTCACTTAATCGACATTTTCATATAAATGTTGTAGACGGCTCTGTAACGGACTTTTCCAGATGGCTCACAGATAGTGTCATTTCAATTGCTAATAACACTTCTGCTGAACAAGGGAATAGAGTGGTTGCTGGCGGCAGACATCATTTATAACCCTTCTGTTAGGGATAGTCAGAGATCCTCCCATGGGCATTATTTGCCCTTCTTCAACCTCATTGAGGGTCATCACCTATCAGTAGAAGTTAGGGTAGATATCCAATAAGATGGAGGCCCTCTTGAAAGCGAAGGGCGGTAACAGTAGAGCAGAACATGTATTGTCAACGTACGGAAGAGTCTGATGTTACTGGTATTGCCTGGCAGTGGGACGTTTATGTGGCCCGTCACCCAAAGCGGGAGTTGAACAAATAATTAACATACTACACAAGCTTTTTAAATAACAACCTGCTTTCCATTTTATGGAATAATCCTTTGCTAAATTTAGCCGCCTTTTAATTGCCATGGTATTTGAAAGCACAGATTCATTCTTATTTATGGGTCTGTTTGTGAGCATCTAATCCCTACGATATTCAGCCTCCTGCATGCACTACTCTTTTACTGATTATATTGCAGATCACTTTTCCGTTTTCGCCCCTTTTACGGAACAGGAATGGCATTTAAAAGAGCTGGCCCAGTTTTTTTCGTTAGTAGGATCAAAAACTGTCATTGTAGCGTACCGAGACTCCCTTTAAGGTAAAAGAAGGCAAAGTACTGGGGCAGAATATATACTCTGGAAACAGAGGGCTTGGGGGCTGTTGGCACGGCCCAAAGGCCGTCCAACCAGCTAGTACAATATGGCCACCCAAGTGACCGAAACCGGCAGTTCGAACAAACAAAGTATTACACAGCCCCTCTCTTCTTTCGAGCATCGTCCCCGACGCTCCCCTTGGTCAGCCTCCCGTGTCAGCTATCACAACGTAATCAGTGCTGCGAGAAGCACCCACGAGCTAACCGTGCCAGCCATCGAGTTTCGAGCGCATGTCTTCTTGTAGTACCATCAATTCTGCGTAGCACTCGGTGCAGTAAATGCGCATTTCTTAGTCCTCCTCTCCCACGATAATGTGGCCCAATGAAAGATTGGGGGTACGAATCCAAGTTTTCGAATGGGTGAGAGACACACACAACACATGCTGTGATTCCAGGCTTCTCTGATGCCGTAGAAGAA